>LNAC01000081.1:4640196-4655403 GCA_002007465.1 Ailurus styani | reverse complement strand
GCGGTGGCGCCAACTGGAAGCCACGGTGATGCGCGGAACGGCCCCCGCGCTTCCTGCAGGCTCCGCGGGGCGCGAGCCGGCGCCGTGTGCTGAGGGCCGCGGGGCCGGCCGCGGAGCTCGCTGGGCAGACTCGCGCCACCAGCCTTTGAGTTCGGGGCGCCCTGGGGCCTTGCCGGCTCGGGCCTCGACCGTGCGCCTCCAGCCCCTCGGCGCTGCGCCCCCAGGCCAGGCCTCCCGGTCCCGCCCCGCACGAAGCTGCTACAAGTGTGTGGAAAGAACACTTTGGTGGAAAAACGGAAAGGCTCCATGGACGTGTGGGAATTCCGTACTCTGTAAGGTGGC
Source organism: Ailurus styani (assembly GCA_002007465.1). Classification (NCBI taxonomy): domain Eukaryota; kingdom Metazoa; phylum Chordata; class Mammalia; order Carnivora; family Ailuridae; genus Ailurus; species Ailurus styani. The sequence goes on along the minus strand of LNAC01000081.1, from coordinate 4,655,061 downwards.
AGTTTGCGTCGGGGAGTGGGGTTCACCCCTCACACTTCACATCAGGTTAGATGGCAAACGGGTTAGGGATTTCCCTGTTAAAAAAGGAAGACTTAGGGGAACTTTTTCAGAGTTTAGGGGGAAGCAAAGGCATTTCTCACTATGACCCCAGACCCAGCAGACTAGAAGGGAGATAGAGAGAAATTCAACCAGGTGACATAAAAGCTTTCTCCAGAGCCAGACCACCATCTGCAAGGTCAAGAAACAGTCCGTAGACTGGAAAGGACAGGCTTGCGACTCCTTTCACAAAGGGCCAATCTTAATAAGATTAACAATAGTGTTTTAAAGATTTTATTTATTTAAAGACTTATAAAGGATTTTATTTACTTATTTATTTAATTTATTTTATTACCAAGATTGATAACAGTTGAAGGACGCCTGGGTGGCTCAGTGAGTTAAGCATCTGCCTTCAGCTCAGGTCATGATCCTGGGGTGCTGCTCAGCAAGGAGCCTGCTTCTCTCTCGGCCTGCCGCTCCCCCTGCTTGTGCTCACGTGCGCGTGCTCTCTCAATCTCTCTGACAAATAAGTAAAATCTTAAAAAAAAAAAAAAAAGATTGATAATAGTTTAATAATGAAAAGTCCCTACAAGTCAATAACAAAGTACCCACTCTTCAGTAAATCCAAGGAGACCCCCATAAAGGATATGCAAATGAACAGGAAGAGCCTCCAACGTCCCCTCCTAGAGAAATGCAGATTGAAAAGCACATAGACGTCTTTTGTCCTTATACCTAACAGATCTGCAAAGATCAAAAAGTGTGATCACACTGGAAGCGGAAGGCTGTGGGGCCACAGACATTCCTGTATTTGCCGAGCGGTGTTAGAGCGTCCCGAAGCCTCTGGACTCAGCTACCAGAATGACAAGGGCACGTAGCTTTGCTTCAGTCATCCACCTCTGTGCATTTTCCCTGTGGAGTTGCTCACAGAGCGGTGAGACTGCGTTTTGGGACGGCATACGTTCAGATACTGGTCATTAGGCAGTGGGGCATTCAAATCATGGACATTCACACCGTGAATCAAACACTGATAGAGTGTGGCGGTAAACTGGGAAGCCCTATGTACCAACTGGGGACGGTCTGCCAGGTGGAGTTTTGGCTGAAAAAGGAAGGACATTCGATCCCGGGCGGGAACACACTTGCGTTGGACACCTGGGTGGCTCAGTGGGTTAAAGCCTCTGCTTTCGGCTCAGGTCATGATCTCAGGGTCCTGGGATCGAGCCCCGCATCGGACTTCCTGCTTGGCGGGAGCTTGCTTCCTCCTTTCTGCCTGCCTCTCTGTCTACTTGTGATCTTTCTCTGTCAAATAAACAAAATCTTAAAAAAAAGAAAAGAGAAAGGGCAGAGCAAGCTGTACAGAAAGCTACAATTTTCGGAGAAAACAATTTTTTAGAGAAGGGGGAGGGGTAGAGGGAAAGAGTCTTGTAAGCGGGCCGGGGGCTTGATCTCAGGACTCTGAGATCATGACCTGACCCCAGATCAAGAGTCGGACACTTAACTGAATGAGCCACTAAAAACCGTATTGGCATGCACCAGAGACTGGAAGCATGCAGCAGCAGGTTATGCTGATTGACTCTGGGGGGAGGGAACCCAGCTGGCCTTGGATTGGAAGAAGGGATTTTACCTGTGGGCGTCTTTTGCATGTTGTCCTGCTTGGGCCTGGGGATTGGGGGTTGTCTGTCGAGAGTTTACAGAAAGGAAAGGGGAAGACACTTGACCCAGCCAGCCCAAGACCACTGGAAAGCTGGAGAAGGGTGGAGAGTGGAGGCCCAGGCCAGAGGAAGACCAAGGTGCGAAGCCATTCAAGAGGCCCTCTGTTCCTTTGCGACCCAGGCTGGGCCCTCCTCACCTCTGGCCACAGGGCGCTCCTGGTGCTGCTGCTGGCCATTCTCAGTTTAAAGGGACAGAGGTCAATTGTGGGATTTTGCTGAGCTTGGATGTTGGTGCCCTATGCTGAGCCCGAGTCACGCTGGGACAGCAGCTGTGGTCAGCTCTGGGCTCTGGAAAACTGCTCCTACCCTGGGCTGGGCTCGGGTACTCCACTAGCCTTCCTCACTCGGGGCTTCCCTTGAGTCACTCCAGTGAGAGGCTCCTGTGCCCCAAGTTCCCCACCAGGTAGGACGGGAGGTGGCAGACACGCCCCATCACCATCTGGGGGCTGGTGAACTTGTACATGGACCTGGTGCCAGGAGACCAGTGCTCCGTACTAGAGCATTAGCAGCGGGAAGAGCCAAGGACCCACCTGGCAGGGCCTCAGTGGGAAGACAGGAAGCTGAGGCCCCCCCACCAGGGACAGCCCTGCCTGCAGAGCCTCCTGCCTTCCACCTCCCACCACGCAGAGCAATGAATTCCAGCCAGATGAGATGGTCAACTGTTGAGAATAAATGATACAAATATCAGAAGGAGACTTAGAACACACCCCTTGGAATATAGGGATGGGAAATGATTTTTTAAGCAAGAGGGACAGGAAACTGGGGAATCATGAAGGAAAAGATGCTCATTTGACTACTTTTTTTTTAAAAGATTTTATTTATTAATTTGACGGAGAGATCACAAGTAGGCAGAGAGGCAGGCAGAGAGAGAGGGGGAAGCAGGCTTCCTGCTGAGCAGGGAGCCCGATGCGGGCCTCCATCGCCGGGCTCGATCGCAGGACCTGAGATCGTGACCTGAGCCAAAGGCAAAGGCTTTTAACCCACTGAGCCACGTTTTAAAAAATGTTTTGTGGGGCGCCTGGGTGGCTCAGGGGTTAAGCTTCGGCTCAGGTCACGATCTCCAGGTCCTGGGATTGAGCCTGGCTGGCGCGGTGGGGAGCCTGCTTCTCCCTGTGCCTGCTGCTCCCCCTGCTTGTGCTCACTCTCACTCTCTCTCTGTCGAATAAATCTTTAAAAAAAAAAGTCATCAAGTCAAAAGACAAATGGGAGCATACATGTGCTGTGCGTATGATAATGAGTTATTATACCTCAGACAGCAAAGAGATTTACTCATCGAAACCAAGACAACCCAAAAGAAAAATAGACTCAGGCCACATACAGGCAATCCCAAGAGAAGGGGCGGGAAGACGCCAGTGGCCCCATGAGCCGCCCTGCCCCTGCTTGGTCACACTGGTGACAATTCCGGCGTTCGTGTGATTTTAACACAAATCGAACCGCAGTCAGACGCAGTCGGCGGCCCTCTCCAGAGGCGGAGAACAGGCGCCCCACACTGTGCCCCGGGCAATGTAATCTGCCTCAGACTTTTGAAGGTCACTGTGGCAACATTAAAACCAAACAAACCCAGGAGCCGAAGGACAGACACAGGAAATGGGCCCAGAGCCCGTGTCGCTGGGGACTCTACAAGGAACTCAGGATGCGGAGAATGAATTTCTGCACCGCTTCTGGACGGGTCTGTGGGTCTCCCGCAGGGTCGTCGACCGAGCGCGGAGACGCAGTCGCTGCCGACATGGACACATCCCATCTCCGGACTGGAACGTCCTCGGGTCCTCTCGCCAGCTCGCTGGGTGTGGACCGAGGGGACCGCTGTCCACGCACACAGAGGCGAAGACGGAGCGGAGGGCAGCGGGGAGGTTCTTTCCCCACATGCGGCCCGTGTTGAGCCACATTATTGGGTTTGCTTTGGATAAAAGTGTCAAAAGTCAGAAAAAAAAAAGAACACCTGTAATCCAATTTTATTCGACTAATCAGAGGAAGAACTGCAGCACTTGAGGCCTCTAAGTTCTCAGGACTCACGCAGTAGAGGAAGAGGAAAATGTGCAGCAAGCTCTCATCGCCCTCCCCTGCCACCTGCCTCATTGCCGGCTCCAGACCCCCTGCCCTCCCCCCTCCTCCCTCCCTCTTCCTTCCCTCCCTCCCTCTCTCCCTGGTTCTTCCAGGCCAGTGGTGCTGCCACCCTGGGCCCGGCAGACATCTGGTCTCCCTTCTAGCTAGAGCCAGGTGCTCGGCCCTCCACAAACCGTGGGAAGGCTTCGGGTCTTCCGACACCCCAGCTGCTCTTTTCCAACCTACCCGTCTTCCACAACTCACGTGGGCTCCTCCTCCAAGTGCCTCTTGTGCGGCAGGCCCCGAGAAGACCCCAGGTCAGAAGGAGCTCCCTGCTCTGCATGCCCACCTCCTCACCGCGGGGTTCCTGTAGGAGGGAGCTGGCTCACACCCTCTGTGGTCTGGGGAGGGGGGGTGACGCGAGCCTCCTTCATCCTCTTTGTCCCTGTCCCCCAACTTGTGGGCATAAACCGGACCAGGTTCCCCAGAAATTTGGGTTTCATAGGAATGTTTTACCCAAAAGTTTTGGAAGAAACATAAGGTTTTTGAATCATTATTTTACCAAAATAAAATTGTTGTTTTTAAATTTTTTATTTATTTTTTATTTTTTTAATTTTGTTTAAAGATTCTTTATTTGACACAGAGAGAGAGAGATCACAAGTAGGCAGAGAGGCAGGCAGAGAGAGAGGGGGAAGCAGGCTCCCTGCTGAGCAGGCAGCCTGACAACGAGAGGGCTTAATCCCAGGACCCTGAGATCATGACCTGAGCCGAAGGCAGAGGCTTTAACCCACTGAGCCACCCAGGCACCCCAAAATTGTTGTTTTTTTAAAGTCAAACTACCATTATTATCATTTCATAAAGGAAAGGTCATTTTCCAACCAAAAAAGTAGGTAGTACGTATTCTTAGAATTATGTATAAATAAAGGTTAGCCTTTTTTTCTTCCTTTAAGTTCAGCATGTGGTTCTTCTTTATTCCCATTTTATCTGGGCAGACGGATGCTTCCTGTCCTGGGTGTTGGGCGCTCACAGACCGGAAGATGAAGGGTACACACAGTGCCCTCACTTCACCTACAGTGAGTCTGGAATGAGATCCAAATGCACTGGAGCATGGTGACCAGAGCAAACTCCTGGTCCCCTTCTAAGAGGTAGGCAAAGAGGGTGACAGGGACAAAAGACACGTGCTAGGGCAGGGGACCCAAGAGTTGTGCTCTGGGTTGAAGGCCCTTGTTGGCAGCCCTGAGCAGTCGGCCTGGGCTGGCACATGCCGGAGAAGCTATTCGGGGTCTGTCCTAGGGGAATGAGCCCACTCTTCCTGGCTCCTCCCTCAGGGACAAACAGAGGTCTGACATGTCCCAAACTGGAATCCTGGGGCACCTGGGTGGCACAGTCTGTCAAGCATCCGACTCTGGGTTTCAGCTCAGGACATGATCTCAGGGTTGTGAGATTGAGCCCCGTGTCAGGCTTTGTGCTCAGTACAGAATCTGTTTGAGTTTCTCTCTCTCCCTCACCCTCTGCCCCTCCTCTCTTTCAAATAAATCACTCTTGAAAAAAATAAAATAGGAATCCCAAGAGGACCTGAGAGAGAGGGAGGGAGGCAGAAAAAAATATGTGAAATATTCGTAGCCAAAAATTCTCAGATTTGGTGAATGACATTACTTTACAGATTCGAATAGCTCAGTGACCACCAGAAGAATCCCTACAAAGAAAACCACACCCAGACACAACTACTGAAAACCAAACTTGAGCAGAAAATATTGAAAGCAGCCAGAGAAAAATGATGTTCAAGGAACAGCAGTTTGAATGACTTCTAACTTCTCAGAAGTCAGAAAAGATGGAGGCCAGAAGACAGTAGAATGTCATCTTCAAAGTGCTGGGGAAATACTCTTGTTAACCCACAATTCAGTATCTAGCAGAAACACCCTTCAAGAATAAACAAAATTGGGTCACCTGGGTGGCTCAGTGGGTTAAGCAACTACCTTCGGTTCAGGTCATGATCCTGGAGTCCTGGGGTGGAGTCCTGCATCAGGCTCCCTGCTCGGTGGGGAGTCTGCTTCTCCCTCTGACCCTCCCCCATCTTGAGCTCTCTCTCTCATTTTCTCTCTTCCAAATAAATAAATAAATAAATAAAATCTTAAAAAGAAAAGAATAAACAAAATAGGGGCACGTAGTGGGCTTAGCTGGAGGAATGTGCCACCTCTGATCTCAGGGTAGTGAGTTCAAGCCCCACGTTGGGTGTACAGCTTATTGAAAAGCAAGAGTAACAACAACATAGACAAATGGATAAAGAAGAGGTGGTATGTATAGAGAACGGAATATTACGCAGCCATAAAAAAGAACGAGCTCTTGCCATTTGTGACAACATGGTTGGACCTGGGGATCAAATGCTACATGAAGTAAGTCAGTCAGGGAAAGACAATTGCTATAGGATTTCATTCTTAGGTGGACTTTAAGAAACAAAATAAATGAGCCAACAAAGAAGAAAGCGATCAAACCATAGGTTCCTCAATACCCAGAGTGAACCTGTGGTTTCCAGAAGGGAGGTTAGTAGGGGCATGGGTGAAATCAGGGGGACGAGGAGGTACAAACTCCCAGTCATAAAAGAAAGACGCCGCGGAGATGGAAAGCGCAGCGTAGGGATACAGTCGATGATCTGTGATGATGGAGGGTGACAGACCGTAACTACAGTGCTGCATCAGATTGTCCAATCAGGACCTTGTAAACCTGAAACTAATGTAACATGTGCTAATTATACTTCAGTTTAAAAAAAAGGCGGAGGGGCACCTGGGTGGCACAGTCGGTTGAGTTCCCCACTCTTGGTTTTGGCTCAGGTCATGATCTCAGGGTCACGGAAACCCCCTCCACCCCAAGTCAGGCTCCACGCTCAGTGCAAAGTCTGCTTGAACCTCTCACTGCTCTCCCTCTGCCCCTGCAGTCCTGAGCACTCTCTCTCTGAAATGACAAATAAATAAATCTTAAAAAAAAAAAGGCAGAGATTGTCAACGTGAATTTTAAAAATAAATAAATAAATAAAGCAAGACCGGACTAAGTAGAAATGATTCGGTTCAAGTCTAAAGACACGGATCCGTTAAAAGTAAGTGGGCCGACAGAGATAAATAATGAGCGTGAGGAACTGGAGGGTCTCTATCTTTACCAGGTAAGGTAGACTTCAAAATAAAGATTATGATCCAACAGAGGCAAAAATACTTTACAGTGAGGCGTCTAGTTGGCTCAGTCATTGAGTCTGCCTTCGGCTTGGGTCGTGATCTCAGGGTCCTACGATCGAGCCCCGCATCGGGCTCCCTGCTCAGTGGGGAGCCTGCGTCCCCCTCTCCCACTTCCCCTGCTTGTGCTCCCTCCCTTTCTGTCAAATAAATAAAGTCTTAATTAATCAATTGAGATAAACAAATCTTTGAGAAAGATTTCACAGCAATGCGAAGTTCCCTCCCCAGGGGCAGAAACGTGTGCACACAGCTACCAGGACAGCTTCCCATTGCCGCAGCAGGGATGGGCGGCCGCAAACAAGGAGGAGGCGTTTGCAGGCCAGGAGAGCAGGTCTGAGGGCGCTGCCAGCGGTGGGCCCGCTAGAGGGACGTCAGGAGAGACGAAGAGCTGCCCGCGCTGTCCCACCCGCGGAGGGGACGCCCTTTCCAGCCCCCCGGCCAGATCCACGCTGGGCCACCGGGCAGCTCTTGGTCAACTGAAGAGACCTGAAGGGTGGAGAGTATGTCCTGACCACACGGCCCGACACCACACAGCCGTCCCGAAACGAGTGACCGCCACCCCCGAGAGCCCCTCGCGGCGCGGACGGCGGGGAAGCCCCGGGTGACCGCGGCGGGCACGTGTCCCCGACGCTCAGACTCCGCCGGGAGACGGGCCCCGGGGCTCGGTCGGTGAAGGGTGCGGCTCTCGGTGTCGGCTCCCGGCTCGGCCTGGGGGTGGCGGGAGCGAGCGAGCGGCCTTGGGCTCCGAGCCCAGGGCTCAGGCTGCTGGAGTCCTCTCTCGCGGCGCTCCTGCCCCCGCTCCTGCCCCCGCGGGCGCTCTCCCTGGCAGAGGCCCGGCCCTGGTACTCGGACGAGAGGCAGCAGGTGGCAGGGGCTGGGGGGGGGGTGGTCCGGATCCGGTTCTCCCGCCACCTGCCCTTCCACCGTGCGGGGCAGGGTCTCTCCAAGGACTCTGTACCAAGACCACCAGCCCTTTCCCAGGAACGTTCCAGAAGTCCAAGGTTGTGCTCAGTCAGTCATCCTCGGTCAGACTGACACCCCGACCCTAAAACCGAAAGGGGCCTGGACGGGGGGCGCCGGGAAGAGGGCCGGGAGCGAGCCCAGACCCAGTCCCTGCCCGGGCCTCTCAGGGACGGGACAGCGCGCAGACAATGAGAGCAACGGCCTCCCGGACCCTGAGGGTGACACGGCCCCCACCTCCCCTCCTCGGCCTTGCACTCCGGCCTTTACTGCTGCGTGACAAAACTCCTCGGAATCGAGTGCCGAAAACAGCACCCGCTCAGGGCTCAAGGTCTCCGCGGGGCAGGAGTCTGGCTGAGGCTGACTCGGGCGCCCCCAGGTCCAACAGTCCCCTCAAGCCTCGGCTCTCGGGGGGCCCACGTCTAAGCTCACCAGGCCGCTGCCGGCGGCGCTCGAGCTCCCGGCCCCGGCCCCGGCGGAGACCTCAGCGCCTTGGCCGTGGACATGGGACGGCCCACAGCGCGGCCTCAGGCTCCTGCTCCAGGGAGGGCTCTCAGACGGAAGAGGGAGAGGGAGAGGGAGAGAGAGAGAGCCGAGGCGGCGCAGGTTGTAGCCAGGGTGCGGGGTGGCAAGAGCACCTGACTCGGGGAGCCCCCAACACACCAGGCGGAGAAGCGAGTGCCCGTGGAGCGGGAAGAGGACTATTCAGTGACTCCAAGGCTGCTGAGACAGCGGACGAGCGTCTCAAAGACTCTCCGAAGGGCTGACAATACTTCCTGGTGTATATAAACAACATGCGGGGGAACGGCGGGCAGTGAAAGTCGAATCGATCACTGTCCTGGGGTCAGTCCCTGGGTGGTCAGGGTCCTGCGGGCTCACGGTGCTCCTTACAGTCAGCGACTAGTTGTGGTTCCCTCCACGGGATGCTTTGCCCTCAGGGTCCTCCCCCAGGGCAAGGGCTGGAAAATCTGAGGATTAGAAGGGAGTACCCCAAGTCCTCATTCAGGGTCTTTGGTAAGCAAGTGGGTTTTTTTGTTTTTGAGGATTTTTTAAAACCTTAAATTCAATTAATTAACATATATTATTTGTTTCAGGGCTACAGATCTGTGATTCACCAGTCTTAAAAAACACCCAGTGCTCATTACATCACGTGCCCTCCCCAGTGTCCAACAGCCAGTTACCCCATCCCTCCACCCCCCTCCTCTCCAGCAACCCTTAGTTTATTTCCTCTAGTTAAGAGTGTCTTATGGTTTGTCTCCCTCTCTGGTTTTATCTTTCGTTTTTTCCTCTCTTCCCCTGTGATCCTCTGTCTTGCTTCTTACATCCCACATATCACTGAGGCCATACGATTATTGTCCTTCTCTGATGGACTTACGCCGCTCAGCATAATGCCTTCTAGTTCCATCCACGTCATTGCAAATGGCAAGAATTCCTTTTCTGATGGCTGCGCAACATTCCTGTGTGTGTGTGTGTACACGGTTTGTGTGTGTACACACACACACACACAGACACACACACACATGCATACATACCACTTCTTTATCCATTCATCTGTCAATGGACATCTGGGCTCTTTCTTTCTTTTTTTTTTTTTTTTAAAGATTTTATTTATTCATTTGACACAGAGAGATTACAAGTAGGCAGAGAGGCAGGCAGAGAGAGAGGAGGAAGCAGGCTCCCCGCTGAGCAGAGAGCCCGACGCGGGCCTCGATCCCAGGACCCTGGGATCATGACCTGAGCCGAAGGCAGCGGCCCTAACCCACTGAGCCACCCAGGCGCCCTGGGCTCTTTCCATAGTCTGGCTATTGTGGACATTGCTGCTATAAACACTGGGGTCACATGCCCCTTCGGATCCCTACATTTGTATCTTTTGGTAAGCAAGTCTTGAAAGTGACAGCCCTGGGGTGCACGGTTAAACTGGGGTGCCTTCAGCTCAGGTCATGGTCTTAGAGTCCTGGGATCAACCCCCTCCTCACCGTGGAGCCTGCTTCTCCCTCGGCCTCTGCTCCTGCCCCAGCTTGTCCTAGTTCTCTCTCTTTCAAATAAATAAATAAAATCTTTCTTTAAAAAGACCCCTGGGATGCCTGGGTGGCTCAGTTGATTAAGTGTTTGCCTTGGGCTCAGGTCACGATCCCAGAGTTCTGGGATCAAGTCCCACATCGGGCTCCTTGCTCAGCTGGGAACCTGACTCTCCCTCTGCCTGCCACACCCCTTGCTTGTGCTCTCTCTCGCTCTCTCTCTCTCTCTCTCTGGCAAAAATAAATAAATAAAATCTTTAAAAAAAGACCCTTCTGAGATATATGACTTCCCAACATTTCCTTCCATTTTGTAGGTTGATTTTTCACTTTCTTGATGATTCCAAACTCTTCACTAAACTGGGTGTTGTCAGTTGAGACTCTAACTAGCCGTACATGAATTTCAGTGGTCCAGAGTCTCGCTAATACTTGGAATTTTCAGACTTTGAAATTTCTTTTTAAGATTTTATTTACTTATTTTGAGAGAGAGAGAGAGAGGGTGAATGGGGGGAGGGGCAGAGGGAGAGGGAAAGAGAGAGAATCTCAAGCAGACTCCCTGCTGAGTGCAGAGCTGGGGTGGGGCTCTATCCCAAAACCCTGAGATCATCACCTGATCCGAAAGCAAGAGTCAGAACAGGCACCCCAAACCTTGAGATTTTTACTGTGGCTTGGCTTGCATTTCTCTGAGGGGTCCTGAGGCTGAGCCCCTCTGTGTGTGTTTCTTGGCTGTTTGGATTTCTCTGGAGAAGAGAATCCTCAAATATTTGTTCACTGTACCACTGAGTCATGGGTCCTTTACTCACTGATTTCTGGTAGTAAGACCCTAGACCAGTATAGGTTTTGGGTGCTAGAAACATTCTTTCCCGTTCCGTGATTTTGTCTTTTTTCTTTCTTCTTGGTTTGTGTGTGTGTTTGAGTAGATTTTATTTTTTTAGAGAAGTTTCAGGCTCACAGCAAAATTAAGCAGAAAGTATGGACTACCCATATACCCGTTGGCCCCAAACATACACAGCCTCATTCACAATCAACATCCCACCTAGACCGTGTAGTACATTGTTGTAATCAATGAAGCTACACTGACAATATTATTTGCAAAGTCCACAGTTTTCACTAGGGCTCACTCTTGGTGTTGTACATTCTGGATTTGACAGATGTGTCATGACCTCTGTCTGCCATTGTAGTTCTGCTACCTCAAAAGTCTGCCCACACCCTTCCTACTCCCCCAGCCCCTAACAATCACTGATTTTCTTTTTACTGTCCCTATAGCTTTGTCTTTTCCAGAGTGTCATGTAACCTTCTCAGATAGGCTTCTTTCATTTAGTAATTTGCATTTAACTTTCCTCTGTGTCTTTTTTGTGGCTTGATAGCTCACATATGTAATTACTGGATAATATCCCATTGTAGGGATATGGCCACACTGTTTATACAGACACCTGTTGAAGGACGCCTTGGTTGCTTCCAAGTTGGGCAATTGTGAATAAAGCTGCTATAAAGGGGCACCTGGGTGGCTCAGTGGGTTAAAGCCTCTGCCTTCGGCTCAGGTCATGATCTCAGGGTCGAGGGATCAAGCCCCGCATCGGGCTCCCTGCTCAGTGGGGAGCCTGCTTCCTCCTCTCTCTCTGCCTGCCTCTCTGCCTCCTTGTGATCTCTCTCTGTCAAATAAATTTTAAAAAAAGGAAAAAAAAAGATAAAAAAATAAAAATAAAGCTGCTATAAATACATATATGCAGATTTTTGTGTACATACATTTTCAACTCATTTGAATAAACACTGAGGAGCATGACTGCTGGATCACAGGTTTAGTTTTCTAAGAAACAGCCAAACTGTCTTTCAGAATGCCTGCCCCGTGTTGCAGTCTCCCCAGTAATGAATGCGTTCCCATTGCTCCACATGCTTGCTAGCATTTGGTGTCGTCAGGGTTTGAATTTTGGCTCATCTGGTATCTTCATGGTGTTTTTTATGATGTTCTTTGTTTTAATAGAGTTGACTTTGTCAATCTTTTCCTTTATAATTAGTACTTAATGTGCCTCAAGAAATTCTTCCCCACGGAAAGCTGTGACTATATTTTCCCATCGTCTGAAAGCTTTATAGATTTGCTTTTTGTATTTCAGTCTTTCATCTGCCTGAAACTCACTCCTTCCTTCCTTCCTTCCTTCCTTCCTTTCTTTCTAGATCACGTGCATGAGCCAGGGGAGGGCCAAAGGGAGAGAGATTCTCAAGCTGACTCCACCCTGAGCACAGAGCCTGACATGATCCCAGAACCCTGAGATCATGACCTGAGCCAAAACCAAGAGTTGGACACTTAACTGACTGAGCCACCCAAGCATCCTGACATTTATTTCTATGTACATCTAGATCACTTAAGGAGTACTGCTACTGTGGCTCTGTCGTTAAGCATCAGACTTTGGCTCAGGTCATGATCCCAGAGTCCTGGCATTGAGTCCTGCATCAGGTTCCTTGCTCAGCAGGAAGCCTGCTTCTCCCTCTCCCACTCCCCCATGCCTCTTGCCGTGTGTCTCCCTGTCAGGTAAATAAATGAATTTTTTTTTAAAAAAAGGAGTATTCTTAGCTTGACAATGTTAAGTCTTCCAAACCATGAACATGGGATTTTATCCATTTATTTAAATCTTTAATTTCTTTCAACAATGACTAGTAATTTTCAAAGTATAAGAAATCAAAAGAGAAATCAGAAAATACTTTGAGATGAATGCAAATGGGGCACATATTTAAAAAGTTATAAAATACAACAAAAGCAGTGTTTATCTTTTTTAAGATTTTATTTATTTATTTGACAGAGAGAGAGAGAGATCACAAGTAGGCAGAGAGGCAGGCAGAGAGAGAGGGGGAAGCAGGCTCCCCACTGAGCAGGGAGCCCGATGCGGGACTCAATCCCAGGACCCTGAGATCGTGACCTGAGCCGAAGGCAGAGGCTTTAACCCACTGAGCCACCCAGGCACCCTATTTTTTATTTTTTTAGAGACGCATGCCTTTTTTTTTTTTAAAGATTTTATTTATTTATTTGACAGAGAGAGATAGCGAGCAAGGAAATACAAGCAGGGGGAGTGGGAGAGGGAGAGCCAGGCTCCCCGCTGAGCAGGGATACCAGGACTCTGGGATCATGACCTGAGTGGAAGGCATATGCTTAACAGCTGAGCCAACCAGGCGCCCGAAAGCAGTGTTTGGAGGGACATCTAAAACTGTGAATGTGCATACTAAGAATGAAAAAAGCCTTATACAAATTAATAAAGGGGCGGCACCAGGATGACTTCGTCTGTTAAGTGTTCAATTCTTGGTTTCAGCTCAGGTCATGATCTCAGGACCCGTGATGGGTTGGTGGATGCGCGGTGGGCAGGGGGCTCGGGGGTTAGGAGGGTGATCCGCTGGGAATCTGCCTCTCTCCTCTCTCTCCCTGTGCCTCTCCCCCACTTGTGCTTCTCTCTCTCTCTCTCTCAAATAAATAAATAAACAAATCTTTAAAAACTTAATAAAGGGAAACCTCACTGACGTGGGGTCAGGAGGTTAGACAGGGGGAGTCCATCCCTCACCATCTTTACAGGAGGGATTTTCAGTACAGACTCCAACTTAAGTGTCACCTATGGGCCTCAGCAAAAGAATCATCAACAGAAGAATCATCAATTACAAGACCCAATAGGGAAAGATGCACATTGAATCTCCTCTAAGAAATCAATCACCCCTGCAACTCAGTCAAAAAGAAACCCTCATTACCCTGTACTCTTGTTTTTCCCCAACGGACTTTTTGTTCAAAACAATACCTCCTAACTGCTTCCTCCATCTCCATAAAATGAAGTTCTTCTCCTCTGTTTGTTGAACTTGCCTCAGGTTTTGCCTCCGTTTGCATACCTCAAATTCCAATTCTCTGTTATTCTTTTCTTTTTTAAGTTTTGACTTGTTTTTCTGATACTCTCTATACCCAATATGGGGCTGGAACTCACGACCGAAGATCAAGAGTCACGGGCTCCATGGACTGAGCCAGCCCGGCGTCCCAATTCTCTGTTTTTCTTGAGTAAACCCATTTTTTTCTGGTAAAATAATAGACCATTTCATTTTTAAAAGTATTCGTTCGTTTATGTTAGAGACAGAAGGAGAACGCATGTGAGCGCACGGGGAGGGCATCGGGAGAGAGAGAAACGTCAGCAGACTCTGCACGGAGTGCTCTGGGGCTGGATCCCCTGACACTGAGATCACCACCTGAGCCCAAACCAAGAGTCAGATGCTTACCCAACAGAGCCTCTCTGGGGCGTCAGGGCTATTTCATGTTTAAGGTCAGCAGTCTCAGAGCAATACCCTCACAGCCCTTCTCAAGCCGGAGGAAGAAGGCTTCTTTTTTTTTTTTTTTTAAAGATTTTTTTATTTATTCATTTGACACAGAGAGAGATTACAAGTAGGCAGAGAGGCAGGCAGAGAGAGAGAGGAGAGAGGAGGAAGCAGGCTTCCTGCTGACAGAGAGCCCGATGTGGGCCTCGATCCCAGGACTCTGGGATCATGACCTGAGCCGAAGGCAGCAGCTTTAACCCACTGAGCCACCCAGGCGCCCATAAGAAGGCTTCTTGTATTCAGTGTTTTCCTGGAGATTCTAGCCAGAATGCTTAATAAAGAAAATGAAATAAAAGGCACCCAGTTGGGAGGGAAGAAGTAACTATCTCTATGCCCAAACGACGTAATTTCGTGTATAATAAATCCTGAGAAATCCACTAATAAACTACTGGAACTATTAAATGCGTTCAGCAAAGTTGCAGAATACGAGATTAACACACAGAAATCAGTCGTTATAAAACCTATATGATTTTTCAAAAAGCCATTACCTCCAAGGAGATGACCTTGGAGATCTCCTATTTATTTATTTATTTATTTATTTATTTT
>LNAC01000081.1:4622895-4639181 GCA_002007465.1 Ailurus styani | reverse complement strand
CGTCTCCCCACCTCTCACCGCCCCCCCACCGTCCGCCCACCGCCCCGGGGTGCCCGGGGGCAGGGGCCCGGGAGGGCTCCGGCGCAGGAGGCCTGGTGGCCGCACACAGGAGGCAGGGGTGAGGGTCCCCGCGGACTGGGGCTTGCTGGCCGGGACGTTTTGAGCAGATGAACACTCCCCACGGAACCCCTGCCCTCGGGGCGTCTTCTCCTCGCCCCAACTCCCAATGGCCCATCCCGGCCTGGGCTCCGAGGGCCCGTGTCTGTGGCCGGTTCTCCCCCTAACTGCGGGCCACAGGGTGCTCCCTGAGAGCCAGATGTCTCGGAGTCCCCAAAGCTGGAGGGGGTGAACTGCCCTCTTCCAAAGGACAAGCCACCTAGCTGGCAGCAGACCAGGCTGCACAGCCCCTAGACCCTGGGCTTTAGGGGCACAAGCCAGCCCCCACAGGGGCTTCCGCAGTCCTGAAGGGAAGTGGGGGGCGCCCAGTGCCTGCTGTCCGGGCCCGATACACATTGCGGGATTGGGAAAGGGCAGCTGCAGGCACCCCCAGGGACACTGGCCTGCCCCAGCGCCATCACGGGTCTTCCTGTTCGGCTCTCCCCAGGCTGCAGAGCACCCAGGCTGTAGGCTCCTCTCAAAAGCGCGTCTGACCCTGGACCCAGCGCTGAGGGTCGGTGCAACTCCGTGGCCCGGGGCTGTAAGGGGTGACGATGCCTCCGTCCCCCTGGCAGTGTCCCCTGGAGAACAGAAGGGCCAGGCCAGGGCTCAGTCCTGTACTGGGGTCTGGAAGCCGCCTCCCGCGAGTCCCTGCCTCCAGGGGCACCCAATTCATCTGGCCCATGAGGTTGGGAGCGGAGGAGCCCTGCTCGTTCCCCACGTGCAGACGGGAAGCCCTCTGCCCTGCTTCTCAGTCCGGCGCTCCCTTTCGGCCTGTTGTGTGTGGCCCGCTGGTGGGGAGAGTGGCCTTCACTGCCCCCTGGCTCCTGCCATCCCTTCAGCTCGGACCCACGAGATGGGCTTTGGGTCCTTCCTCGAGTGGCTGGCTGGGGCTTCAGACACGGCGCCCTCACTCCGAAGCGCAGGAGTCAAAAGCAAGGCCAGCAACAATGCTTTCTGTCCCGCGTGGCGTCTCCGGGCCTCTGTGTGGCCAGTGAGCCGACCCGTGCCTCCGCAGCTCTTGAAGATGGCTTCTCAGGGACGCGGGATCCATCGTGGGTGCCCCGGCCACTGCATGGGAGGAGCCGCGGCCCCTCCCGCCGGCCAGGACGCACCCGGGGACCCACTGTCCCGTCGGTCCCTGAAAGGCAGAGTCATGCTGGGCATTTGTTGGCTGCGGACCCCGCACTGCCCCCCTCCAGGGCTGCTCTGGTGACCCCTGGGCTGTGGCCTGGGATTCCGGGCTCAGGGAGATGTGAACGGGTGAGGCACCCGATTCCCCTTCTAAAGGAGGGTCTTCCTGGACCCGGGAGCGGACCCTGGTTGCGGTGAAGCCAGATGGGGTGCAGCGGCGGCTTGTTGGGGATGTGATCCAGCGCTTTGAGAGGAGGGGCTTCAAGCTGGTGGGGATGAAGATGCTCCAGGTACCAGGGCTCTCGACCCACGGGTGTCCTTGGCGGGACTGGGGTGAGGAGGCTTCTCGGGACCTCAGCCCTTTGTATCTCAGCCCCGTATGCGAGGGAGTGTGGTGCTGTGGACTGTAGAAGGGGGGAGTGGGGAGGTAGCTGCTGGCGTGGCAGCCCATGTAGTTCTTATTTGCGAAGTGCCCCGAGGTCAGGACACCATGGTCACTGCCCCAGTGCCCCGCGGCTCCAGGGGCTCGTCTCACACCTTGCCCCAATGCCACCCAGGCGCCAGAGAGAGTCCTCGCCGAGCACTACCATGACCTGCAGAGGGAGCCCTTCTACCCCGCCCTCATCAGCTACATGACCTCCGGCCCCATGGTGGCTATGGCAGGCATGGGCGGGAGGGGGAAAGGGTGGAGGGCCCCGGGCTGAGTCCAGAGCTGCTGAGTCCTGGAGATCCACACCTCTCCCAACCTCCTTTATCTCTGCTGCAGGTCTGGGAAGGTCCCAACGTGGTCGGCTCCTCAAGGGCCATGATAGGACACAGCAACTCAGCTGAGGCTGCCCCTGGCACCATCCGGGGGGACTTCGGCATCCACATCAGCAGGTCTGGGGGCCCTGACACACTCAAGCCACTGGAGCTGATGGGCCAGTTCATCAGGGTTGAGGAGGGCCTGAGTATGGGATGGTCGTCTGCCCCTAAGACAGGGACCTGGGCATCTTGCTGGGCCACAGTAAAGCCCCAAGACATTTTCGATGCTGGGATGTCACATACACCTGATGTTTGCTAGAAGAGTTTTTTCAGAGCCCTTTACACACAGATGATAAAGCATTCTCCATGTGTCGTGTGTGTGCTCCGCCATCATTTCCTGTTACCTGTCTTGCCCGACACCCTGAAGGGTTGGCACGGGCCAACTGGTGGGAACGTGAGGCTCCCAGAAACGGGCTGGGCTGGTCACAAGGTTGTGGGTAAGAGGCCAAGGTCAGGCTGGAACCAGTCTTCCAGTCCTGTTCTTGCTTTCCTCTCTGTGCAGGGGTGGGCTTGCTCTTCTTGACGGTAGGGGATGAGCAGATAGTTCCCGGGACGCCCAAGGGGCACCCTGAAGTCTGTGCCTTGCCTTTGCTGCCTGTCACTTGGCCTAGGAACATCAGCCATGCCGGCGACTCCGTGGAGGGGCCCGGAGGGAGACCCAGCTGTGGTTTCAGAGCAGTGAGCTGGTGGACTGGGCGGACGGAGGCCATCAGAGCGGCATCTACCCCCCTGAGCACTCAGGCTGCCCTCAGCCTCCCCGGCAGCCACCCAGGATCAGCTACCTCTGTCGTCTGGAACTGGAGCGCACACCACGGTCTGCCCTTCTGCCCCAGAACACCTCCCAGTCTACCTTCTGCCTCACCCCAGCCCAGAGGGGTTGAGCAGCCAACTTGACGTGCCTTTTAGTACCCTAAGCCAGTAAGAAATCGGACCAAATCCTGTCTGTACCAAAGTGCCGGACAACCTTCGGGGCATCTCCAGAAGTGTGTAGTGTAACCTCCTTCCCCCAAAGGGGGGTGGGACATTAAAATTCACTGTGTTGTGTAGGGGGGTGGATTATTACAGTTCCTGGCATCTCTGAGGTAGGGATGAGGACTTTATGCGAAGTTGTAAGAGTTTGAGAGTAGAAATAAAGCTTACTTTCACACACCCGTAGGGGATCAGTAATTCTGGTGAATGTATCACACCGGCAGCAGTCCAGAGACCTACAGCCTGAAATGTGGGGGAATCCAAGCTGAGTCCCGGAGCTGGCCCAGGACTCATTCATCCGGTCATGCTGAATGAGGAGCTGCCTGCCTTGGGCAGGACCAGAGGGTGGCGAAAAGGGGCGAGGAGGGGGCCCCCTCAAACCACCCCCAAGGCAGAAGGCCTTTCATGGCCTCCCGTGGCGGTGACTGGCCGGAGCTGCCCGTGTCTGCTTGTGGTCATCACGCTACACGCCCCCGCCCTCAGATGTGTCCCTGGTCACTCGGCACAGGTGCTGGACACCTGCGGAGGCCGCCTCGGTCCTACTCGCTCCACTTGTTCACAAAGGATGCCCTGGTGCTGGATGTGCTGGATTCGCGGGACCCGCGGCTCCCAGCCCTGCACGTGGTGGCACGGATGAAGTGCCCCGACCTTGATCGGTCACGAAACCGGACGTTTTGGGAGCTGCAGTGGGGTTGGCCACGGAGGCGAGGCTGTCCTGGGCTCTCGTCCTCTCTCTCTGTCATATTTGGGCAACAGGGAAGGGAGGTGCCCCCGCCAGGTGTTTTACACGCGGAGCGGGGCGAGCGAGAGCGACACCTTAACCGGGAACCTGCTGTCCGCTGTGTCCCCCTGGCTGCGAACATCGAGCCGACGCCCTAGCTCGACAAAAGCACTCGGACGTACACCGTTCCCAAGCCCACGCACTCGGCCGCCGCCTTGAGGACCCCCCGCCGCACTGCGCCTGCGCGCGCTCCGACCGACCCTCCCCTAGCCCAGCAGGCGGGGAAACGCTGTGGGCGTGGCTAGCAGGCGTCGGCCGCCGAGGAAGGGCCGTCACGGGAGGAGCTGGAGGCGGCTGTGGGCGGGGCTAGAGGGGCGTCCCGGCCGGAAGAGGAGGGGATGTGGGCGGGGCGTTCGGGCGTCGTGGGCGGGGCGTCCTGAGGAACTAGGAGGCAGCTGTGGGCGGGGCTAGCGGGGCGTCCTGGGAGGAACAGGAGGAGGCTATGGACGGGGCTGGCGGGTGCCATTGTATGTTGTGGGCGGGGCGTCCTTGGCGGAAGAGGAGGAGGCTGTGGGCGGGGCTAGAGGGCCGGTCGGAGACCGTGGGCGGGGCGTCCTGGGCGGTAGAGGAGGTGGCAGTGAGCGCCCCTAGCGAGGCGTCCGGGGAGGAACGGGAGGAGCCTGTGGGCGGGACCTTCGGGCGCCGTGGGCGGGGCGTCCTGGGCGGAAGAGGAGGTGGCGGTGGGCGGATCTAGGGGGGGAGGTCGGACGCAGGGCGTCCGCTCGCTGGGCTTCGGTCCCCACCGCAGGCGTGGGTCGCGGGGAGAGAGCGCGGCGGGAGTCGGAGGCCCCGGCGGTCCCGAGCAGGAGTCCGCGGCGCGCTCCGAGCGCCATGGCGCAGCCGCCGCCCGACGTCGGCGAGGACGAGTGTCTCCCCGAGTACCGCCATCTGTTCTGCCCCAGCCTGCTGCGGTGAGGGCGCGGACGCCGCGGGGCGGTGCCGGGCGGGCGGGGGCGCGGGCGCTGCGGGCAGCCCCTGTCCGTCCGGGGCGGGGCGGGGCCGCGGGGGCGCTGGCTTCGAGGTGCGCGTCCTGCGCTGCCGGGGCTCGAACTCAGGACCCCGAGATCCGGTCTCAGCTCTGCCGACCGAGCCCCTCGGCGCCCCTAAGTCATAGCTTTCTGAATGGGGGTTTCAGGTGGAAATCGTTTCCCAGGAAGACCCGGAAAGCCTGGGAGTGCAGGCCTTAAAAAGCAGCGTTCCGTGTTCTTAACAAGTCATCCTGGTTCTTGGTCAACGATTGAAATCGGACAGAAGTACCCAGTGACCAGGGTCAGAGTCCTCAGAGAGCCCCTGGCGTCCTCCCACCCCGAAGTCGACAGGGATCTCTCTCTCTCTCTTAATTTCAAGACTTTTAGTCTGACTGTTCCTTTGTATTTTTAGAAAATTTTAAATAGTCTATCCTTTTAAATTTAAACTCAGTTAATTAACGCGTAGTGAATTATTAGTTTCAGAGGCAGAGGTCCGTGATTCATCAGTCTCCTAAAACACCCAGTGCTCCCTGAATCGTGTGCCTTCTCTGTGCATCACCCAGACACCCCATCCACCCGCCACCCTCCCCTGCGGCAACCCTTGCTTCTTCCCTAGAGCTAAGACTCTCTCATGGGCTGTCTCCCTCTCTGATTGTGTCTTGTTTTATTTTTTCCTCTCTTCCCCTGTGATCCTCTGTTTTCTTTCTTAAATTCCCCGTTAGTGAGGTCACATGGTTATTGTCTTTCTCGGATGTACTTATTTCACTTAGCATAATATCCTCTTGTGCCATCCACATCGTTGCAAATGGCAAGAAGTTTTCTTTTTTTTCATTATTAAATATANCCTCTCTGATTGTGTCTTGTTTTATTTTTTCCTCTCTTCCCCTGTGATCCTCTGTTTTCTTTCTTAAATTCCCCGTTAGTGAGGTCACATGGTTATTGTCTTTCTCGGATGTACTTATTTCACTTAGCATAATATCCTCTTGTGCCACCCACATCGTTGCAAATGGCAAGAAGTTTTCTTTTTTTTCATTATTAAATATACATCTATATTTTTAATATTTATTTATTTTAGAGAATGTGTGTGCACGCACACGTGTGTGCATGTATGAACAGGGGTGGGACAGGCAGAAGGAGAAGGAGAGAATGTCAAGCGGACTCCCCTGCTCATAACCCTGAGATCGTGACCTGAGCCAGACTCAAAAGTCACATGCTTAACTGACTGAACCACCCCTGTGTTGAAAACCAGTAGGGAAATCTTTGTTTTTTTATTTTTTATCTTTTAGATTCCCTATTTATTTATTTGATAGAGAGAGCACAAGCAAGGGGAGCAGTTGGCAGAGGGAGAGAGAGAAGCAGTCTCCCCAAGGAGCAGGGAGCCTGACATGGAGCTCAATCCCACGACCTCGGGATCATGACCTGAGCCGAAGGCAGTTGCTCAACCAACTGTGCCACCCGGGCGCCCCGGCAATCTTTGTTTTTTAATGGAGTATTATGGCATTTATATTTATGGTAATTAATGATATAAGGATTTCGTTTCTTGTTGCTGTGTAATATTCCATTGTGTGTATGTGGACATCTGGGCTCTTTCCACAGTTGGGCTATTGTGGACATTGCTGCTATAAATATTCGGGTACACGTGCCCCTGAGGATCATTACCTTTGTATCTTTAGGGTAAATACCCAGTAGTGCAATTGCTGGGTCAGGGTAGCTCTATTTTCAACTTTTTGAGGAATCTCCACACTGTTTTCCAGAGTGGCTGCACCAGCTTGCATTCCCACCAACAGTGTAGGAGGTTCCCCTTTCTCCACAACCTCGCCAACATCTGTCGTTTCCTGACTTGTTGATTTTAGCCATTCTGACCGGTGTGAGGTGGTATCTCGCTGTGGTTTTGATTTGTATTTCCTGATGCCGGGTGATGTGGAGCATTTTCTCATGTGTCTGTTGGCCATTTGGATGTCGTCTTTGGAGAAATGTCTGTTCATGTCTTCTGCCCATTTCTTGGTTGGATTATTTGTTCCTAGAATTAGTTCTTTTCCTTCCTTCCTTCCTTCTTTCCTTCCTTCCTTCCTCCCTTCCTTCCTTCCTTCCTTCATACTTCTTTCTATCTGTCAGAGAGAGAGAGAGCGCGCGCGCACAAGCCAGGCATGCAGCCAGCAGAGGGAGAAGCAGGCTCCCCGCTGAGCAGGGAGCCCGATGCTGGGCTCAATCCCAGGACTCTGGGATCATGACCTGAGCCAAAGCCAGGCACTTACCCCACTGAGCCACCCAGGCGTTCCTAGTTCTTTTCTTTCTTTAATTTATTTGTGTTGGGGGGGGAGCACACAAGCGGGGAGTGGCAGACAAAGGGGGAAGCAAGCTCCCCACTCAGTGAGGAACCCAACGGGGGACTCGATCCCAGAACTCTGGGATCATGACCTGAGCCAAAGGCAGACACTTAACCAACTGAACCACCTAGGCATCCGTGATAAGTTCATTATAGATCTTGGATACTAGCCATCTGATAAGACATTTGCAAATATCTCGTCCCATTTTGTTGGTTATCTTTCGGTTTTGTTGACTGTCTCCTTTGCTGTGCAAAAGCTTTTTTTTCTTGAAGAAGTCACAATAGTTCATTTTTGCCTTTGTTTCCCTTGTCTTTATAGACGTTTCTAGCAAAAAGTTGCTCTGGCTGAGGTCACAGAGGTTGCTGCCTGTGTTCTCCTCAAGGATTGGGATGAATTCCTGTCTCACCTTGAGGTCTTTCATCCATTTGGGGTCTATTTTTGTGTGTGGTGTAAGGAAATGGTCCAGTTTCTTTCTTCTTCATGTGACTGTCCCGTGTTCTCAGCACCATTTATTGAAGAGACCGTCTTTTTTCCATTGGATATTCATTCTCTCCTGCTTTGAGCTTTGAGGAAGATTAGTTGACCGTGGAATTGAGGGTCCATTTCTGGGCTCTCTGTTCTGTTCCATTGATCTATGTGTCTGTTTTTGTGCCAGTACCATACTGTCTTCATGATGACAGCTTTGTAATAGAGCTTGAAGTCTGGAATTGTGATGCCTCTAACTTTGGTTTCCCTTTTCAACATTCTTTAGGCTATTCTGAGTCTTTTCTGGTTCCATACAAATTTTAAGATTATTCATTCCGGTTCTGTGAAAAAAGCTGATGGTATTTTGGTAGGATTTGCACTGAATATGTGGATTGTTCTAGGTAGCACAGACATTTTCACAATATTTGTCCTTCCAATCCATGAACGTGGAACGCTTTTCCATTTCTTTGTGTCTTCCTCCATTTCTTTAATGACTGTTCTATAGTTTTTTTGAGTACAGATCCTTTGTCTCTTTGGCGAGATGGATTCCTAAGTATCTTATGGTTTCGGGTGCAATTATACATGGGATGGGCTCCTTAATTTCTCTTTCTTCTGTCGTATTGTTGCTGTGGACAGATGCAAGGGATTTCTGTGCATTGATTTTATATCCTGACACTTAATGGAATTCCTGGATGAGTTCTAGCAAGTTTAGGGTGGAGTCTTTTGGGTTTTCCACAGAAAGTATCCTAGTGTCTGCAAAGGGTGAGAGTTTGACTTCTTTGCGATTCGGACACCTTTTAGTTCTTCTTCTTGTCTGATTGCTGAGGCTAGGGATTCTACTACTGTGTTGGACAGTAGTGATGAGAAGGGGCATCCCTGTCTTGTTCTTGACCTGAAGGGAGAAGCTCTCAGTTTTCCCCATTGGGAGTGATATTTGCTGTCAGTTTCTCATAGATGGCCTTTACGATGTGGAGGTGCGTACCCTCTATCCCTCCACAGTGAACAGTTTTTGTTTTGTTTTGTTTCAAGATTTTATTTATTTATTTGGCACAGAGAGATCAGATCACAAGTAGGCAGAGAGGCAGGCAGAGAGAGAGGAGAGAGGAGGAAGCAGGCTCCCCGCTGAGCAGAGAGCCCGATGCGGGCCTCTATCCCAGGACCCTGAGATCATGACCTGAGCCGAAGGCAGAGGCTTTAACCCACTGAGCCACCCAGGCGCCCCACGGTGAACAGTTTTGATCAAGAAAGGATGCTGTAATTTGTCCAGTGCTTTCTCTGCATCTATTGAGAAGATCCTATGGTTCTTGTTCTTTCTTCTCTGAAGGTCGTGGATTCCATTGATTGATTTGCAGTTGTCATACCACCCTTGCAGCCCAGGAATAAATTTGATTTGGTTGTGGTGAATCATCCTTTTCATGTATTGTTGGAGCCTATCGGCTAGCATGTTGGTGAGATTTTTTGCATCCATATTCATCAGAGATAGTGGTCCGTAATTCTCCTTTTGGATGGGTTCTTTGGTTTTGGGATCAAGGAAATACAGGCTTCATCAAAAGGGTTTGGAAGTTTTCCTTCCAGTTCTATTTTTTGGAACAGTTTCAGGAGAATAGGTATTAATTCTTCTTTAAATGTTTGCTAGACTTCCCCTGGGAAGCCGTCTGGTCCCGGGCTCTTGTTTGTTGGGTACTTTTGATGACTGCTTTAATTTCCTTGCTGATTGTCCGTCTCTTCAGGTTTCCTGTGTATTCTGTTGCTTTAGGGTTGAATGCTCTGAATATATCTGTGAAGTCCATCCTGTCCAAGTGTGTCATTCGAAGCCCTTGTTTCCTTGGTGATCTTCTGCTTAGATAATCTGCCCATTTCGGTAAGGGAGGTGTTAAAGTCTTCTACTATTATTGTATTGGTATCACTATGTTTCTTTAATTTTGTTATTAATTGCTTTATATAATTGACTGCTTTCACATTAGGGGCATAAATATTTACAACTGTTAGATCTTCTTGTTGGACAGATCCTTTAAGTATCATATAGTGTCCTTCCTCATCTCTTATTACAGTCTTTCATTTAAAATCTAATTTGGCTGTTAGAAGGATTGCTACCCCAGCTTTCTTTTGATGTCCATTAGCATGGTAAATGATTTTCCACCCCCTCACTTTCTTCCCTTTATTTTTTTTTAAGATTTTATTTATTTATTTGACAGAGAGATAAAGAGTACAAGTAGGCAGAGCAGCAGGCTGAGGGAGAGAGAGAAGCAAGCTCTCCGCTGAGCAGGGAGCCTGATGCGGGACTCGATCCCAGGACACTGGGATCATGACCTGAGTCAAAGGCAGTCCCTTAGGGCGCCTGGGTGGCTCAGTGGGTTAAAGCCTCTGCCTTCGGCTCAGGTCATGATCTCAGGGCCCTGGGATCGAGGCCCACATCGGGCTCTCTGCTCCGCAGGGAGCCTGCTTCTTCCTCTCTCTGCCTGCCTCTCTGCCTACTTGTAATCTCTCTCTCTCTCTGTGTCAAATAAATAAATAAAATCTTTAAAAAAAAAAAAAAAGGCAGTCCCTTAACCACTGAGCCACCCAGGCGTCTCTCCATCCCCTCATTTTCAATCTGGAGGTGTCTTTGGATTTAAAATGAGTCTCTTGTAGGGCGCCTGGGTGGCTCAGTGGGTTAAAGCCTCTGCCTTCGGCTCAGGTCATGATCTCAGGGTCCTGGGATCGAGTCCTGCATCGGGCTCTCTGCTCAGTGGGGAGCCTGCTCCCTCCTCTCTCTCTGCCTGCCTCTCTGCCTACTTGTGATCGCTCTGTCAAATAAATAAAATCTTTAAAAAAACCCCAAATGAGTCTCTTGTAGACAGCATATGGATGGGTCGTGTGTGTGTGTGTGCCTGTGTGTGTGTTTTAATCCAATCTGATATCCCCTTTTGATTGGAGCATTTAGTCCATTTACATTCAGAGTAATTATTAAAAGATATGATTTTAGTGCCAATGTATTACTTGTACAGTTGTTGTTCCTATAGATTGTCTCTGTTCCTTTCTCGTCTTTGTTACTTTTGAGCTCTCCCTTTGCTTAATGGGTCCCCTGGTTTGGTGATCACAAATTCTTTCAGTTTCTGTATGTCCTGGAAGCTTTTGATCACTCCTTTTATTCTGAATGACAACCTAGCTGGATGTAGTCTTCTTGGCTGCATGTTTTTCTCATTGGGTACCCTGAATAGATCATGCCAGTCCTTTCTGGCCTGCCAGGTCTCTGTGGCTAGGTCTTCTGCCTAGGTAGAATCTAGGTAGAATCTCATGTTTCTACCCTTGTAGGTTACAGACCTCTTGTCCTGAGCTACTTTCAGGATTTTCTCTTTGTCCCTGAGATTTTCAAGCTTCACTCATATGTTGAGGTGTTGAGCTATTTTTATTGATTTTGAGGGGGATTCTCTCTGCCTCCTGGACTTGAGTGCCAGTTTCCTTCTCAAGATTGGGACGTTCTCAGCTGTAATTTGCTCCAATATACCTTCTGCCCCTCTCTCTCTACTTCTTCTTCTGGGGTCCCAGTTATTTCAATATTATTTCACTTTATGTCATCACTTATCTCGAATTCTCCCCTCGTGATCCAGTAGTTGTTTATCTCTTTTTTTCAGTTTCTTTACTGTCCATCATTTGGTCTTCTATATCACTAATTGTCTCCTCTGCCTTATTTATCCTTAGCAGTTAGAGCCTCCAGTTTTTATTGCATCTCATTAATACCCTTTTTGACTTCAACTTGTTTAGATTTTAGTTCTCTCATTTCTCCAGAAAGAGATTCTCTAGTATCTTATGTGCATTTTTCAAGCCCAGCTAATACCTTTATCATTGCTATTCTGAACTCTGGTTCTGACATCTTACTAATGTCTGTACTGATTAGGTCCTGGCAGTCAGCACTTCCTCTTGTCCTCTTTTTTGAGGTGAGTTTTTCCATTTTGTTTTTCTGTCCAGAGAAGAATAGATGAATGAGAGAACAGAATACTAAAATGGCAAGAACGACCACAGAGAAATATATACTAAAGAAATCGGAAGTGACCCAAAACCGAAAAAAAAGAGAGAAAGAGAGACTATATAATCAGACAGGTGAAGAGAACAGAGTGATATACTGGACATTGTGTGTATTTTGGTCTATTTGTTAGAAAACTAGGGATCTATCTCTTTAAAGTGTCTCCTGTTTTCTTAGGGATAAAGTGGCCTTCATCACAGGTGGTGGCTCTGGGATCGGGTTCCGGATTGCTGAGATTTTTATGCGGTGAGCACTGCTCTGTGTCCCCCTGAAACTCGCTGCACCTGGCATGGACCCTGCTGGATCCCTGGGCAAGATGCTGGTGGGTGGTAGGAACTCCTCTAGGCAACCGGCCGTCGGAGAGCATCTGGAAGGGGTCACGTGCTTTCCTGGAGGAGGCAGGACTCTGGGGTCCCCTCCTACAGGTTAGTTGAGATTATGGCTCTGGCCTCAGCACCCCATTTGTGTGACGAGGAAGGGGTCAACAGGTTGAGGTAGCTCTACTGCCAGGCTCCCTGGGGTTTGGCCCGGCCGGGGTTGGGGGGAGCCAAGTTGAGCCCAGAGTGTGCAGAGCACTGTGTCTCTTGAGACACGAGATCTGTGAGCTCCTGTGCAGGTCATGTGCTTGTGACCCCCACCCAGGAAAGGGCCACAGTCAGGTTGGGGTTGGGGAACGAGGAAGCCTGTTGATACCCTAGGGAGCCCTTCCCAGTCTTCTCCAGACCCACCCTTTTCATATCAGAGAGGTAGGTCTCACTTGATGAGATTTGGGGATTCGTCTGTTCCAGGTGAGTCCATTTTCCAAGCTGGGGCTTTGTGCGTGTTACTTCTCTGAGTAGAGCGTGGCCAGCTGCGCTGAGGGTCATTTTGAGGGTTAGTGGGAGCTGCTTAGCAAGTGGTAGCTCCTGTCGTTCCTGTGAGGCTGATTTTGTCAGGAGGTGAGGGCAGAGAGGGTACCTGGCCTCAGAATGGACCCTTCCTGTCCTTCACTCCAGCCTCAGAGAGAGAGGCCGGGGGACCCATAGTGAGAGGCCATGCGTTCGAGGCTCCCAGCTGCTGCAGTGCTCTTGGGAGCAGGGCCCGCAGCTCTGCGGGGCTGGGCTACCCCGAGCCAGAGAGACCCAGACGAGAGACCTCAGGGTGGGCACCGTTCAGCTTTGCTCAGGCCCCCGTGCTCTCTGCAAGCTGTCCCTTTGGCCCTGGACTGGTGCTTCAGCCGAGACCCTTGGGGAAAGGACCTCTGCCTAGCGCAGCGGGCGGGAGGCCACCTGGGGGTGTCCCTTGTACCTTGCCGCCCTCACGCCTTGCCCTCTGGCTCTGCAGGCACGGCTGCCACACAGTCATCGCCAGCAGAAGCCTTCCAAGAGTGTCCCAGGTGAGGGGTCTCTCCTGTGTCCACCCCACCCGCGGCTGGCTCTAGGGGAGTCCTGAGGCCCAGAAGATGGTGACACCAAAACCTATCCCCCCCAAATAGGCAGCTTCGGTGCAGGTGCCTCCCAGGGATACCCCAGGCTTCTTACAACAGCTCATTGTTGGGAGGAGGCTCTCGTGCTGGGTGGTTGTGTGGCCCCGGGAGGGCTCTCAGCTCATAAGTCTTTTGAGGGTGGTCTGCAGGTCCCATCCACCACTGCCGCAGCTGCCCTCCAGGCGCGGTCTGGAAGTCTGCCGCAGCTGCCCTTGACCCATGACCAGGGACCGGTGGCTGGTAATGGGGAAGGAGGATCCCGGGCCGAGGGGGAAAGAGTGGCCCCTTGGGACTGCGGCGCCACAGAATGGCCACTTGCCAGCTCTGCCTTCCCCGAGTGGGGTCCAGCAGCAAACCCTGGCCTCCGGCATCATCTAAACACGTTGCCCTCATCGGGTTTGGAAGCCACGGGGCTGCCGCCCACCCCTCTTTCTTTCTGGCTTCCAGGCTGCCCAAAAGCTGGTTGCTGCCACCGGCCAGCGGTGCCTCCCTTTATCTCTGGACGTTCGGGTTCTGCCAGCCGTCACAGCTGCCGTGGACCAGGCGCCGAAGGAGTTTGGGAAAATCGACATTCTCGTTAACTGTGAGTGGCTGATGGGGGACGCCCGGGGGCTTCTCGTGGCTGGGCAGTACCAGCCCTCCCTGCTCGGTACCAGGACGCCTGTCCCGGCCCCAGGCTCCATTCTGCGTCAGTGCAGTCATGGCCCACGTGGACATCCCAGCAGTCAGGGCACTGTCATGTCCCCAAGTTCTCCCTTTACAAAAGAAAAAAGAAATCGGCTTAATGTTTTCAGTGGAGTTTTAGATTTACAGAGCATTCCAGCAGCTAGTACCGAGGGTTCCACGTGTCCGCACACACAGTGCCCCCTGGTGTGGACAGCTTGCCTTTGTTAGAGTAGATGAACCAGTGAGGTCCATGCTCTCAGCCATCAAGGTTCGCTTGCGCTGAAATTCCCTTTTAAAAACTTAGGGTGTATTGATTTCCTGCAGCTGACAAGGTACCACGAGCTGAGTAGCTTAAAACAATAGAAACATGCTCTCTGGTTCTGGTGAGGTCACAAATCCAAAACCGGTGTGTCAGCAGGGACACCTCCCAGGGGTCCAGGGGAAGGTCTGTTCCAGGCCTTTCTCTCAGCTTCTGCTGTTGCTGCCAATCCTCAGTGCTCTTTGGCTTGGGGCCTCTCTGCATGGCCTCCCCCATGTGTCTCTGTGTCTTCTCTGCTTTTCTTAGGAGGACACCAGGCCTTGGATTTAGGCCCCCTAATCCTGGGTGACCTCATCTTAACTTGATTGTATCTGCAAAGATCCTGTTTCCAAATAAGGTCACCTTACAGGCAGCAGAGATTAGGACTTTAGCATATCTGTGAAAATTATTATTATTATTATCATATGAAGATTTTATTTATTTATTAGAGCATGAGCGGGGTGGGGGGAGCTGAGGGACAGAAGCAGACTCTCCACTCCTATTATTACTATTATTAAATATTATCATATGAAGATTTTATTTATTTATTAGAGCATGAGCGGGGTGGGGGGAGCTGAGGGACAGGGAGAAGCAGACTCTCCACTCCTATTATTACTATTATTAAATATATATATATATATATTTTTTTTTTATGTGGTGAGGAGAGAGAGTTTTAGGCAGGCTCCACCACGCTCAGTGCAGAGCCTGACNGGACCCTCTCCCACCGGCTGGGAAAGGCCCAGGAGACGGACCACTTGCTCACGGCGCCAGGGCCGGCAGAGAGGTGGTCTCTAAGCCAGGTCTCAGGGGCTGTTCTTGGGGAGCACGTCTGCGAGAAACTCGTGGTCGGCTAGACGTGGGCAGGTGCTCCTTGGAGGTGGAGGCCACAGAGCCGCTGGCCTCGATACGTGAGCTGGACACACTCGTTAGAGCTTCCAGGATCTTGACAGAGCGCGTGTCGGAGCCGTGGGGTGGTCCGTGGCCGGGTGCGGAGCTTGTGTGCTGCTGCTCTGCCCGGAGGGGCTGACGGTGCCCGCAGCGTCCCTGGCTGCGGTGTCGGGACAGCGGGCAGAGGAGAGGGGAGGGCCCCNAAGAGTCAGATGCTTCACTGACTGAGCCCCCCAGGCACCCCTTCAACATATGTTTCTTTTTTCTTTCTTTCTTTCTTTCTTTTTTTTTAAGATTTTATTTATTTATTTAACAGAGAGACAACGAGAGAGGGAACACAAGCAGGGGGAGTGGGAGAGGGAGAAGCAGGCTTTCCGCTGAGCAGGGAGCCCGACACGTGGCTCGATCCCAAGACCCTGGGATCATGACCTGAGCTGAAGGCAGACATCCAATGACTGAGCCCCCCAGGCACCCTTCAGCATGTTTCTGAGGGACATAATTCAACCCATGATATCCATCCTGCCCCATCCTCCAGGAAGTTACCCAAGCGCTCAGGCCCCTTCTCTGTCCAGTCTGGGCCACCCTGAGGGCCCATGTGTCCTAAGTGCCTGGGGCCCCGGTGCCAGCCACTATCTCCTTGCGCCCTGCAGGTACAGCTGGAAACTTCCTGTGCCCCGCCAGCGCGTTGTCCCTCAACGCCTTCAAGACCGTGATGGACATTGACACCCTGGGCACTTTCAATGCATCTTGTGTGCTCTATGAGAAGTTCTTCAGGGTGAGTGTTCCTTCTACCCGGGAGCCGTGTCCTCTGGCCACCCACTCACTGCACTCCCCTGTGTGTTACAGGTCCATGGAGGGGTGATCGTGAACATCACTGCCACCCTGGGGACCCGGGGGCAGGTGCTTCAAGTGCATGCAGGCTCGGCCAAGGCAGCTGTGGGTACGGGGACACCCTCTGGTCTGCCTGCCCGGGCTCCCTTTGGGTCCCTCCCCTGCCTGTCCCTGGAAGCCAGCAGTGTCCTAGTGAGGCTAAGCCCAGTGGTGGACAGTGGAGAGGCCTGGCCCTGAGCCCCGACTCACAGCTGAGCCACCCTGGGAAGCAGAGCAGCCCTGCGTCCCCCCTCATGCCTGCCTTCTCTGCAGATGCGATGACCCGGCACTTGGCTGTGGAGTGGGGTCCCCAGAACATCCGTGTCAACAGCCTCGCCCCTGGCCCCATCAGTGGCACAGAGGGGTTCCGGCGACTGGGTAAGCCCCTCGGGGAGCCCCGGGACCCTCTCCCACCGGCTGGGAAAGGCCCAGGAGACGGACCACTTGCTCACGGCGCCAGGGTCGGCAGAGAGGTGGTCTCTAAGCCAGGTC
>LNAC01000081.1:4586651-4600450 GCA_002007465.1 Ailurus styani | reverse complement strand
AGAGAGAGAGGGGGAAGCAGGCTCCCTGCCAAGCAGAGAGCCCGATGCGGGCCTCGATCCCAGGACCCTGAGATCATGACCTGGGCCGAAAGCAGAGGCTTTAACCCACTGAGCCACCCAGGCGCCCTGTCTCCACAGTTTAAGATTACACACACGTGTTTCCATTTCAGTAGTCACTGATTCTTTCCGGAACTTACACATGGACATGCTGACTGCCCTTCAGCGCCCTTGTAGGCATGGTCCTCTTGGGCGCTTGTGTAAGTAGGCTGCGGAGGGAAGGGTTGACGCTCAGGTCTCCCTGCTTCTCCCTCCCGCACCCCCGCTGGCGAGCCGGTGGACGTTCTAGGGACATGTGGCTCCACCTTTCCCTTGCTTCAGTGTCCTTCCCAGTTTCTCTCCTCGCCTTGAGTTTTAGTGTGAGTGTGTCTGTGCGTGAGAGAGGGAGTGAACACAGGTGTGTGAGCAGGTGCCTGTGGGAGCTGGTGTGCAGTGTGGATGTGCAACTCTGGGTCTGTGTGTGGGATGAATTGCTGAAAGGCAGGTGATGTTCCTTTCTGTGCTCGGGTCACAGGCAACTTTGTTCGTGTCTTAAAATGGCTTTTGCATCTTATAAAAGTAACACATGCTTATTATTAAAAAATTTGAAAATGCAGAGTGATATAAAATATAAAACAAAAAAAATGACCAATGACCCCACTGTTTTGAGAAAAAACACCTTTAGCATTTTAGTGCATCTCTTTCTATACTTTTTTATACACATATGCGCACAGATTTGTACACAATTGACATCATACTGGATAGAAGCTAAATCACAATGATAGATGCTCT
Source organism: Ailurus styani (assembly GCA_002007465.1). NCBI lineage: Eukaryota > Metazoa > Chordata > Mammalia > Carnivora > Ailuridae > Ailurus > Ailurus styani. The sequence continues at coordinate 4,599,622 of LNAC01000081.1, read as the reverse complement.
TTATTTAAAAAAGTGAAACAGTGATATCAGTAAGCAAAATAAGAGAAAATCACCTATAATCTCACTTCCCAGAGATAACTACAAAGTATTTAAATGGAAATTAGCACATATGTAGTAAGTGCTTCGTTGCACAAAGATGATACAGGTCCTGTGTGTGTTGTGAACCCACTTTTTGACCTGTTTTTTGAAACTAAAGATACCAGTTGCATAAAGGAAACCTAAAGTTTACTTGTTTCCAGGAAGATTCAGAATTGTTAGGGATTATTCCAGCGTAGGATCTGACGTACAGGAAGAATTTAATTCCATGGAGACCACACAGATGAGGTTGTCAAGAGTACCAAGCTGATGAATTGCTTACCCTCACTTATACTTTGTTTAAATTCTGAAAACAGGGTCTAAACATCAGTTATAATTGAAATATCACACAAAAGAATTAGGGATCCACTGAAGACTATTATGGAGCCCTTAAAAGTGGTCATTACAAAGTCTCAGAAGTGCTTCTGATACAAGTGAATATAGTGATAGGTACATCACGGTTTTAACTATGTAAAAATTACCCACGTGAAAGAGCCTTGAAGGAAACCTAAAAATTAGTTTTAGTTGTGTGAGTGTGTGTACATGTGTGTACTGGGAAGGTGTGTGTGGGGGGAATCTGTGTGGAAATGGGGTTGGTTTCATTTGAGGTACTGGCCAAATTTTGTTATGTTACTGATTTTATTTTGTTTTGCAAAGTAGTGCCTGAATATGTATGACAAATTTCAAGCAGCATAAAAAGGAAATCTAGTAAAAAAATTCGATTACAGTCTTTAGAAATAAAAATTACTCTTTTTTCTTTTTTTGAAGATTTTATTTATCTGACAGAGGGACAGTGAGAGAAGGAACACAAGCAGGGGAGAGTGGGAGAGGGAGAAGCAGACTTCCTGATGAGCAAGGAGCCTGATGCAGGACTCAATGCCAGGACTCTGGGATTGTGACCTGAGCCGAAGGCTGACTCTTCACCGACTGAGCCACTCAGGCGCCCCCAAAATTACACTCTAAAGATAAGATACTTGGGGCGCCTGGGTGGCTTAGTCATTAAGTGTCTGCCTTTGGCTCAGGTCATGAGTCTGGAGTCCTGGGATCAAGCCCTGCATCAGGCTCCCTGCTCAGCTGGGGGCCTGCTTCTCCCTCTGGTTCTTCCACTCCCCCGTTTGTGTTCTCTCTCTCTGTGTGTGTCAAATAAATAAGCCTTAAATAAATAAAGATAAGATACATGTTTTACTTTGACTTAGTTAAGGTTTTAGATCAATTTATAGAATACATCTAAAGAAACTCAGGTTTTCCAATGAACTTTTTTTTTTTAAGATTATTTATTTCATAGAGAGAGGGAGCAAGGGAAGGGGCAGAGAAGAGGGAGATGAGCCGACTGCCTGCTGAGAAGGGAGCCTGACACGGGGCTCAGTCCCAGGACCCCGAGATCATGACCTGAGCTGAAACCTGAGTTGGATGCTTAATCTCAACTCAGCCACCCAGGTGCCCTTCTAATGAGCTTTTATAGAACATTGAATTAGCATGTTCAGATACTTATTGAAGATAGACTGTTAATTTGTGTTGATATTTGGTAAAATGCATAGTCTAAAAGTGCCTCTAATTTTTGAAGGCTGGCTACGAGGTGGGCGTTGTGCTTTCATCAGTCTCGTAACACAAGTAACTCTGAGAACTTCCTGGTGAAAAGCATGGCACCGCAGTTCTCAGAAGTTGAGACTAGTAGATAAATGATTCGGTGTCATGGTTGGGGAGGAAAAGAAATGTTTCCAGAAGGTACAGTTTTGTTTTTCTGTCCAAATATTTACTGCTTGTTTTAGGCAAGTTGGTATTACTCTGGTTGCAATCTTGTGGTGGTTTTGTGTTTTTCCTAAGTTTCAAAACCAGAGCGAACGTTGAGTTAACGTTGAACGTTCTCTGCCGCTGAAACAGGTGTGCTGGCTCCTTGTCTCTAAACCGTTCAGGCAGGTCGAGTCTTGGGCCCGCAGTGGCAGGATTTGAATGGGTGCCGCCCCCTTCTCTGCAGGGACATATGTGGGCAAGGTAGTGTGGACAGACACTCAGGATGAGACAAACTGAAGAGCCAGGTAACAGGTTAGCCTTATTGGCTTAAATAGAGCTTGATCACCACTATCAGAAGACAGCAAAAGCCCATCATGCACATAGGCTCTGTAGGCTGAAACTCCAGATATTTCTGAAATCGTAAAATCCTAGCTGTTTGTAGCGTTTTTTCTGGAAATCCTAGCTGGTTTTTAAGAAAGGTTTATTTATTTTAGAGAGGGAGGGAGAGCAAGCATGTGTGTGTTCATGCATGTGAGCATGTGTGGGGTGAGGGACAGAGGCAGAGGGAGAGAGAATATCAAGCAGGTTCCCCACTGAGTGTGGAGCCCAGTGTGGGGCTCCATCCCAGGACCCTGAGATCATGATCTGAGCTGAAATCAAGAGTTGGCTGCTGAACCAAATGAGCTCCCCACGCACCCCCCCTTTTTTTGGATGCTGAAATATGAGAACAAATCCTAAGTAATTTTTTTTTTTTTTAGATTTTATTTATTTATTTGACAGAGAGAGAGAACACCCCTACAAGCAGGGGGAGTGGGAGAGGGAGAAGCAGGCTCCCACTCGCGGAGCAGGGAGCCCGATGCGGGGCTCGATCCCAGGACCCCGGGATCCTGACCTGAAATGAAGGCAGACACTTCACTGACGGAGCCACCCGGGCTCACCCCACTAAGTAATTTTCTTTTTTTTTTTTTTTTTTAAAGATTTTATTTATTTATTTGACACAGAGAGATTACAAGTAGGCAGAGAGGCAGGCAGAGAGACAGGGAGAGGAGGAAGCAGGCTCCCTGCTGAGCAGAGAGCCCGATGCGGGCCTCGATCCCAGGACCCCGAGATCATGACCTGAGCCGAAAGCAGAGGCTTTAACCCACTGAGCCACTCAGGCGCCCACTAAGTAATTTTCTAAAGACCCATGCCTTCAGAAGGATTTAAGAAAATACAGCTCTCGGAATTCTAGTTTGTTAAATAATCTATTTTACCTTTTCTTTTGTTGGATAATTAAAAAATTTTTACCAAAGTTTTAGAGCCTTCTGTGCCCACAGCTAAACCGTTGTGCTGTAGGCAGAAGTGAGCTTACCTGTTGGTAGCCCTGTTTTGAGCTAGGGTTACGTGGCATTGGGAACTTATCACTGTTGTCAGTGTTAGAGGCTTTTTTTTTTTTTTTAGGATTTTATTTATTTATTTGACAGAGAGAGAGAGAGAGAGAGAGAGAGAGAGAGAGATATCACAAGTAGGCAGAGAGGCAGGCAGAGAGAGAGGAGGAAGCAGGGTCCCTGCCGAGCAGAGAGCCCGATGTGGGCCTCGAACCCAGGACCCTGGGATCATGACCTGAGCCGAAGGCAGAGGCTTTAACCCACTGAGCCACCCAGGCGCCCAGTGTCAGAGGCTTTATGGAGTTATTGTTCTTTTTCATTTCACATCATTTGTTCTGGTTTCTCTTCAAGCAAGTTTAATCATCTCAGGTTGTGACTGATGTATGGCACCTATTTGGCTAAGTCTGTTTATAGGTAGGTGGTTCATGTGTTTGGACAACAGGAGTTGCTCAGCATTGTAAAGACCATTATTGCCCTAAATCGTGGGGCAACAAAACAGTGTGCTTGGCAGTTTACTGTCATGAGCAATCTAGGGGCGTTTTGTAAACCTTTTGTTTTGATTAAGCTGCCTGCCAGTGAACTGATGAATCATACACACACACACACACACACACACACACACGTATATACATACTTATACACACTTATATATTTTTGCTTCATGATTATATTGTATTTTTAAACTTTTTATATGTGTTTATTCAAGAGTGCACGTGCGTACGCGTGAGCAGGAGGGGCAGGGAGAGGGAGAGAATCCCAGGCAGACTCAGCACGGACCGTGGAGCCTGACACGGGACTCAGTCTCACGACCCTGAGATTGTGATCCGAGCTGAAACCAAGAGTCAGATGCTTAACTGAGCCACCATGTATGACTATTTATTTTTATTTTTTAAGATATTTTTTAACGAGATTTTATTTATTTATTTGATAGCAAGCAAGCACAAACAGGGGGAGTGGCAGGCAGGAGGAGAGGGAGAAGCAGGCTCCCCGCTGAGCAGGGAGCCTGATGCAGTACTCAGTCCCAGGACCCTGGGATCACGACCGGAGCCAAAGGCAGACGCTTGAGTGACTTGCCACCCAGGCATCCTTCAATAAGATTTTTAAAAAACATGAGGGGCACCTGGGTGATTCAGTCGCTTAAGCATCTGCCTTCAGCTTCAGGTCGTGATTCCAAGGTCCTGGGATCGAGCCCCCAGTCAGGCTCCCTGCTTAGCAAGGAGGCTGCTTCTCCCTCTCCCTCTGCCCCTCCCCCCAATTATGCTCTCTCCCACTGTCTCTCAAATAAGTAAAAAAGAATTAAAAAAAGAAACATAGGAGTCACAGATAAAAAAGTGATATAAAAACTCTTAAAAATCAAAGGGAAGGGATGCCAGGGTGGCTTAGTCGGTTGGGTATCTGCCTTCGGCTTGGGTTATGATCCCACAGTCCTGGGATTGAGTCCTGCATCGGGCTCCCTGCTCCGTGGGGAGTCTGCTTCTCCCTCTCTCTCTGCCGTATGCCCTGCTTGTGGTGTGCTCTCCCTCTCTGTCTCTCTGTCAAATAAATAACTAAAATCTTTAAAAAAAAGTCGAAAAAGACAAAAACCTGGTAGAAAAATGGATAAAAAATATGAAGACATCCCACAGGAAAAGATACAAAATGGCCACTAAACACGTGAAAATATGTTCACCTTCATTCACGATGAGAAAGATGAATGCAAATTAAAATCACTTAGACACATTTCTCACTCATCATGTTGCAAAAGTGTAAAAGCTTGAACACATTCCGTTGGTGAGTCTGTTGGGAAGCAGAGCTGCTCTCCTCTTGCTGCCGAGGGTGCAGAGTGGTCCAGGCCTTGTTATCAAGGGGAATTTGCAGTATCTGCCAGTGCACTGACCCTTTGACTTAACTGTCCTACTTCTAGTGATTTACCCTGCGAATGTACCTCCACCCATAAAAAGTACCAGGTACACAAGGTGTTCAGTGCAGCATTATCTGTGAATAAAGTATGCAGACACTGCAGGCTGCAGCTTCGGAGACAGAGGGGGGAGGTCCACACACAGGGGCTGGGAGTGATTTGCAGTGAGTGGGGAGAACGTACAAGTTACTAAGCACAGTTTGTTGTGAGAGAGAAGAGGTGTCATGTGATCCTCTGCTGGGAGGCTCTTAGAGGAGTCCGACCTTCGAGCTGGAAAGGAGAGTGGAGGTCAGGGGAAGGGCTGGAGGGCAGTTAGCACTTCAGGGGAGAGTTTCAGTTGGGGAAGTTGGAAAAGTCCCAGACATGGATGACAGCAATGGTTGTACAGCACACGAATACACTTAATGTCACAGGATACGGTTGTAGTCTTAAAAATGGTTGATTTTTCAGAAAGAAAAAAAAAAAAAGAGGGGTCTGAGGTGCAGAACCCTAAGTGATAGACTTCAGCTCAAGTGAAGAGGAATTGACAAGTATAATTAAGAAACCATACCTCCTGGGTGCCTGGGGGGCTCGGTCAGTTAAGCATATGACTGTTGTTTTTTTTTAAAGATTTTATTTATTTGAGAGAGAGAGAGGGAGAGTACAGAGAGAGAGGGGGAAGCAGACTCTCCGCTGAGCAGGTGGCCCAATGCGGGGCTCAATCCCAGGACCCTGAGATCATAACCTGAGCCGAAGGCAGAGGCTTTAACCCACTGAGCCACCCAGCTGTCCATGAGAGTGTGCAACTCTTGATCAGGGTCATGAGTTCGAGCCCCATGTTGGGTGTAAAGATTACTAAAAATAAATAAATTGAAAAAAAAAAAGAACAAACAAACCACCCCTCATGACCCCCAGACCGGGCCTTTCCTCCTCACCTGTCCACCTGGTTTGGTATTCAAGATCTGAGCTCTTTAGCGGAGATTTTTAGATTCACAGGCTCCAGGACAGGGCTGGGCCAGCAGGATCTGGCTGTAAGGAGGTGAGGGTTAGAGAGCGAGGAAAGAAAGAATACAAAATGAGAAAGAAGAGGGAATAAAATGCACAGGAAGGATGGACAAGAAACTAATTAAAATCACTAACCCAAGTGGGTGGGGACAGGGTTTATGGTATTTGGGCGGGAGAAACTTAGTCTGAGTCTGCCTTTTTGTGTATCCTCGACTGTTAAGATTTTATTTGTTAGAGAGAGAGAGTAGAGTGCACGCACACGGGTGGGGAGAGGGCCACAGGGAGAGGCAGACTCCCTGCTGAGTGGGGATCCTGATGCAGGGCCGATCCTGGGATCCTGGGACTCCAGGATCATGACCTGAGCTGAAGGCAGATGCTTAACCCACTGAGCCACTCCGATGCCCCTATGTCTTTGATTTTTGAGTCATCCAAATAGTCTGCATATTCATTTTTTTATTTTTTATTTTTATTTTTATTTTTTTTTAAAGATTTTATTTATTTATTTGACAGAGATTACAAGTAGGCAGAGAGAGAGAGAGGAGGAAGCAGGCTCCCCACTGAGCAGAGAGCCGGATGCGGGCCTCGATCCCAGGACCCTGAGATCATGACTTGAGCCGAAGGCAGAGGCTTTAACCCACTGAGCCACCCAGGCGCCCATATTCTGCATATTCAAAAACGAATTAAGATAACCATGATAGAAAGAAAACCAAATTGAATTCAAATAGAAACAAATGAACCTGGAAGTATATCGAATTAATAACATAACCACACAGGAAAGGTTAATTCGAGTCCCGTGAACACAGTGTTCTGTATACCTTTAGTGAGTTATATTCCAAAGGAGAAAAGAGTGACAAAGAAACTTACTACTCATTAGGTGAGTGAATACATCAACGCAGTCACGTTGGGTGTGTGTCGGGTAGAACAAATGAGTGTACAAGTGCTGGGAGCCAGGCTTGTCCAGGAGAAAGGGTATAAAAATATGGTGTGGAGAAGGGGAGGGAGAACCCTGTGGTCTTGGGTTTACCCTGAGGGTGTCAGTAGGAGGACATGACGTAAAACATAATCTAGCTCTGTCCTCAGAGAGGGTCCTAGGAGCCGTGACCGCAGTAGCCGTGGGTACACCTGCCCCCAGATCGTGGTTGCAGACACCGTTCCCCACTAATGGAACCAGGGATCCTCAGAGAAATGCCTTATTTCAGGTTTGAGGTGGGCAAAATTTAATGTGAGCCTGGATTATCTTGTACCAGAAAGCAAGGAAGTGTTCAAAAATTGATGGGGACGTGTCAGAAATGGAGCAGCTTGAATGGGTTCCCAGTGGGCAAATCTGGGACATTTGGAGTGTCAAAAATGAGCAGTGATGATAAAGGGTACGTTGAATTTAAAAAGTCTGTGGCACACAGTAAAAACCAGTCCTGGTGACACCCCAGAGGAGGTGCGTGGTTCCTTGCAGACACATGCCTGTCAGAGTAGAACGTGACAGATTTGGAGGTCCGTGTGTTGCTTTTTCTGAATCGGTGTTTTGTGACGACCGCGGTAATAACTGATTCAAAGGAGGATCACCAGTGGTTGTCAGGAGCCACGGCGTAGACATTTGAGGGAGAAGAGATGCGGGAGCCACACGGTCCAGCGTGTCATTCCGGAGAGGGAGGGTCCCAATGGAAAAGGAGAACTTGACACTGGGGAGGTTTGTCTGCCGCAGCCTTGACCGGGTGTGGAGCAGACTGACTTCCCAGTCCCGGAGGTTACGGGCCCCTTGGTGCAGTGCGGTGGGGTGTCCGCGTCGTCGCCGAGGGTGTGTGACCCGAGCCCGGCAACCTGGACTGTGTGGCCCTCGGCAGGGGTGTGGCCGTGTGCGGAGGCGCGTCACCGGAGGGCTGGGGACTCCTGGACAGACGAGGTGAGGTGTCCCGATGCCTGGTTCTCGGTTAGCGCTGGATTGGAGGGAGGCAGAACAGCCGAGAAGGCCAGTACCGGGGTAATGGGAATCGTGAGCATGGACGGTCTCTTCGGGCCGGTGCTGTCCTCCCGGTTTTGGGTGGGAGGCTGGTCCTCGCTCTAGGACCGCAGGCCGTCGGGGTTTGGGCGGTGCCGCCACATCGGCGGCTCGCTTGTTTTTTAAAAAGGTCTCATCTGAAGTGCCGTCCGTGGGCGTTGTGGGGCTGAACTCACGTCCCTGAGGTGGAGGGTCTTGTGCTGCGCCGACTGAGCGGCCAGGCGCCCTCGCAGCTTAGTCCTGAGGGTCGCGCCGCCGGAGCGCAGGCGTCGGGAAGGGGCAGGCCGCCCCCGTGGAAGGACGGGGGGAGCTGACGCGTGTGGAGGCGCTCTCGTTCCTCGCGAAGCTACAGTGGGTCCACGTGTTGCACGAATAAAGGAAATAACGTGAAATAATCAACAGAGAGCAGAAACCCTTTGTTCTCAGACAAGTAACGGGAATGTTCCTCACGGACACAGGCTCACCGGTGAGTCACTCGGCACCCAAGGTGGTGCTTTTTTTTTTTTAAATACTGTATTTACTTATTTGACAGAGAGAGATCAGATCACAAGTAGGCAGAGGGGCAGGCAGAGAGAGAGGAAGAAGCAGGCTCCCCGCTGAGCAGGGAGCCCGACATGGGGCTCTTGATCCCAGGACCCTGAGATCGTGACCTGAGCCGAAGGCAGAGGCTTTAACCCACTGAGCCACCCAGGCGCCCAAGGTGGTGCTTCTTGATTCATAGACAGCGCAGGGTTCGAGATGACCCTTCCCTTCGACACAGGGGTTGAAACGGGAAGTCGAGAATCGCTCTGTGATGAAGCCATGTTCTTCTTTATCAAGGGATGTGAGCGTCTTGTTCAGGGTACAGGTTCTCTCAGAAGGAAACTGATAAAGAGCTCTCTCTTCCCTTCCCTATTGACAGTGTTCAAATGGAGAAATAAATGTTTGGATAAGTACGTGAAGGGAGCTTAGAAATACTTAGGGGGCCTCAAAATTAATTTCCTGTTTGTGACTGGGCCTGTTCTCACTGCCGGTGAGGTAGGAAGAGTTTCCATATGGTTAAATGTGCGCTGTGACCTTTTCTTTTTTTTTTAAAGATTTTATCTATTTATTTGACACAGAGAAAGAGAGAGAGATCACAAGGAGGCAGAGAGGCAGGCAGAGGGAGAGGAGGAAGCAGGCTCCCCGCTGAGCAGAGAGCCCGATGCGGGGCTCGATCCCAGGACCCTGAGATCATGACCTGAGCCGAAGGCAGAGGCCCAACCCACTGAGCCACCCAGGCGCCCCTGTGTGCTGTGACCTTTTTGTGATGGCGGGTCGTTGTCGAGCTTGTTGAAACCCTGGGCTCCTGGTTCGTAAACTTTCTGAGACGCTGCACACTGTTTAATGTTACTGAGATCCATAAAGAGCTTCTGTTTATGGGACTTTTATCTGTTGATCTCGACTCTTAGAAAGTGAGGCTAAAAAAAAAATAGATGAAATATGTTTTTATTAGCCGATAAGAAAGAATTCCTTATAGGTTAGCGTTGATGACATTTTTTAATGAAAGATACTAGTTTCTAAGATAGTGAGAAGAGTGGCATTGTTTTACAGTTTTGCAAGTGTCTCATATGTCTGACTTAATCGGAGAGAACTGGATTCTCGCATCTATTTCGGCAAGCAGCCTACCGGGTCTAGAGCCTTTGGAAGCCTCCACTGTGCATTCATGCGTGAGAGCAAAGGAAGGGTGTCTCGGGGTGTCAGGACTCATTGGATCTTGCAGAACACCCGGGACATCAGAGTCCCCAGGACCCCGACCACAGGTCGAGAACAGCTCTCTGGACTGCTGGAGTGTCCAGCTTGTCGCCTGACGGCACGTGCTTGCACACGTCAGAATCCCCTGCGGATCCCTTCAGAGCTGACTGCTGGGCCCCCCCGCGGGGTCTGCTTTGTCTCGTCTGAGTGAGGTCTCGTGAGAAATGTGTTTCTAACCACTGCCAGGTGCTGCTGCTGCTCCTGGTCCTGGGGTCTCGGCCACAGAGCTGCTCTTGCTGAGTTTTGAAAATGTTCGCGTCTCTTTAAAGACCCAGTCACATCTCCGCGTCCCTGTCCCTCCCTCTGCCGTGTTCGTTCTGACGTTGATTTCACCAGTGCTTCCTTGGGACCCGCCTGTGCTGCACCCTGGCGAGGCCTCAGGGCTGCCCTCTGTCCTCACTGCTGTCCGTCTGGTACAAAAGCAGAGAAGAAGCCAGGACCCGGGCGCCTGGGTGGCTCAGTGGGTTAAAGCCGCTGCCTTCGGCTCAGGTCATGATCCCAGGGTCCTGGGATCGAGGCCCGCATCGGGCTCTCTGCTCGGCGGGGAGCCTGCTTCCTCCTCTCTCCTCTCTCTCTGCCTGCCCCTCTGCCTACTTGTGATCTCTCTCTCTGTGTCAAATAAATAAACAAAATCTTAAAAAAAAAAAAAAAAAAGAAGAAGCCAGGACCCAAACTGAGAGGGCCACGTACCTTGGCCCCTTCCTTTTTTTTTTTTTTGAAGATTTTATTTATTTGTTTGAGAGAGGGAGTAAGCACGAACAGTGAAGAGGGGCAGAGGGGGAAGCGGGTTCGCCACAGAGCAGGGAGCCCGACGCGGGACTCGATCCCAGGGCCCTGAGATCATGACCCGAGCCGAAGGCAGACACTTCACTGACAGCCCCCCAGGCGCCCTGGCCTGTTGTTTCTGACACATCCCTGCTATTCGGTAGCCTCAGCTAGCTCCGCTGTTTTTTGGTACTTACTTTAATTTTATGTTTCAGTTTAGTTTTACTTGTTATTGTGTGTAGAGTTTAAACAGTCTGAGGCTGTAGTGCGTGCCGCAGTCCCCTCACGGCCCTTTCTCCCTGTCCTGGCTCTTTCCTTCTCCTGCTGTTTTCCCCAGCTTTAAATCTTTTTTTAAAAATTAATTAATTAATTAATTTTTATTTGACAGAGAGAGATCACAAGCAGGCAGAGAGAGAGGGGGAAGCAGGCTCCCCGCTGATCAGAGAGCCCGATGCGGGGCTCGATCCCAGGACCCTGAGATCACGACCCGAGCCGAAGGCAGAGGCTCTAACCCGCTGGGCCCCCCTGTTCTCCCCAGCTTTACGTAGTTTCTCCTGACCTCCTCCCGTGGCAGGCACGCCGCGTGCTTTCCTGGGTCTCCGTCGTTGCGCGGACGAGGCGGGCCCTTTGTGTGGCCGGTGACTGCGGGGCTCCCTGTAGCTGCCCCTGCAGCGTGCCGCACCTACACTTCTCCCGCGCAGCCTCGGCTTTTCCCGGCGTCCCTGCGCGTGTCCGCGTGTCCGCCTTGCCCGCCCCACCAGGGGTTCCCTCTGTCCACGAGCCGTGGGCTCCCACTGTTGTGTCCGGCTCCGGCTCTCGTGCGGGGCTCGTCTCCCCCGCGGGCTGGCGTCCTGCTCTGGGAGCACCTGGGCTTGTCTGCCCTGACTCGTTCTCCTGCCTCAGTGCCACGTCCGACCCTCACCCCGATCCTTCTTCTCGGGCGCAACACCCGAGCCCCTTTCCACTTCCCATGCATGGTCTGCTGGCCTTTCTGCCGTGGCCATCACATCCCTGTTCTTTGCTCCAAGTGAGCGCCCACTTATCCCCCCCGTGCATCTTCGGAACGTCAGGGCCTCGCGTCTGGAGCAGAGCAGTGTTCTTCCGGTGGGCTTCCGGGAGGCAGTGGGGACAGGCCTGTGTCTGCACCGCGCTGGACTCTGTTGAAGCCCCTCTCTGTCCCCCACGCTCGGCACAGGCGTCTGTCAGAACAGACCAGTGCCTCTCTCGCCGGCGTCACCGCTGTCCCGTGTGGCGAGGAGAGCAGGACTCGTTGGCATCGCGCGGGTGGGGCACAGGTCTGGGACACAGCCTGCCGGCCCTCCCTTCTCCCCCGAATGTTGGCTGCAGGAAGTGTGTCAGCGAGTGATTTGGGTTAGGTTGCCTTACCTCGCATTTTGTGGGTACAAGTTTGCATGTTCTGACAGAGTCCACACAGATGAAATTAGATTTTTTGTAGCACTAGACTCTTCCATCAGGCTGCTCTGTGAGGCTTTTATTTTCCGTTTTCTCTCCTCAGAGTCGTGCCGTGATGTCTCCAGCTCTGCAGATACCTCACTTTTTTTTTTAAGACTATTCTTTTCTCATTGAGTTATTTATTTATTTANCCGTGATGTCTCCAGCTCTGCAGATACCTCACTTTTTTTTTTAAGACTATTCTTTTCTCATTATTTATTTATTTATTTATTTATTTATTTTTTAAATTTATTTATTTTGACAGAGCGAGAGAGATCACAAGTAGGCAGAGAGGCAGGCAGAGAGAGAGAGAAGGAAGCAGGCTCTCCACCGAGCAGAGAGCCCGATATGGGCCTCGATCCCAGGACCCTGAGATCATGACCTGAGCCGAAGGCAGAGGCTTTAACCCACTGAGCCACCCAGGCGCCCTATTTTTAAGATTTTTAAAATCTATTTATTTGACAGAGAGATAGCACAGGTAGGCAGAGCATGGAGAGGGAGAAGCAAGCTCCCCGCTGAGCAGGGAGCCCGATGCGGGGCTCGATCCCAGGACCCTGAGATCATGACCTGAGGCGAAGGCAGAGGCTCAACCGACTGAGCCTCCCAGGCACCCCGCATACCTCACTTCTGGCGAGACTTAATTTTGGTGCTGGGAAAATTGAGGTTACTGTCTTGGGCTCTGGGATTGTAGCTATTTAGAAGGAGTTGAGTCAGGGTTTCATAGCATTTCAGAGCTTTTCTGTGGCACCCGAAGTAGGTAATAGAGGGCGAGGCGGAGCGGCCTTGGCTGGGCTTCTGAAGATCGCTCCTCTGTCTCAGCACACGCTTCCCATTGCTCCTGCGGAAGTAGCGCCTGAAAGTTGGGACGCCGCGGCGCGGCCTGCGTCTCGTGCCCCGGGCTTCGCAGGGGCCAGTGCGGCCCGCGGGCTCCCGC
>LNAC01000081.1:4535410-4568198 GCA_002007465.1 Ailurus styani | reverse complement strand
GGCCGCGTCTCACAGCCCGGGCTCCCGTGCACGTTCCCCCTGCGCGCCTCCGCCTGGGCGGCGGTCCCGACCTCGAGTTTAGCATTTGTTTGTGGTCTCACTCTGAGTAAAAATTTACTCATGGTAAGTGCACACATCCTAAGTAAATCTTAAGTCACTCGGTGAGGTCCGGCCTCTTCTTAATGCCTGGTGGTAACGGAAAGCCCGGCCGGGGTTCCGCCGCCACAGACGGCTCCGTCGCGGCCTTCAGGGCCCCTCTCTCCCGGCCCCACCCCTTGCCGGGCCGTCGTCACCAGGCGTCAGTGCTGCCTCTCGCGGGCTCGGTCCCCACGCAGGGAGTCGTCGGGATGCGCTCTTCCATGTGGCTGCTCCCCGCGTGGGGTGTTTCTGAGCCTCATCCGTGCGGCGTGGGCCAGAGTCTGCGTCTCGCCTGCAGAGCGCTGCTTCAGCGCACGTTTGCTCCCCACGTTGCTCTCTTGTCCGAGGGTGGACGCTGGTTTTTGCGCTAGTGTGTTTCCACTTTGGGGCTGTGATGAGTACAGCTCCTCCCGACATCTGTGTGTGTCTGGGTGTGGACACGGGGTTTGTTGGCTTTGGGGCTGTGCACAGGGGTGGGATGGAGGGTTTTGTGGGCGAAAGCTCAGTTTCTTACCCTCTTAAGTTGCCCTTAGGCTGCCCACTTTCACTTCGAATTCTGGAGCTCTGGAGAGTCCTCCTTTTCTCATGGCCCAGCTTCAGCCGGGTGTGTTGGGGGCGGAGTGGGGGCAGAAAGGCACTGGTCGCAGGCCCTTCCCTTCTTCCTGCACTTGGAGGAGGAGGAGGAGACCTGGGCAGGATGCGCCGTGGCCGGGTCGCAGGATGCCCTTGGGCCTGAGGTCTTAGCAGCAGTTGTCGATAGAGTCGCCTGTGTTGTCTGTCCCCGTCTGTCCACGTTACTGCCCAGCAGTGTCCCAGAGGGCCCGGGTTTCCTGAAGTGGTGACATCAGGGGGCTCTGAGATGCACCCTGTGTATCGTGGCCTGCATTTACCCTTTGCTCTTGCACCCAGTCGGTCCACACACACACGAGTACCACCACTGCCCAGGAACCCTGGGGGCCTCTGGGTCCAGAGCACGCGTCAAGGGAGGGAACTGTCCGCGCGCTGGGTGGGGGCCGTGCCGCAGAGCCATGCAGGCCGGCTCCAGGTAGGAGCCCTCTCTGAGGAGGGCGGGAGAGAAGCCAGGGAAGGCCGGCCGGCCTGAGGGCTGGTCCAGACGGCGGAACTGCCCTGAGGCCTGTGACGTGAGCATGACCGGGCTTGAGGCTGGAGAGGCTGTGGGCCCTAGACCTCTGGAGAGGTGGCACCACCTGCTGGGCAGACGGGGCCTGGTGGGGAGACACGGAGAGTGGTGGGGCAGGAGACCCTGTGGGCGGTGGTCCTGGTAGGGGTTGGGCGGTGTGCGTAATGCCACGTGGGCACAGGGGTGAGGACGAGAGCCCTCGGGGGGCCTAGAGTCACATGCCTGTGTCTGTGTCCCTGTAAGCAGTATGTGGTAACCCTTGGGTGATTGTCTGAGGTCAGGTGTTCGGCTAGACACGCAGCCGTTCAAGTTTTCGCGCTTTTGCGCAGAGATTTTTGTGGCAGCTCCAGAGAAACTTTGGCCTCCACTCAACCTCCGGTGCCTTTGGTGGCTTCCTGAATGGAGCACATTCACGTGTCCCCAGCCATGCGCCTCAGGACCTCCCGGGCCCCTGCGCTGGTGCCCAGGGCCCTGGGGATGGCTTTGTTCTCCGGAAATGCTGTCAGTTAACCTGTGCGAGACTCACAGCATTTGCTTTGTTCTCTTAGTTTTAAGATCCAGTATGATTTCTGACCCAGTTATTTAAAAGTTCTTTTAACTTTTTTTTTAAAGATTTTATTTATTTATTTCACAGAGGGAGAGAGATCACAAGGAGGCAGAGAGGCAGGCAGAGGGGGGGGGAAGCGGGCTCCCTGCTGAGCAGGGAGCCCGATGCGGGACTCGATCCCCGGACCCTGAGATCATGACCTGAGCCCAAGGCAGAGCTTAACGCACGGAGCCACCCAGTTCTTTTAACTTCTAATGTCTTTTCAGATCTTGCGATTAATTTCAAACCTACTTGTGTGTGACAGTGGAATCTCCGTGTTCGTTCTTGACATCTGTTGGGTTTGTTTTGTGTTCTGCCTCGTGGCGAGTCCTTGCACGCGTGGTGTGCGTGCCTGACCGTGCGCGCTCTCTGACGGAGTGCCTCGCCACGGCCGGCCGTGTGAGCCCCGTCACCGCGAGGGGCCGCGCCTCCCGCAGACTGGGGGCAGCCTCAGGTGCAGACGGCTCAAATTCACCTTCGTGCTCTCGCACCTGACTGGCAGCTGTAGGCTTCTGGGTTGATGGTGACGGAACCCGGGGGGCCCCAGAACTGGGGGGTCATCAGAGAGGCCTTTGCTGCTCTGCCTGACAGTCTAGGGCTCGGAAGGTGACAGATGCATAGAGGCCAAGCCCGAGACACCTGGCAGTTACTGTTGCCAGGAAAACAAGCAGCTGAAACACAGGGAAAATGTGCTTCTAGAATCCCGCTTGGCTGGCAGTGAGTGCTGTGTAGTCATGATAGTGAAACACATTGAATATGTATGTAACCAAAGATTAGACTTAACCCATGTGGAAGGTTGGGGCAGGCAAAGTGGGAAAGATGTGCTAAAATCCTCAGGTACTGTGCCAGGATGTCAGTAGAAAATTCTAGAAACCAGGAACTCATGGGAACTATTTAGAAACACTCTTCAGAGGAACGAGGACAACAGGCTGTGTGAGGCCTGCTGTCAGCACTGGTTCACTCTCCAGCCACGGGAGGGATGACGCGAGCCACTGGGTTTGTTGGGACCACTCCTCTCATCACAGACAGGAACCCGTTACCCCTGGTGACCCCAGAAACCCAGAACGCGTGAGCGGCTGGCCACAGTGCACTGGCCACGCCTGTCGGGCGGGAAGCTCGCCACACGGCCTTACCGACAGGACAGCGGCACCTGTGTGTTTCTGGGCCTGAAACTGCAGAACCGGAGGGGCGAGACTGGGCTTCCTGAAGGGGCTTCCTCGGGTCCAGGGGGTTGGGGAGTCCAGACTGAAGGGTCACAGCTGGGAGCAGCAGTGGGAGCTGGTCCTGTGGGCGTGAGCAGGAAGGAGCCCAGGGCAGTGGCCAGCCAGACGGCGGGTGCCATGCCTGTGGCTCTGAGGCCCTGTCAGCCAAAGTCCACGGTCCTGTCGCCAGGCTGGTGGCTGGCCTGTTCTGATGGGCAGGGTTCATGCACGCTGAGGCCAGCTCAGCGGTCCGCGCCCCTGGGGGTCGTGACCTGGCAGTCAGCAGGTGCTCCTGGAGGACGTGTGACCCACTGCTGTCAGGAAACCCGCCGGCCTCTGCTGCCCGGGGGACCAAGAGCCTTCTCTGCTGAGGCTGCTGCTTTCTCTGCGCAGGAGGGGCTGCTGGCTCTTGCCCCACGAGGCTGTCTTGTGGGTTGCAGGTGTCTTCAAGTTGAGTGACCTGAGGAGCATACGGATATCAGTCTGGTGAGGGAAGTGGCTGTCTTGAGAAGGACCGTTCTCCTTGAGGCCTGACCTCACCCCGACTCACTGAGACAGTACCTTCGTCCGCACCCCCCCCCCCCCCCNNNNCCCCCCCCCCCCCCCCCCCCCCGTCCTCCTTGCCTCGGTGTGGGCCGGTACCCCTGCTGTCTGCCCCAGGGGTGGGTGGAGGGGAGCCCGAGGCCAGGCCCTGGCTGGGGTCCCAGGCTCTGCCTGAGAGGAGCTGGCCAGGCTCTCTGTCTGCATCCACAGCCGGCTCCGGCCTGCTCTCCCCTCAGAGAGCCCCGTCCTGGCTCACCGGGCCAGCTCTCCCTGGTCCCGCCCCAGCCTCCATGGCACCGGGTCCTCTGCATTCTGTTTATCCAGCGCTGCACCTGTGCTTCCTTCTGACCCTGGGCCTGCCAGTCAGGAGCCTTGCCGGAGTCCTGCGTCGGCCAGCCCCCACACCCCACGGAGCCCCAAGGACTTGTTCGAGTCTCAGGATTTCACATGCTTTCGGATAATCATCTACTTTGATTTCATTGAGAACAAAACCCTCCCAGCCAGTCCCAGAGTTAGCCGGGACGGTGCAGGAAGTAGCGAGCCCAGCCGCCTGGCAAGGGCGACACAGTTTCCGAAGACCCGCGGGCGCTTCTCCAGAGCATGCCCAGCTGTGCGGGTCTGGTGCGGGGAAGCGTCTGGAGAATTCGGGGCTTTTCACATGATTCTTTTATCTTTCCGTGTTCACTTTTTTCTGTTTTCAACTGATTTCTTATTTTATTAATTCTTTTTTTAAGTCTCTCTTAATTTTCATCTTTACAGTTACATTTTATCTTTTTATTGTATTTAATTCTATATATATATGTAAGTTTTTCTTTCTTTACAATTTTGGGACCTAGTTTATTCTAACAAACAGACCAAAATGCACCCAGGATCTAGTGTATTGCTCTGTTTTGTTCACCTGATTATATTCTCTCTCTCGCTCGTTTTTTTTTGTTTTTTTTTTTTGGTTTCTGGTCTCTTCTGATTTGTTTAGTGTATATTTCTCTGGGGTCATTCTTGCCATTTTAGTGTTTTGTTCTCTCATTCACCTGTTTTGTGGACAGAATGACAAGATGAAAGTGCTGTGTTTTTTCTGTGGTGAGAACATTCTGGAATACAAGTGTCCCCGGAAGGTGAGGTTTGGTCTCAACGTGATGCCATGTTGCAGGCGGTGTCCCCTCCCTGAAAACCAGCCTGTGGGGGGCAGACCCCTGCTCCGAAGTGAGGTGGGAGGCCCTGGACCCTGCGGGGCGGGCCGCTGCCCGGCTGTCTGACAGGCGCCCCTGTCCGGTGTCTGGGCTGAGGGCCGCGGCCCGGGGAGGGCGCAGCGGCCCCGTGAGGACTGTGGGCACAGACGCTGTGCAGCCGGACTGCCCCAGGCTCGGGGGGCACGGCGCATCCCCCAACCTCAGGACAGCCCACAGACGACGAGGCAGGGCAGCTACAGGAGGGGACAGGAGTGGGGGGGGAGGGGGCCTGGGTGCGGCAGCCCCGCACGTCCGAGGGCTGCAGGGAGGCTTCTGGGGTCCGAAGGCAGCGGTAGGGGTGTAGGGGGTACGGCCAGGCTGTGGGCAACGAGGGCAGACCTGGATGTCTCCGCAGAGTGGGTGGGTGAGTGGCCCGTGGCCCGGTGCCCGCTTAGCAGGACCAGGTCCTGGAGCGGGCACGAAGCGCTGGGCTGCCAGGTGCCCACGTGGGCTCGGGGGCCGCGCTGGGGGGACACCCCGCTGTGCAGCCATCGGGCGTTCTGCCAGGTGGGGTCAGGCAGTCTGGCATTGTTGCTCTTCTCTCTGTAGTCTGATTTGATCGTTTAACGTTGGCTAGGAAAGGAGAGTGAAAATAAAACTACAGTGAAAGCCCGTTGAAGCTGATCTCGAAGTTGTGGTCGGATAGTGTTTGGGCGAAGGGAGCGTGGGCTCGCCAGAGCCGCCCTCCCAGCGGCGCCCCCCTGGGTGCGGCGGGGCTGGCGGGGCTGGCGGGCTCGCTGCGCACCCAGGAGCCGCCCAGCAGGGCCCTGGCTGTGCTGACCCAGTTGGCAGCCCGGCGCAGGCAGATTGTCACTGTCCTACCACAGGCCTTATTTCAGGAATAGAAGGAGTTGGGGGGGGTTGCCACAAATAGGCCGTCGTGCCGTCCCACCCCCACGCTCTGGACGAGTTAGGGAAGTGTGTGCTTAGCAGACTCGTTTGAGTTCTCGCAGAGAAGACCCCCAGGAGAGCCGTGTTCCGTTCCCGTCAGGAATGGGGAGGCACCCGCTTTGTTCGCATCCCCGCTCCCCGATGCGGGACAAGACCCTGTCGACCGTTGTCCACCCCTCGTGGCCGAGCACGTGTCTGCCGCATCTAAAATGCTCGGCTGCGTTTGGAGACCTTTGAATCTGTGTTTCAGGTTTTTGGAGGGCGAGGAAGGCTGTTCACATGTGAGGGGGGAAGTAGGCCACAGGCAGCCTAGCATTCTCCAGAACACACGTGCCGCCTGGCCTCCTCTTCCCCTTGGCCCCAGAGGCCAAAGCTTGTGTGTCCCTGGCAACCCCGGCCCCTCACCTGCACCGGAGACCCAGACCTGCAGCACAGGGACCCAGCAAGTGCTGGGTCCGTCCACCCGTGCACTCACAGGCTCCTCGCCTGCCGCAGTCTGCCCCGCTCCCGGGGAAATCAGTACCAAACAACACAAGTACCTGTGGTTCTCCTCCTCCTTTTTTAAAGATTTTATTTATTTGAGAGAGAGCGCGCGCACAAGCAGGGGGCGGGGCAGAGGCAGAGGGAGAAGCAGAGCCCCTACTCAGCAGGAGCCCGATGCGGGCCTCGATCCCAGGGCCCTGCGATCATGACCAGAGCCGAAGGCAGAGGCCCAACCGACTGAGCCCCCAGGTGCTCCCCCAGGTACCTGTGGTCCTTAAAAGCGGCGTAGGGGTTTTCGGCATAAGAGCTTTGATCGCTACTGCGGAGTAGTTTCGAGTTGGCATAGGCATCGCCCAGCTGCTGAACACGTAGGTGTTCCAAGTCCTTTAGAAACAGGACGGAATAGCCACGTGTCCTGCCACTGCTTCGTGGCGAAGGTCCTCCAGAACCCATTCTCCCTCCCCCAGCCCCCCGGCTTTCGTGGTGACTTCAGACCCTGGCTGGGGGACTTGGGGATGGACAGCAGCATTTTCCCCACGTGCTCCAGCTGCCAAAGAAGAACGTCGTCTGCTGGCTCAGGCACAGGAGCGTNAAGAACGTCGTCTGCCGGCTCAGGCACAGGAGCGTGCGACTCTGGATCTCGGGGTTGTGAGTTTGAGCCCACAGTGCGTGTAGAGCTTACTTCAAAATAAAATGAGGAACTGGTGTTATGNTGCGACTCTGGATCTCGGGGTTGTGAGTTTGAGCCCACAGTGCGTGTAGAGCTTACTTCAAAGTAAAATGAGGAACTGGTGTTATTANCTGGTGTTATGTGAGATTACGTGGCATATATCGAGTAACTGACGTATTTTACATAAGTAATTCCTATTATCTGTTTTCTACTCACATTGACACCCAGCATGTGGGTTTTCATCACCAGCTGGTTCTCCAGGTCTCTGGGGACCCCAACTGGGTGTCCTACAGTTTAATTTACTCTGACACAGCTGTCTGGAGTTCGCAAGACCCCACTTCAGGGGTCGAGGCCACCCACACTTCTGTCTGACCTGACAGTGAATCCGGGGTCCCCAGGACCCCTCCTCTGTTTTGATAATTTGCTATAATGGCTGATAGAACCCAGGGAGAAACTTTACTTACCATTAGCGGTTTCTTTGAAAGGTTACAAATGAACAGCCAGGCGAAGAGGTATATAGGGTGAGGCGTGGAAGCGTCTGGAGTGCAGGGGCTTCCGTCCCCACAGGGTTTGGGATGCACCACTTTCCTGGGTTGTTGGTGTGTTCACTCCCCTGGAAGCTCCAGAACCTCTTCCTTTGGGGTATTTTGGGGAGGACCCATTGTTCGTGGGTGATGGGCTTGGTCTCCAGCCATCTAATCACACGTCGGGTCCCTTGGCCACCAGCCCCCAAGCTGCACGAGTCACCTGGTTGGTGTGAAGCCAGGTAAGGCTGACAGGGGCTTGTTTCAAACCACAGCAGAGGCTCCTCTCGGCCCGACGCTCAGGAAGTTCCCAGGGGCAGGGATGAGGAGCACAGAAACGTTTCTTCTCAGCTGGCGCCAGCACAGAGACCCAGCAGGAAGCACAGGTGCCTGTTCTCTGGAGCGTGCTGCACCCAGACGGCGCCCAGGAGACCCTGGAAGCAGCACGTCTTGGCCGGGGAAGGGCCGCGGCCGTTGAGCACTGATTGTGGTCAGTCAGAAGTCTGCCTGTCGTGAAGGGATAGCTTTTCCTTTACGATCTTCCTCGTTGGGCGCCTTGGTGGCTCAGTGGTTTAAAGCCTCTGCCTTCGGCTCAGGTCATGATCTCAGGGTCCTGGGATCGAGCCCCACATCGGGCTCTCTGCTCAGTGGGAAGCCTGCTTCCTCCCCTCTCTCTGCCTGCCTCTCTGCCTACTTGTGATCTCTCTCTGTCAAATAAATGAATAAAATCTTTAAAAAAATCTTCCTTGTTACGAAATAAAACATTTATTGCAGAAGATAAAGTTAAGCAAAAACAAAGGATATAGGGCGCCTGGGTGGCTCAGTGGGTTAAAGCCTCTGCCTTCGGCTCAGGTCATGATCTCAGGGTCCTGGGATCGAGGCCCTCATCGGGCTCTCTGCTCAGCAGGGAGCCTGCTTCCTCCTCTCTCACTGCCTACTTGTAATCTCTCTCTGTCAAATAAATAAATAAAATCTTTAAAAAAAAAAAATCAAAGGAAATAAAAACTGCCAGCGGGCTCAGCATCCAGGACGTTTTGGTCTGTTTCATCATACCTGCACCTCCCCAGACGCTCCCCAAGGTTTTAAAAAATGTGAGTCTGGGGGCGCCTGGGTGGCTCAGTGGGTTAAAGCCTCTGCTTTCGGCTCAGGTCATGATCTCAGCGTCCTGGGATCGAGGCCCGCATTGGGCTCTCTGCTCAGCAGGGAGCCTGCTTCCTCCTCTCCCTGTCTCTCTGCCTGCCTCTCTGCCTACTTGTAATCTCTCTCTCTCTGTCAAATAAATAAATAAAATCTTAAAAAAAAAAAATGTGAGTCTGGTACCTAATACTTTTAAAAGCTCATGAACAAGCTTGAGAACTTGCTCCTTCTCTTTACGATGCTGTTGGGGGTTTAATTAATAAACGATTTTATTTATCTTAAAGGGAGAGAGTGGGGGGGAGGGATGGAGGGAGAAGGGACTGTCCAGCAGAGTCTCCGCGGAGCAGGGAGCCCGACGTGGGACTCGATCCCAGGACCCTGAGGTCGTGACCTGAGGCCAAAACCAAGAGTCGGACACTCAACCGACTGTGTCCCCCAGGTGCCTCAGTGCGGTCAGGGTTTTTACGGAAACAGGCATTTTACCATTCGGCCGCCTCACTACCTCTGGAGAGACGGGCTTTCCCGTCTGAACATGCTGCTGCTCGTGGGCTGTCTGAGCCCTGCTTGCATATAGCATGGAGGCGCCTTCTCCCTGGCCCCGGGGCTGCTCTGGGTTCCCTGCTGAGTACAGGTCTTCTCTCCTGCAGAGTCCGACGGCCAGCTGTGCGGGCTCACACCTGCCCAGGACGAGGAGCCACCCGCCTGCCCCGATGAGTTCGACGACTTCGTTACCTTTGAGGCAAGTGGTTCTCACTGAGGGGCCGAGACGGGATTTGATGTGACTCGTCCTGCTTTTTGCCTTCCGAGTCCTGCTCCGCTTAGTGGTGCCTGGGCTGCTTCTGCGGGGAGCGCCGTGGAGGGCAGGGCGGGACTCACCCTGCAGCCCTGTGCGCCGCGCCGGGGGCTCGGGGGGCTCACGGCTGTGGCAGGAGGTCAGCAGCTGTCTGCCCTGCTGCTGCTCTCCCAAGGCCATCGGTGGGGGCCCCCTTGGGGCCTGTTGTCTGCACAGGGACAGGTGGGCTGTTCGGGCTCCGCGGTGCTGTTGCTCTCACCTTTTCCCAGGCTGCTAAAGCCAGAGCAGGGACATGCTGTGAGGTTCTTGTTCTACCAAATCTCAGGTCATTTTCTGGGTTTAGGGACTTCTGACACTTCATGCTCCTTTGCCACCTGCCCCCACGGTTGCTATGGTTACCCGGTATCACCTGCAACTGTGGGTGTTTTGCCCTCTCCGTGGCAGGGGGGAGGTCTCCGAGCACAGTCACAGAAGACAGACCACACAGTGTGTCCCACCAGTGGAGGGGTGGGCAGATGCCGGGGTAACCCATGCGGCTGGACGTGGCATTTTAAGGACAGACATCAGAAACTCCGGAGCACCTGAAGAGCTGTTTGTTACCAGCGAGGGGCCAGGGAACAGTGCCGGGCTGTGACGTGGTGGCTGTGAGCCTCGGCGCCTTGCTAGTGAGGTGGTCGCACGAGGCAGCTTCTGTGAGTCCACAGGAGCTCACTGCTTTCTTCTGGGGCCTTGTGTCCTGGCTCTCGGGGCTGCTCGAGGCATTGGTCAGCCCGCGGATAACGAGGGCTCCCTTTCTGACTGTCACTCCTGATGGCACAGAGCTCTGGGCTCCGGGGGAGCGTTCAGCACTCATGGCTTTGTCCCGAAGTCCCAGCCAGGTCTGAGCCCCCCAAGGGCAGGGCCGCCCCGCCTCTCATCCTGCTCAGCGAGGCCGGCGCGTGCACTGTGTGTACGTGACCGGGGACTGCCAGGTCGTGTCCGGGCGTTGGAGGCCAGGGGCCAAGTGGGGCCCGCGTGGCTGGCCGGGCGGGGGCTGCAGGCGTGCAGGACGGACGGCCAGGCCGGGGGCGGAGAGAGGCGGCTCTCTGCACCCTGACCCGCCTCGGATTCCCCCGGAACGCAGCTGGGGTCAGGGGAGTCCTTGCCTGGCTCGGGGCGTCGGGGGGGTCATGACCCTCGGGCCGACGCTCGTGCAGTGAGCACCTCCCAGCAGAGCCGGGCCTGAGCGTCAGCACCTTCCACCCCGTCCCTCCTCAGGCTTCTGCAGGGCGTTCTGTCATTTCTCATGCTTCGTGTGGAGGCTGGCGTAGTGGGTTGGATGACAGTTTCCCAAAAGGTAGGTCACTCGGAACCTGTGAACGGGACCTTATTTGGAGAGAGGGTCCTTGTAGATGTAGTTAAGTTGAGGGTTTTGAGGTGCGAGCATGCTGGGTAACAGGCTGGGCCCTGAGTTCCGTGACAGGTGTCCTTAGAAGAGAGGGGGAGACACACAGGAGCCCGTGACGGAGCCGCGGGGCTGGAGGGACGGAGCCACGTGCCCAGGGCTGCCCGGGCCACCAGGACCCTCCCCTGGAGCCCTGCCGACACCTCCAGAACCAAGAGAATACATTCCTGTTGTTGCAGCCACCCCGTTTGTGGTCGCGTGTCGCGGCAGCCCGGGACCCCGTCGGAGAGTCCGTCCGTCAGGATGGTGAAGGGCATCGACACCGTTCGTGCCTCAGGAGCTCACGGAGCTCAGGAGCTCAGGAGGGGCCCAAAAGCGTGGCAGTGCCTGACGCCCGGCTGCCTCCTGAGCCCTGGGCGGAGCAGGCCCGGGGTCCTGTCCGGCTCCGGGCCCTTCCTGGCCTCCTGGCCGGTGCTCCCCGGAGGCCCACGAGAGCGTGGTCCTCCTCCCGCTGTGTGCCTGCGGGGTGCCGGCTCCCGCCTTGCACGTGTCACCTTCCGAAGCCATGGTGGGACCGGATTTTCAAAGAATACTAAAGGGATGCTTCTGGGGGTTTGTTTTTTGGTTTCTGGTTTTTTCAGAAAGGAGGAAACATTTATTTTTAAGTTTTTTGTTGTTACTTTTGAAAAATAATTAATACTCTATTTTTGAGCCGCTTTAGCTTTTCAGAAGATGGAGCAGATAGTACAGAGAGTTCCCGTTCTTCCCCCGGCCCCCTCAGCCCGGTCCCCCTGACACTCATAGTCACAGTCCGCTCCATCGTGAGCGTCGTGCTTTGATCGGTGCGGTACGTCGTCACACTTGATGACCTGGTATTGCTGTACTGTTGTAACAGAAGCCCGTAGCTGCCTTAGGGGTTCCTCTTGGTGTTAAGGCGTTCTGTGGGGGTTTCTTAGTCTCATGTTTTAGATTTTATTCATGTATTTGAGAGAGACCACGAGCGGGGTGGGGTGGGGTGGGGGGTGCAGAGGCAGAGGGAGAAGCAGACTCCCCGCTGAGCAGGGAGCTTGATGTGGTTCTTGACCCCAGGACCCTAGGATCGTGACCTGAGCTGAAGGCAGGCACCCACCGACGGAGCCCCCGAGGCGCCCCATGCGTTCTGTGAGTTTGAACAAGTGTCCAAGGTCACGTGTTCACCAAGTGGTATCCTGCAGAAGAGTTTCGCTGCCTTCAACACCCTCTGCTCCCTGGAGTAATCCCTCTGTCCCGGCCAGCACCTGGCCGCAGCTGATCTTCTGCTCTCTGCATAGTTGTGCCTTTTCCAGAATGTCACAGAGTTGGAATCCGGTGTGTGGCTCTTACTGACTGGCTTCTGTTGCTTGGTAATGTGCATCTAGGGCTTTTCCATGTCTTCTTATGCTTTTTATGATCTTTAGATGTAACGTTCAGGGGATTGGAACCAGGTACTGTGAAACTTATAGGAAGATGTTATTTTAAAAAATCTTCCACATCCTGTAATCTTAAAGATCAGTAAAAATGTGGGTGGAGAATATATGCGTTACACCCAAATATCCCATTTGGAGACCCCCTGCTGGCGATGTTCAGTGATAAGTCAGTCTTGTCCTGACTTCCTGGCCGAACGCACAACAGTGTGGGTCAGGGGACCTTTGCAGTTCACCGCTGGGCGGCTCTTGGGCCCTCCTCTGCTTCCTGTTGGCTCCTTGCTGGAGAGACCTCCTAGGAGAGTTCGTGGTGCGGCTGTTCTGAGAAGAGGGGGATGGGGTGAGAACCAAGTCGGGTTTGTCCCATTCACCGGAACGCAGAGGGGAGGGTGGAGTACCCAGGGCCCCTGCAGCCTGCCGGGGCGAGCTCGTCCCTCAGGGTTTCTGGAAGGGCAGTGGGGAGGGTCACAGGGAGCAGACGCAACAGAAATGATGAGTGGTCCCTGCTGTGCCTCCGTGCTCCTCCCTCCGTCTCCCACCGAGGACCCCAGAGGAAGGAGCTGCCTTCATGGAATGATTGGGACTGTGTCTTCTGTGCACACTGTTACAACAGAGGTTTGGAAGTCAAGAACAAAAGCCAGTGTTTTGTGGTCTGTTAAAAACCCAACCAGGACACTTCCTGAACTTTGCCTCCCAGCCCTGGTCAGCACAGGACGAGTAATGGAGCATGTCTGGGAGCAGGTTAAACTTTCTCCAAGGCTGCGGTGCACCTTCGGGTGAGCACCAGGTTTTGCTGAGCCTCAGCATACTAGCAAATAGGAAAGCGACGAGGTTAGTCGCGAGAAGCCAGGGACCGGGCTCGACAGGCGTCCCCAGTGTTTGCGAGCACGGCCTTCCCAGAGCCCGTGTGTGGAGCCACGCGAGGCCTGTGGAGGCTGCCAGGGCTGGTGCCTGAGGGTGGGAGGGGCAGTCGGTGTCCCACAGAGGGACATGACCTGGGCAGTGAGGGTACCGGGCCGCGTCGGCCACACCTGAGCTCCTCGCTGACGGCTCTGACCCCGGCGTCCTTGTCCACCGGCAGACCCGGTTAACTGGCGAAGGTAACAGTAGCCTGTGGCAGAGTCTTCCAGATGCCCTTGGATTTTCCAATGAGTTCATCTTAACATCTGCAATTTGTAGATATTTTGAAAGACGGTAGCATACATCCGTGGGCTTCTGGGCAAAGTTGGGTCCCTTCCGGGGGCAGATGGAAGCCGCCAGGTCGGGTATGTGGGCTGGTCCTGTGTCTTGTGTGGACTATGGGGGAGGCGCTCTCCCGGGATCCCTGCCTGTCCTGGAAGGCGGGTGTTCAGCCAGCTGCTCGGGAAGACTGCCTGACTTGCGGACATTTCCTCGGGGTAGATCCCGGGCTGAGTGGGGCGGGGGGCGGCACCTGTGGGCCGAGTGGCTGCTGACTGCTCAGCAGCCCCAGCAGGTGTCTGAGTGGGTGGAGTAGTGGTGTGGGGCCGGGGCTCCAGGACACTGTTTACATTTGGGGCAGATAAGGTAGAAGTGCAGCCTCGAAGCCTTTAGCGCAGTGGGAAGCAGTGCTCGCCTGTTTGGCTCTCCTTTGGGGTGGCAGGAAGGGATGAGGAGTCAAAGGTGGGGGCGTTCGCCACGCTCTGTCTGTGGCCGAGGTGGGTGAGCCTCCTGGAGCGGAGTATGTGTGCCCGACCTGCGGCAGTCGGTTCTGTGCCGCGTCTGTCTCGTGGTTTCCATGCCAGTGGAGACTGACTTCTACCCTGGACCGTCCTGTCCAAACGCCAGGGAGCCTTTGGGCTGCAGGCCAAACAAGCAGGCCCAAGAGCATGAAACGCTCAGCCCCGTGCTGGGCTGGCTTGCCCTGCACACGCCGCGCTGCCCGTCGAGGGCCTGGGGTCCGTGCCTGCCGGCGGGGAGCACTGTGCTACTTCAGAGGGCTTGGTTGGTTGGCTTTTTATAAAGCCGACCTCAAGAGTTAAGTTCTGTTCCCTACAGGAAATCATCTTAAGGTCCCCAGTCTTTGACTTCGGGGCCCTCGGTGGGCCTGCTAGGCGAGGATCGGGGTGTGCAGGACTTGCCTGCTTCCTGGGTGGCAGGACTGAGGGGTTGAGGGCGGGAGGGCTGCATCGGACCGTCTTGCAGACAGGAGCAGTGGGGTTTGGGGGTGTCTTCCTCCTGTCCTTGGCTGATTCTCAGCCAGCACCCCTTTGTGAGTGTGCAGTGCCATCTGGGCAGCAAACCGGCAGCCACCCCCCGGCAGACACCAGGAGCCAGCTGTGGGTCTTGTGCCTGCTCTGTTGCGCTTCCTCTTCGGGCCCAGCTCCTGACGCTCAGGTGCCTGCTGGGCTCAGACCACCTGTGTCTGCGCGGGCTGCCCACGGGGCCAGCCCCGAGCCGGCCCTGAGCCCGCAGGAAGTGATACCTGCTGAGTGACAACTTGCCGAGGAAAGTGATTTCCTGGTTTCTGATTCGGAAGGGAGGGTTTTTAAGGGTTGCTCGGTTGCCTTAGGTTCCAAGGAAGGTGGGTTCTTCCCTTGGAAACATGGGTAACGCACTACCTGTCCTGTCGTTCTGTTGTACCTGGCCGCACACACAGCTGGGACTCAGCCCGCAGGGACAGTCTTTTGGGTTTCTTCCCGTACCTGCTTGTGTGGTCTCTTCATCCCAGGCCCGTCTTGCAGATGAGGCGACAAGGCTGGAGTGGTTGGGACCCTGGTGCGGAGTCCCCGGGCTGGGGTACGCAGGGCGGAGGACAGACCCTGACCTGTAATTGGCGCACCAGGACGCCAGCAGCTCAGCCTGGGCCCTCGATGCCTCTTCGCTGGGGTGAGGAGCCGTGGGGGTGCAGCCACGAGAGGCCCTCGGAGTCAGTGGAGGACCAGTGACTCTGTTCGCACAGCCCCCCTGCGCGTACTGTCCTCCGGTGACATCAGAACGACAGGACAGAGTGCAGCTTTTCCAGCCGCTTTTCTGGAACCTCACTTGTTCTCAGGTTGTTAACCTCCGATTATTTTGAGCATGAAGTGTTGGCTACTTTCCCTAACCAGTGCGGTTGCGTTGTAATTAAAGCTGAGGCGATAAATTGAAAATGGCCCGTGAAATGATTCTTTGGGTTTAAGTCATTTGCACTGTGCCGGACGCTGGGCTCTGGGTCCAGAAGAGAAAACAAAGATGGCTTTTGTGGAACGTTGACCGTTAACCAGTGGATGTAATGGATTGGTTAATAATCGATGAGTTAGTATTTTGAGGTTGGACCACATCATTGAATTTCAAAGCAGTAGCCTGAGCGTACATCGTGGCTATTGATGGGGACTTTTTAATTAGCATGTGCTTGTACTGTCCTTTGGATGGAGAGCGTTCTGGTGCTGGTAGCCACAGCATGGGTGGCCCCACCGGGATTTGTCCTGGGGTGTTGGGACCCTCCTGTCTGTTTTAGGTACACTTAATGTAACTAACTTTCAGGTTTGCTCTGGTAGTTTTTCTGCTTTGGAACACATCTGTGTTTCAGTTTTTAAAACTGTGGGATTGTTAAGCTGATGTTTCTGCTTGGAGATACGGTTGGGACCCCCTACCCGAGGCTGTGTGCATGTGGTCTCGGGATGGCTGCGGCGGGGCCCTGCGCGGGGCACTGGGGTTCACGGACATGGGGTCGTTCTGGGGTGTGGGACTGACTGCCGGCACTCTCTCCTAGGCCAACGAGGTGACAGACAGCGCGTACATGGGGTCTGAGAGCACCTACAGCGAGTGTGAGACCTTCACCGACGAGGACACCAGCACGCTGGTGCATCCAGAGCTGCAGGCCGAAGGGGACGCAGACAGCGCCGGGGGCTCAGCCGTGCCCTCCGAGTGTCTGGACGCCATGGAGGACCCTGGCCTTGGTGCTCTCCTGCTGCTCCCGGGCAGGTCTGTCCCCCGAGGGGCTGTGTGCTGAGGGCAGAGTGGGTTTGTGCAGGGGTTGGTGTCAGAGAGTGCTGCGGAATCCTTGCAGGACCTGGGGAGAAAGTGGACCCTCCGGTGTGGCCTGGAGTCCCGTGAGCCCGCGCCCGCCGCCCTGCGCCGTCTAGCAGCCACAGCTGACTGCCTGGTGAGGGTGCTCCTCCTGCTGGCAGAGATAACCCTGGTTGTTCGAGCTGGACAGCTTCCTGGGCTGTAGAGAGAAACTTGAGCCTGGGTTTCTCGCTGAAGTTCTTAGAAACCAGGGCAGGACACCAGATTCAAGCCACATGTCCCAGCAGGATCTTAGAATCTGCTTATCTTTGCCACACCCCTCCCCAGATCTTCGGTTCCTGTCCCCCCTACCCCTGCCCCAGGTGTCGCCATGTGTTTGAAGCGCAGCGAAGGGAGAGGGCAGCGTCTGACAGGTGCAACCTGGAATGAGAGCTTGCACTTGGCCTTGGGCCATGTGAGATTCCGGCTGGCTTCGCAGCCCTAGAAGGGGTTGGGTTTTATCTCATGTTGCTTGTGTTGGTTTCGTTTGGTTTTCTCGTTTGGCCCTCCCAGAGTTTTTGTTTTTTCCTCTTTAACTGAAGTTCTGCATAGAGGTGCGTGAGGGCGGGTCGGCTGGCAGCCTCGCAGGTGCCCCGCCGCTGACCATGGCCTCGCCGTGCCCGTGCCCGCGCCTCCGTCAGAGTGACCACACGGCACCGCGGCCTTCCTGCACCTGGCTGCTCTGGCTTGCCGCCGTGGCTGTCGAGCTGCATCCGAAGTTCTGTGCCTCGTTGTCCACTGTTGTCATCGTTACTCCTCTGCTGTGGGAGCGTGCAGTAGCTTTTCAATTCACCGATGGGGGCCACGTGGGTCGTTGAGAGCTTTGGCTGTATGAACTGGGGTGCTGCAGACACCACGTGTCTGGGTGGCCTGCTTGTCCCTAGCAGCGGGGCAGTGCTGCGTGTGCAGCGTGCTCGTGGGGCTGTGGGAGCCGCGGAGACCAGGCTCCTCGGATGTGCTCGCCGGCCCGCCGCCCGGGGCTTCTGGAGGCAGCCGCCTCCTTTTCTGGAGGGCGTGGGTGTGGGTGTGGGCAGTCCTTGCATTGCCCAAGCGAGCGCCTGTTCGTGCGTTTGTTGCTCATTCGGTCTTTTTTGTGAAGTGCCTGTTCAAGTCTTTTACCCATTTCTTTATTGCAGGGGTCTACAGACTTTTTCCGCAAAAGGCCAGATAATAAATATTGTCTGGCTTCCAGGCCATATGGTCTCAGTGCCTACGCCTCAGGCCTCTCTGGGGAAGGACAGCGTGGTTACGGCTCACGGCTGTGTCCCCACCCAACCTCAGAAAAACAGGCCATGAGTGTGATTTGGCGTCTTCCTGATCTGTTGGGTTGTCATTTTCTTACTGATTTGTAGGAGTTTGGGTTTTTTTTTAAGATGTTATTTGGTTATTTGAGAGAGTAAGTGAGTGAGAGCGAGCCCAAGCTGGGGGAAAAGCAGAGGGAGAGGGAGAAGCTGACTTCCCACTGAGCAGGGAGCCCGATGCAGTGCTTGATCCCAATGTGGGACTCGACCTGGGGACCACAGGATCGTGACCTGAGCCAAAGGCAGATGCTTAACTGACTGAGCCACCCAGGCGCCCCAGTAGGAGTTCTTTATATATTTTAGATACGGGTCCCTCTGGGATGTGTGTTACAAGGTTGTGTTTCCTACTCAGTAAGTCACCTTTTCACTTTCCTGCTGGTGTCTTTGAGGAGCAGATGTTTTTAATTCTACCATGGCCCGGTTTATCTGTTCTTTTGTGGTTAGCACCTCTGTATTGTTTTATTTTTATTTTTTTAAAGATCGTATTTATTTATTTGAGAGAGAGAGAGAGAGCACGAGTGTGGGGCAGACGGAGAGGGAGAAGCAGATCCCCGCAGAGCAGGGAGCTTGACGTGGGGCTGCCCACACAGGGCCCCCCAGATCACTAGAGCTGAAGGCAGACACTTAACCAGCTGAGCCATCCAGGCGCCCCTCTGTATTGTTTTAGAAATCTTGCTTACTTCACGTGACTCTGATGTTTACTTCTGTTTTCTTCCGAAAGCTTTATTTTTGCACCTTTCTCCAGATCTGTCATCTCTCCATAACTGATTTTTTGTGTGGGGTGTGAGGTTGGGTCATTTCCCAAACAAGTATCCAGTCGACTCAGCCTCAGTTTTGAATAGATTCCTCCTCCCTTCACTGTCTGGGGTCACCGTGGTCGTGGGAGGCGGCTGAGTGTGTGTGGGACTGGCGGTCTCTGTCTGTTCTGTCTGTCCATTCTCAGATCAGCACCACACAGTCTCTGCTCCAGCGTGTCGTGGGTCGGACTGTGTGCATGTAAATCCTCCAGTCTTCTTCACGGCTGTGTTGGCGCCTTTGGCCCTTTGCCTTTCCCCATGGGCTGCAGAATCAGCTTGTTGGTTTCTGGACAAAGAAGTCTGCAGGGATTTTGGTTAAAGTTGTATCGATACAGTTTAATTTGGGGAGAATCAGCATCTTCACAGTACATCAGGTCTTCCAGTCTTTGAGCAGAGTATCTCGCTCCATCTATTTGTATTTATTTATTTTCATTTAACTTTTTTTAGAGAGGGAGGGGGAGGGGAGAGAGAGGGAGGGAGAGAGAGAATCTCAAGCAGGCTGCACGCTCAGCATGGAGCCTGACGTGGGGTTGATCACACAACCCTGAGATCAAGACCTGAGCTGAGATCAAGTGTCTGACACTCAACTGGCTGAGCCACCCAGACACTCTCATTTATTTATGTGTAAACGTATGTATGGATATGCTTTAGAGGATGGTAAGAAGTAAGGAGATCATCCCCATTTCAGTTTGCTCGGGCTTCATTGTTTCTGAAAGTGGGTGTGCGTAGGACCGTGAGATTTGTCCTCAGTGACTTCAGGACTGCTCTGTGGAGGCGTGTGTTTGTGGACAGGACGTTGGAACTTGGTCTGAGTGTTAGCAGCACTAACACTGTTGGTCTGAGGTATGGGCACAGAGACCCAGTTCCGTCCCTCACTGTCTGCAGGGCAGTCACTCCGCTCTCTTGAGGCCCCCTTCCCTCTTCTGAAAGGGGCAGCTCTCAGATTCTCAGCCATGGTGGAGGAGCTGATGGCATCACAGCTGTTTTCTGGTGCCCCTGGTGCCCCTGGTGAAGCCCTGAGCCTCCGGCATTGGGTCAGCCTCTGCCAGCTCCAGGCAGGCCCCAGCATCTAGCCCGGCCCTGTGAGCCTGTCCTCTGGAAGGTGGGTATGGGGGAGTGAGTGATCTCCCTCTCAGAAGGAGGACAGGGGCCAGCAAGCCCTTGACTTCCCCTGGTTGGAGTCTGCTGTTCGGAATTTCACATCACAGCAGGAGTCTTGCACCCACACTGGCCAGCGGCCCTAGGAAGAGACACGGGGTGCATTTGCAGGAGGCAGGGGCCTGTGTCTGCTGCCGAATCCCTGATGTGTGGGGTTGCTGAGCAAATTGGGATGTGCTGCAAGTGTACAACGAACCCTAGATTTCAAAGACTTTTTTTTTGTTTTGTTTTGTTTTTTTTGTTTTTTTTAAAGATTTTATTTATTCATTTGACACAGAGAGAGAGATTACAAGTAGGCAGAGAGGCAGGCAGAGAGAGAGGAGAGAGGAGGAAGCAGGATCCCTGCCGAGCAGAGAGCCCGATGTGGGCCTCGATCCCAGGACCCTGGGATCATGACCTGAGCCGAAGGCAGCGGCTTTAACCCACTGAGCCACCCAGGCGCCCTCAAAGACTTGTTAAGAAATAAAGACTATCGGGCGCCTGGGCGGCTCAGTTGGTGAAGCGTCTGACTTCAGCTCAGGTCATGATCCCACTGTCCTGGAATTGAGCCCCACATCCGGCTCCCTGCTCAGCGGGGGGCCTGCTTCTCCCCCTGCCCTTCCCCCATGCTCATGTTCCCTCTCTGTCAAATAAATAAATAAGAATCTTTAAAAAAACAAAAAAGGAATATGAAATCTTGCTTCTGAAATGATATTTTGGATACACTGGAATAAGTTAAAAAATATTATTAAAATCAGCTCACCTATTTATTTACTTCTTTCCAACGTGGCCGCTAGAACATCTGAACTCAGGCCTATGGCCAGTGGCGCATTCTGCTGGAAGGTACCGTCATACCCTCGGTTCTGGGGCCACAAGTCACAGCGTGTCGCTTCTGTCTTGCCTTTGCAGATCCCACCTGCACAGCCAGTCCGTCGTCACGGTGATAGGTGGTGAGGAGCATTTTGAGGACTACGGCGAGGGCAGCGAGGCAGAGCTGTCCCTGGAGACCCTCTGCAATGGAGAGCACGGCTGCCGAGAGCTCGCTTTCCCTGCGCCCAGGTACCGCAGGGGTGCCGGGGGGCGGTGTGCGCGCGAGTGCGTGCGTGCGTGTGCATGTGCACGTGTGTGTGTGCACGTCCGTGCGTGTGTGTGAGAGAGGGAGGGAGGGAGCATTTAAGCTTTACTCTCAGTCACTTCAGTTATGTAGTACAGTGTAGTTACCGTGTTCTACATTCCATCTCTTGTAGCTGCAAGTTTGTACCCTTTGCTCAGCCGCTGTGGGCGCCTTTAATGTCACACATGACGTCCCCAGTTATCAGACGTCTCCAGATTGTCTGGGAAGTTCTGGCTGACTGAGCTGAAGGGTGAGACCTTCACTCACGGCGCCAGGTCCTCCCAGCTCGCCTTCCTCTTAGGGCTTCCCTTGTGTCTGCACACGGGGCCTGTGGACCTGGCCGCCTGACGCTGGTGACTGGCCCATTGGAGGCCGTGCCTGGCCAACAGGCGAAGCTCCCGCCTGGCTCAACAGCCCGTCCCCGTCAGCCGCCTCTCCCCGTGGTGGCCCATTCTTGAAACCCTCTCCCTTTGCTGACAGCGGACGCCGAGTATCTCTGAACCCACATCTGTGAGGCCCTTCCTTTGCCCAGACTGTTGCCCGGCCCAGAGGACCCACCGGCCTGGGCGAGGGCCTGTGCGGCAGGTCTCTGGGAGTTGGCGTGAGTGCTTTTAGCAGCTTTCCTTCACGGTGGCGTTGACACAGAGGCCGAGGACTGGGTGCGCCTAAACGTGTGTCTGTCCAGCTTGGTAACTGTCTTGTCTGCTTAGTCTGTGCCTCTCATGCGGTCTTCTCACTGTTTTCTGTCTCAGGTGTAACTTCTGCGCTACCACTGACATTTCCCCTCAGCCTGTCCTTACGTGGAACTTCCAAACAGGCTTGCAAAGCCGGCAGGTTCTAATGGCCCAGGGACGCAGCTGCCTCTCTGCCTGCCCTGAGAGTCCACTGAGACTGGATCACAGGGAGGCAGATAGAACCCTGAGTTTTTAACGAAGGTCTTAAAAATGACAGACTTTTCGGTGCTTCCTCATGCACACACCGTTTTTGAGGCTGATGGGCTTTAGAGCAGTTATTAAAGTAGCTGCAGTCCAGGAACTCAGACCCCAACTGTGCTTTGCTCTCACGTTGGTGGGTTTTTGACAAAAGAGAAAGTAGTGTGTCCAGCCATTTACTTGTTAAAGAAGAGTTTTTGTTTAACCATGAAGCCGGTGGGCCACACCCGTTTCCTCTGAGCTCCTGACCAGGAAGGAGCAGGTGTGTGGCCAGGTCCCCTGCCGCTCCCGCTGGTGCGGGTCACCAGGCCTGGAGGTGACGTTGAGGGAGGTGGGCTCCCGGCAGTCAAAGGAAAGAGCCAGAATCCTCCACAGCCAGGTAGCTGACAGCAGGCTTCTGTCCGGCCCCTCCCTGGAGTCGCAGACAGCCCGGTGGGTCCGCACCGTGTCCTCAGCTGGCACTTCTCGTCTCTCTAGCACCGACCCCCTGGCCGCGAAGCTGCACAGCATCCTCACTGACGAGGCTTTTGAGTTTTACTGTAGCCAGTGCCACAAGCAGATCAACCGCCTCGAGGATCTTTCTGCTCGCCTGAATGATCTTGAGAAGAATAGGTAACGGACTGGTGTCTGGCCGTGCTCTTTGTCCACGTGGGAGGGAGAGTCTAGGCGGCCGCAGGCGCCGCTGCCGCCGGAAGGCGGGTGTGCCGAGGGTGCCCACAGCGGGCCTCCTCCTCTGCCTGCCCCCGCCCCGCATGACCGAGCCCGTGTTTGGTGCGCTCTGCCCCTCTTGCTCCGTGTGCATGCCTCCGTCCCAGCCGCTGCTTCCGGTCCCGCGGGAGGAATCTACCTTCACGCGCTGTGTGTCCCTCATGAGGAGATCTGGTGTGCGAAAGAATGTCTGCAGCTGGAAGGAGATACGATCTTCATTTTACTAAAAGATTTCTTTAACTGAGAGTCCCATGAAAGGGCTTTGTGAAATTTCAAAGCTGATCTGTAAGGGTGCCTGGGTGGCTCAGTTTGCTCAGCATCTGACTCCTGAATTTGGCTGGGGTCATGATCTCAGGATTGTGAGATCAAGCCCCACATCAGGCTCCACACCCTGCTTGGAGTCTGCTTGGGATTCTCTCTCTCCCTCTCTCTGCCCCTCCCACAGCTCACGCCCTCTGGCTCTCAATAAACCCCCCAAAACAGACTTGTAAACAACTTTCAGGAGTGTATGTTTAAATCAGGTGAGCCTTTCCTTGAGTCTTTTTCTTTTCTTTTTTTTTTTAAGATTTTGCATTTTTATATCCTGTCTGTGCCCAACATGGGGCTCAAACTCCTAACCCCAAGATCAAGAGTCACATGTTCTACTGACTGAGCCAGCCAGGTGTTCCCCGGACCCATTTCTGTAAAGGCTGCCTCAGACTCTGTTACCAGAGTGTCCAACTTTGCTTCCCTGTTTTTAGGCGGGCCCCCCAGAACCCAGCATGTGCCTGCTGCCTGCGGCCTTGGTCAGTCCCCATTCTGTCCCTCTTCCCTGTCTCCCAGTTCCGGGGTGTGTCTGAGTGCTTGCCTGCCTCTCCGTCCCCCCTCCCCAGCCCCACTCAGGTCAGAGCTCCGGAAGGAGACGGTGCCTTTTGCTGGCTCCCCACAACTGGACACGCTCTCCTTACAGAAATGGGGCTCGAGGAGCTTGTACACATTGGCGTGTCCGTTGAGCGTGTCATCGACGTAGCTTCTTGGGTGGACAGGCGGCGTAGCCCAGCAGCGCTGGAGGGTGCCCCACAGGGAGCTCGCGTGCGGGGCAGGATGGGACGGCAGGTGCTCATCAGTGCTGTGCGCTCCTGGGTGGCAGTCGGGAGTGGCTTCCTGCGAGGGGGCCTGGGGCTGGTGCGAGGTTCATGAGCTGTGGCGGCCAGGCCAGCCGTCCTGATGGCTTCAGTGTGTTTAGGGAGTTGTCTTCTGAGAACTGCTCCCCTGTCTTGGGGAGCCTGCAGCCAGGGCCAGCTCGGTCTTCGGGTGGGTCCCTGTGGCCGACAGCCCTGTTGGACCCGCTGACCTGCCTCTCCTTTCAGCGCGGCACCCCTCTTCTGATGTTCTGGGCGACACCCGCAGCACAGGCTGGAACCCAGCAAATCCCCAGTCGAGTGGAGAGGATTCTTTGTGGCCAGTTGGCAGCTTCTTTCACCTGGGGGTCAGGGGGGAGGTCCCGGTAGTACTGACAGAACCTCGCCTTCCAGGGAGACCTGGGGGGAAGGTGGCATTTAGTGCCTTCAAAGACCTGCTGGCCTCTCTCATAGGGAAAACCACTCTTTCGTTTCACACAGCGTGTGTTTAGCGGGGCTCCAGCGCTCCGGGAAGGACCCTCTCCCTGGCTGCTGAGGGGCCAGCCGTGCTTCCCCTGCGGGGAGGCCTGCGGTCCCGCTGTGGTGGCCTTGGTACAGGAGCGCCGTGTCCGTGTTTGGGAGGAAGCACGAAGACGTGGCTCAGCGCCCTCATTTCTGCAGGGTCTTCTCCGTGCTGAGAACCTGCCCCAGGGCGTGAAGGGGAGCCTGGGGTGCAGTGAAGTGAAGCCAGCAAGTTCAGGGGGGCCCTGTGGCCAGGCTCAGCCATTCCCTGAGGAAGACCCTATCCGAGTGGGTTCATACACCATTAAAACCGTCATTGTAATCACAACACAGCTGTCGGGAAATGTGTCCCAGACACTGAAGTGAAGGAGGCCTAAATCTTACTTGTTGGTTTCCATGGAATTGCCACCAAATAAATGTATTTGGTTTTGGTTTGTGGATGGTAAAAGGTGTTTCAGTCCCAACTGTGTCTGGAAGCTTTGAAGTCAAATATATTTATTTTCTTTCTTCCTTCCTTCCTTTTTCTTTCTCTCTTTCTCTCTTTCTTTCTTTCAAGATTTTATTTATTTAACTGAGAGAGAATGAGAGCGAGCACAAGCAGGGGAGCCGCAGAGAGAGAGGAGGAAGCAGGCTTCCCGCTGAGCAGAGAGCCCGATGCGGGGCTCAGTCCCAGGACCCTGAGATCATGACCTGAGCCGAACGCAGATGCTTAACCAACTGAGTCACTCAGGCACACCTGTCAAATATATTTTCTACCCAGTGAACCTCAGAATATGCCTGTAGTGACCCTATTTTCCAGATACCTGGGAGCCTCTGTGAAAAAATTCATTTTACAGAAATTAACAAGAATATTAAGAAATCAAGAGTAATAAGGTCTATTTTCAAATTACAAACCTCCAAACTGGAGTGGCAGTACAGTCCCTGGGAGGTCGGTATGTACCCCGAGTCCCCGTGATATTAGGAGGAAGCGTGGTGTCAGTCGGGGTCCTACCAGGAGAGGAGCGCACAGTAGTTTGAACGAGGAGGGTTTAAAAAAGAGTAGCAGTAACTGGGCCCTGAGTGATGAGGCGCTGAGAGTGAAGGAGGTTCACAAGAACAGCAGCTTTGAGGCGCAGCACCTGCCTGTGGCTGAGGGCCAACCTGCTCCCCACCCCCGTGGGACTTGTTGGGAACCTACCTTCCAGAACTGGATGGAAGTCTGCCCTCTGGCTGCCAGGAAGCCTCAGTGGGAGGGGCCTCCGCAGAGGCCCCCGAGACAAGTCCCCGTGTTGCTGTGCGGACGCCGCTGGGACTCGAGGAGCTGCCAGGCAGGATCGGGGGTGACGAGGACCGGTGGACACATGGACACGTGGGGGCCTTCCGGCACCCTCTACTGGTAGAAATGGCAAAGGAAGAAGTGGAAAAGGGCCCGGATCCATTTCTACCGAACAAGTAGGAAGGGAGAGTCTGGAGGTGGGAGGCCTTAAGTCCCTAACTGACGCAGCAACAGTTAGTCCTGGGATAGATTTTTCTGCCTGGGCCATGAGGGAGTCGTCGGTGTATCTGAGAGACACACACTGAGGGAGACGTGATGGCGCTGGGTTCCGGTCCTGGAGAGGGGCTGCTGCTCGTGGGCTGGAGCACATAGCTTCGCAGTTGTGTTTGAAAATAAACTGGGGCGCCTGGGGGGCTCCGTCAGTGAGGCGTCTGCTCTCAGCTCGGGCCATGATCTCAGAATCCTGGGATCGAGTCCCGTGTCGGGCTCCCTCTCCCTCTGCCCCATGCTCTCTCACCCTCGCTCGCCATCTGTCTCTCTCTCAAATAAGTAAATAAAATCTTAACAACAACAACTCTGGACTTCAGAAATGAGCGCTAAGGTAAGTTGGGCCCTTTTGGCCCCTGCAGATGGTTCTGTTAGCTGGACTGTGTGTGACTGACTGTATTTACTGCCCTGAAGAGGCTGCAGGAAGGGCTTCCAGG
Source organism: Ailurus styani (assembly GCA_002007465.1). Classification (NCBI taxonomy): domain Eukaryota; kingdom Metazoa; phylum Chordata; class Mammalia; order Carnivora; family Ailuridae; genus Ailurus; species Ailurus styani. The sequence continues at coordinate 4,542,460 of LNAC01000081.1, read as the reverse complement.
TCACCGCCTGGGCAGGAGTTTGGACCCTGCGGTTTCAGTGCCGAAGTTAAAGCTGATGACAGAACTTTCCTGTCTCAAACAGGCCTGCGTCCCATTTCGTGTGGGAGCCTCTGATGGCCAAGTGGTTGGAGGCTGTGCATTTGGGGGCGTGGCAGTTGCCAGCAACTCCGACCCAGTGCGGCCCACTGGTGGGCGCGGTGCTGGACTCGGCCTCGGGTGCAGGTCTGCTCGTGGCTCCGTCTGGGATTTCTGTGGGAGTGGAGTAATGTGACTCGCTGAGGCCTTGGCAAGGCCCTGAGATTGTTCCCGCGGCGCCAAGTGCTTTGCTGAGTAGGCCTTTCCGTGCACGGTGCTGGCCTTGGGGGCAGGTACTGCCTGCCTGGGAACGTGCCCCCAGCCCCATATCTCTCTAGCCTGAAGTTCCTGTTTCCTCCCATCCCTCCCTCTCTGTTCTCTGACACGATTTTCCTGTTTATTTTGATTTTGCACAGCCCAGCGAAGCGGCTCTCCAGCAGGAAGGCGGCAAGGTAGGAGACCCTTCGTTATTTACTGAGATGTTCTTCAGAAACGTATCAGTGATCACAGCTCTTTAAAAACACGTTTGGAAATTACATTCTCCAGGGTACATTTTTACACCTTCGGAAGTCACTTGTCCTGGTTGGTGACTGAAAATAATTCTCGGGGATGGGTTCTGAAAAGTGAGCAGAGCCTGGGCTGTGGCGGGGAGGTTCGTGCCCACGGCTTCTGGCGTCGTGCCCTTCTTACCGAGTCTGTGCCGAGGGCCCGGCGGGGCTGGCGGCGTCCCCGTGTGACTGCTGCCTGCTAGCCCACGGTAGCATCTGCGAGGGTCACGGCGGAGCCCAGGCCTGGGTTCTGGGTCGGCCGCCCCCAGCGGCTCTGCTCTTCCTGCCCACCCCCCCACCCCCCCGCCCCCGGCCGGCTCTCCAAGTTCAGGAGAAGGTGGAGGACACATGCCTAATGCCGAGTTTCTGGAGAGCGCGCGCATGTGGCCACTTCTCCCCTTCCCAGCTCTGGGTCGACGTGTTGGCTTCCCACAGGGAGAGCCAGCCCGGCTCTGAGGACGGTTTCGCGGGGCTTGTCCGGTGACCGTGTCCTTCACAGGACGCCACGTCGTGCTCACTTAGCCCTTTCTCACACACGTCTTCTGGAGGCAGTGATGGCTGTGGCATTGCTAGCGGCCTGGCCTCCTCCCTGCGGCCCCCGCATGCGCCCCGAGACTTGTTTCCCGGCCTGTCATTTCACTCCCTGATCCTGTCTTAATGTTTTTTATCTACGGTGCTTGTCCAGAACTTCTTGGAGCTTCTTGAGAAAAGGTGCTCCAGAGATACAATTTATTTTTTATTTTTATTTTTAAAGATGTTGTTGTTTTTTTTTTTGTTTTTTGTTTTTTTTTAAAGATTTTATTTATTTATTTGACAGAGAGATTATAAGTAGGCAGAGAGAGAGAGGAGGAAGCAGGCTCCCTGCCGAGCAGAGAGCCCGATGCGGGCCTCGATCCCAGGACCCTGAGATCATGACCTGAGCTGAAGGCAGAGGCTTTAACCCACTGAGCCACCCAGGCGCCCTAAAGATGTTGTTTATTTGAGAGGGAGACAGACAGAACACGAGCAGGGTGAGGGGCGGGGAGAACCAGGCTGTCAGCTGAGCAGGGAGCCTGACGTGGGGCTTGGTCTCGGGACTCCAGCATCATGACCTGAGCCGAAGGCAGACGCTCCACCTACGGAACCCCCAGGCGCCCCGGAGCTGCGTTTCTGAGCCCTCGCTGGGTACTGTGCTCCCGTCTTTCGGCTTGGTGTGGACTTGTAGCGCAGGAACCCCTCCCGCTGAAGGCTTCGCAGGCACCGCTGGGTACCTCCCGGCACTAGGGTTGCTGCCCGGACCCTGAGGTTTTCTGATTCTCTTTGCGACATTTTCTGCCGAAGCTTTTCGGATGTTTTTTGTCCCTGAAGTTCAGACAGTTTACGATGAGCCTTGTGAGTCCTTCTTCCCGTTAATTACGCTGGGCAGAATGACAGTCCCGGGAGTCCTCAGTCCCGGGATCCTTTCTGCAGCTGTTTGAGGGTGTCGTCCGCCCGCGTCCCCCCGTCCTCCCTGTGGAACTCCTCGGTGTGGCCCTGACCGCCTCATCCTGGCTGCTGCGCACCTGTCTGCTCCGGCCCCTCCTGTGACGAGCCATCCCCTGGGTCCTTGTCTTTCTTGTCCGCATGTTCCCTCACAGCCGGGCTGCTGCTCCTGTTCATGGTGCAGGGGTTGCTCACGGCTGGCTGGCGGGCGGCTGCTGGTGGGCGTGTGGTGTGGACAGGCTCCGTGCCTTCTGGGTTCCCAGAGAGGAGTCCGTGCCTAGCTGGCGGCGGTCGGGGGGTCTGTGCAGGGCTGTGGGTGGGGGCGTGTTCGCTGTGGGCCCTCCTCCGTGGGGGCGTGGTCTGGAGCCGTTCCTGTGTGGGCCCTCCTCCGCGGGGGCGTGGTCTGGAGCCGTTCCTGTGTGGGCCCTCCTCCGCGGGGGCGTGGTCTGGAGCCGTTCCTGTGTGGGCCCTCCTCCGCGGGGGCGTGGTCTGGAGCCGTTCCTGTGTGGGCCCTCCTCCGCGGGGGCGTGGTCTGGAGCCGTTCCTGTGTGGGCCCTCCTCCGCGGGGGCGTGGTCTGGAGCCGTTCCTGTGTGGGCCCTCCTCCGCGGGGGCGTGGTCTGGAGCCGTTCCTGTGTGGGCCCTCCTCCGCGGGGGCGTGGTCTGGAGCCGTTCCTGTGTGGGCCCTCCTCCGCGGGGGCGTGGTCTGGAGCCGTTCCTGTGTGGGCCCTCCTCCGCGGGGGCGTGGTCTGGAGCCGTTCCTGTGTGGGCCCTCCTCCGCGGGGGCGTGGTCTGGAGCCGTTCCTGTGTGGGCCCTCCTCCGCGGGGGCGTGGTCTGGAGCCGTTCCTGTGTGGGCCCTCCTCCGCGGGGGCGTGGTCTGGAGCCGTTCCTGTGTGGGCCCTCCTCCGCGGGGGCGTGGTCTGGAGCCGTTCCTGTGTGGGCCCTCCTCCGCGGGGGCGTGGTCTGGAGCCGTTCCTGTGTGGGCCCTCCTCCGCGGGGGCGTGGTCTGGAGCCGTTCCTGTGTGGGCCCTCCTCCGCGGGGGCGTGGTCTGGAGTCCCTCCTGTGTGGGCCCTCCGCGGGGGCGTGGTCTGGAGCCGCTCCTGTGTGGGCGCTCCTGTATGGTCCCTCCTCCGCGAGGGTGTGGTCTGGAGCCGCTCCTGTGTGGTCCCTCCTCTGCGGGGGCGTGGTCTGGAGCTTCTGTGGGCCTTTCCCTGTGTGGGCGTGGTCTGAAGCCACTCCTGTGTGGGCCCTCCTCTGCGGGGGCGTGGTCTGGAGCCGCCTCTGTGTGGTCCCTCCTCCGCGGGGGCGTGGTCTGGAGCCGCTCCTGTGTGGTCCCTCCTCTGCGGGGGCGTGGTCTGGAGCTTCTGTGGGCCTTTCCCTGTGTGGGCGTGGTCTGAAGCCACTCCTGTGTGGGCCCTCCTCTGCGGGGGCGTGGTCTGGAGCCGCCTCTGTGGTCCCTCCTCCGCGGGGGCGTGGTCTGGAGCCGCTCCTGTGTGGTCCATCCTCCCTGGGGGCGTGGTCTGGAGCCGCTCCTGTGTGGGCGCTCCTGTATGGTACCTCCTCCGCGAGGGTGTGGTCTGGAGCCGCTCCTGTGTGGGCCCTCCTCTGCGGGGGCGTGGTCTGGAGCTTCTGTGGGCCCTTCCCTGTGTGGGCGTGGTCTGAAGCCACTCCTGTGTGGGCCCTCCTCTGCGGGGGCGTGGTCTGGAGCCTCTCTCTCTCTCTCTCTCTCTCTCTCTCTCTCTCTCTCTCTCTGTGGACCCTTTTCTGTGGGGGCGTGGTCTGGACCCGTTCCTGTGTGGGCCCTCCTTTGCGGGGGCGTGGTCTGGAGCCGCTCCTCTGTAGTCTTAGGTGTAGGCGGCAGCCCTCCTGCCCTTTTCCTACACCTCTTCTCTTGTTTGTGGCATGTGAGTCTCTTCTTTTTCGTTTTCTATAGTTTTAGGGGCTTAGGACCCAGCAGCAGCAGAGGTGAAGGTCATCCACCCTTCTCTGCACTTGTTCTCACCTTGTAAGGGGCATCCAGACTCCAAGGAACATCATGCTTGCTCCAAACCCCACCGTGATTACACGTTGAGCATTGCTTGCCTCCTCCCCCTCCCGTGTTCCCCCCACAGACTCTCCAGGGGCCGAAACAAGGGAAGGTGAGAATGTCCGCCAATCCCCCCACGTGGAGGATGTGGACGGCCCCTGTGGAGGGTCCCTGGTGCGTGCTGCCTCAGCTGTTGGGCTGTCTGCCTGCTCCTTGGAAACTCTCCGAGAATGTGATCTCCCCTTTGCAAATGCGCTTCGGTATGAAAACGCCCAGTCTGTAGGTGTTTATGGTTAGGGTTCACACACACAGCCTGTTGTGCAGTCTGTACACACGTGCACATACACACACGCACGGACACAGTTGTGACCTGCTGCCATGCTGCACTTAAAACCAGCACTAGAATTCTAAGGACACTCAAAACTTCTGGTGCTTTCACTCTGCACGGCGTCTCAGGTCTTTGAACGCAGCCCTGTCATCAGACCGTGAGGTTCAGAACCACCAGCTCTGGCCTCTGTGACCTGGCTGTGTGCGGACCCCACGTGGACGTGGCTGTGGGGTCAGTGTGCATGTGAGGACCTGGAGGCGCCAGCGGGACTGCCCCAGGGCAGAAGGCATTCTTGGGGTGCATCACACGTCTCCCACAGCCCCTTCTCCTGCTGGGTCTCCCGAGGAAGGGTGGGTTGGCGTGAACGAGGCCCTCCCCGTCAGCATGTGCTTGAAGTGGCCCCACGCCAGCTGCCACCTTCCCATCCCATGTCCATCCCTTGGGAAGGCCGTGAGCTTCTGGTAGGCGCTCAAGATGGGGTGACAGGCCCCAGACTGCAGTTCTCTGCAGCGTGGTCTCTGGTGCCCCACGACTAACATCAGGAGCTCTTGTTGGGGCCAGGGTCACGGGCGTTGAAAAGCAGCAACGGTACAAAAACAGGTGACCCGGGCGCCTGGGTGGCTCAGTGGGTTAAAGCCTCTGCTTTCGGCTCAGGTCATGATCTCAGCGTCCTGGGATCGAGGCCCGCATCGGGCTCTCTGCTCAGCAGGGACCCTGCTTCCTCCTCTCCCTGTCTCTCTGCCTACTTGTGATCTCTCTCTCTGTGTCAAATAAATAAATAAAATCTTTAAAAAAAAAAAAACAAAAAAACCACAAAAACAGGTGACCCTTTGGGTTCCGTGTCCCACGCAGGGACACATCCAGGGGACTTGTGATCCCAGGGGAAACAATGTTCTCCTTTTGTGTTCCCCTTAGAACGTTTCTGGGAAAAACTTAAGGAATGCACAAGTTCAGTCTACAATAAAAAGAAAGTAGAACTTCATATGTTTAATGATAGAAATCTTCATATAATAAAGATCTTCAGCATGATTTTTAGTAACATTTTATTGAATGCTTATTCTGTGTGATACCCTTCACAGGAGCTGTTTCTGTATAGAATCTCCTTGACACCTCCTCGTAGCTTGTGATCCCCGTTTCGTGGGAGAGTGAAGGTCAGGGAGGAGGAGTGGCTGTGTCAAGGCCCCACAGCTCTGAACATTAGGCTGCTGAGTTTGGAGCCTGGGTCTGCAGAGGGGACATGCCGTTGGCACTCTGGGCCAATGCTATGCGAGTTTTAAGTGCTGCTCAATTAGGGCTGCTGCAGTGTCAGCCGACAAGGTGTTTTCTAGGGGGACCGCACCCATGTGTTTGCTGAGCACCTGCCTGCTAGGGTGCCAGGGGCCGAGGAGCGCAGGCAGGAATTCTGAGGGTGTGGAGGGGGCACCCAGTGTGGCTCAGGGGGGCAGGGCCCTGTGGCCCCTGGTGCCAGGCCCTTGGAGCTGCCACTACAGAGGACGGTTGGGTCTGTGCACCTTCCCAAGCTCGACCCCAGAGAAACTCTAGGTGAGACCCCAGGCTCTCACTGTTACTTCCACAAGGAGTAGGTTTGAACGTGTGGGTGACGCTGTGCCTGGAAGTCAGGCTCCTGAAGTGGTGTTTCACAGGCCATGGCGGAGGTGAGGTTATTTCCTATCACAGAGGGGAATGAAGTCGTGTTTTATTACTGAGGACAAAGTACATTCACCCATTCGCTGCCAGGGAAGGAGGCCGAGAGGTCAGGTTCCAAAGAGCAGCGGGGATTCTCTCCAGCCCTCAGGTAACAGCGTCCTGCTGGGACCCTGTTGGCAGAGACCTGGGCCCGTGCTGCTGGGTTCTGGTTCTCAGAAGGGCCTAGAAACTCCCATGTTTTCAGAACTCGTGATCGTTCCTGTCTTTGCTCTGCTGAAGGGACTTTTCTGGACTGGCCTCTTGTTTCTTCTCTACAGGCACCTGCACCAGTCAGGGGCTCTGACCATGGATGCCCTGCAGGACCCTGCCCCAGACCCCGTGGAGTGCATGGAAGAGGACATTGCTGATAAAGTAGGCCCCGGATGCAGGTCGGAGGGAGGGCCACCTACTGGTAACACAGCCAGCTCTCAGGGCGCTTGGGTGCTGCCGTGTCAGGCCGCAAGGGATGTGGGGTTGGCTGAGGGATGGTGGTGGTGCCATCAGGGGTAATTAGGTCCTCTGCCTGTCCTGACATTGTCCAGCAAGTTTCCTCAGAGGCCCAGTGACCGTGGGGTGCACGGGAAGATTGCCCGCTGTGTGTGGAGGGGGAACGGAGAGGTCGGATGTCGCCCATATTTGTCTGCGGGCCCATCCAGGTGCACTGATGCTCAGAGGCTCCCTTCAGCTGGGCCCTGGAGCCAGGCTCGTAGGCCGCTCAGGGTTTCAGGGTGGTAATCACAGAGCCAGACCGCCGTGGAGTCTCAGTTCCCAGAGAGGCCCTGTGGGATGGGTTCCTTGGGGCTGGGCAGCTTCGCTGGGAAGCAGCCCCAAGCTTCTTGAGGGTCTGCTCAGCAAGAGGTGCAGAGAAGGGGTGGGAGTACACCCCTACCTCTTCCCATCCCCCGTGCTTGCCTCCTCCCGTCCCC
>LNAC01000081.1:4521072-4532487 GCA_002007465.1 Ailurus styani | reverse complement strand
GGGTGGGTGCCTGGGGGGGGGGGGTGCCGAGGAGCAGGCTCTGGGAGGCCACGAGTGTCTGGAGTATGACCATCCATGGGTAGTGTGGCTGGTTCTGGATCCATAGCGGGAAACTGGCAGGCAGGCACGGCGCCCTCTGTGGGGTCTGGGCTCTCACCCTGGATGCTGGGAGGGCCTCATTTCTTGTGATGGCAACAGGGTTCCAACCTTTAAATCTCAGAGATACCGCTCAGCTTCGGGAAGCTCTTTAGAATTATTTCTCTGTACAGTTCTATTTCTTTATCTGTCTGAACTTCTGTTCATCAAATGTTTTAGGCTTTCTGGAAGTTTCTTCTCATTTTCTTTAATTTCCTGTTCCCTAATTCCATCATTTCCCTTTTTATAAGCAGGTTCCAAGCCCAGTGTGTGGAGCCCAACATAGGACGTGATCTCACAACCTGGGCTTAGCTCAAGAGTTGGATGCTGAACTGACTGAGCTGCCCAGGCACACCATGTTCCTCTTTTCAGAAATGTAATATCCTTGGTGTTCTCGTTCAACTCTCTGACTAAATTTATTTATTTATTTAAGTATGTGTTTGCTTTGGTCTATTTTCTTCACTTTGTGGATTCCCCCCTCCAAAGATTTCACTTACTGATCTGACACAGAGAGAGACACAGCAAGAGAGAGAACACAGGCAGGGGGAGTGGGAGAGGAAGAAGCAGACTCCCCGCCGATCAGGGAACCCGATGCAGGGCTTGATCCCAAGACCCCGGGATCATGGCCTGAGCCGAAGGCAGACGCCTCACCGACTGAGCCACCCAGGCGCCCCTCTCTTACTGAATTGAAAATGTGTTCTTTTCACGTTTTTTCCAAGAATCATTTTCTAAGTGTCCTTTAGACGTTCTGCTCCCGTTCCCTGGAAGCGGTATCTTCACTCTGACGTGTGCATAGCAGAGCTTTCTGCTGCCTGAGGTCCTTTCTCTCTGACGGCTTTGGCCGCCTTGTATCCACAACTTTCCTCTGGAGACTGTGATCTCTGTCACTCTGTTCCCTCTTAGCTGTGAGGCGCCAAAAAGAGGTTGAGAAGTGCTGTGTGCCTGGACAGCTTGGGGGCGTGGGCTCTGTGGGCAGGGCCTGGAGCCCTTCTCTTTGGGATGGTCGGTCCTGTGTCCTGCAGCTGGGCCTGGTGGCCTGGAAGGCGCCAGGGTCAGGGCCCCCACGAGAATATTCCCTTTGTCCCCACGTTCTCGCCAACACCTGTCCTTGCCTCTCCCATGGGTGACGTGGGCGCGCGGCCTGCAGGATCCGTGCGGGGTCCTCTGTGGGGGGGGTGCACCTGCTGGGTCGCGCCACTGGGAGGGCTCCTGCCCACAAGCTGGGATGGGGTGTGGGCTGCCCGAAAGTGATGGGACCCCGCTTCGGAGGCCCTGGGCGCAGGTGTGGGAAGCAGAGGCTGTCTTAGGGGCACACCCTCTGCTTCAGAGCCGCCCTCGGCCAGAGCTGGGCAGTGGGGGGGGTCTCACTGTCTTGCGGCCCCTCCTGCAGGTAGGCCCTGGTGCAGAGAGCAGAGGCCTCTTACCTCCCCCCCTTCGCCCTCACAGAGCCAACGCCCTCGAGGAGCAGCTGAAGGAACAGGAGCTGCGAGCCTGCGAGATGGCGCAGGAGGAGGCGCGGAGGCGCCGGGAGCTGGTGTGCAAGCTGGAGCGGGAGCGGAGCATCGAGGTGGAGAGCCTGCAGGCCAGGTGGGCCATCCTGCCCCGGGGCCCACTGTGGGGGGCGGGAGCTGACTTTCGAGATCGGGAAAACCCACGGGAGGAAAGCCACAGCCCTGCTCAAGGTCAGGGTTCCCGGAGAGGCCCTGCCCGACGTCCCTTGGAGTCTGTCTCCTGTCAGAGCACAGTCCTCTTTAAGACTGGACGGGAGTCCCTTTCTGCTTATCCGGAGTTGGGAGCCTTTGAAGAGCCAGGAGAGGTGCAGAAGAAACAGCATGGGTGTGCCCACCCTGCAGGAAATGTGCAGCGAAAGCTCGAGACCGATGGCCACCCCGCGCAGGTCGGGGTCGGAGGGGCCACCACGCTCGGGGCAGTGGGACCGACGGCCACCCCGCGCAGGTCGGGGTCGGAGGGGCCACCACGCTCGGGGCAGTGGGACCGACGGCCACCCCGCGCAGGTCGGGGTCCGAGGGGCCACCACGCTCGGGGCAGTGGGACCGACGGCCACCCCGCGCAGGTCAGGGTCCGAGGGGCCACCACGCTCGGGGCAGTTGGACCGACGGCCACCCTGCGCAGGTCCAGGCACTTGGGCCCACGAGCAAAGCTTCTTCGTGTCTCTGGGCAGAGGGAGCCTGCACGTCTCCCGGCAAGAGGTGGTTGAAGAGGCTGCCTGAGAGCCCCCCAGAACTCCTCCCCTGGGGCCGTAAGCGCGTTTGTTTGCTGAGCCGGAGCCACTTTCAGAACTCAGGACTCCGGGGCTTGTGGCTTTTGCCTCTCCAGTGGCTCGGGTGGGGGCACAGCTGAGCGTCGGAGAGGCGCTCCTGTGCCTTCTGAGAGTGGGGCTGGGGAGGGGGGTCTGCGCGGCGCCACACCAGCCATCTGGACACGGGGCCTCCTCGCCAGCAGATGCAGCCAGGCCCGGGCAGCTGGGGGACCTTCATTCCTGGGCCTCGGCACAGTGTGGTTCCGCGTGTGCCTCATCTGGGTGTGGGGTAGCCTCTGCCCTGGGGTTCTGAGCAGGACAGCAGCCCCAGGGCCGGGGGAGCCACATACACCCCGTGTCATGAAGCCCTCGGGGACAGGGCAGGACTCCATGTCACCGCTTCTGGGCAGACCCGCTGCCCGCAGTGTGTGGCTGGATCCTGTCAGCCATCTGCAGTTGGGGGGGGCAGGTCAGCCCGGCGGCGTGTCTGGTGTGGCCCAGCCGCTGTGGTGCAGGGGGGCCGCCAGGGGCGGCAGAATGGGGGGGACTGGAAGGAGAAGGGGCTCCTTGCAGAGGGGCTGAGTCTGTGGCTGCGATGGGAGCAAAGCCAGCGGGGCCTGCAGCATCTCATCACATGGGGAAGTAGGGACTTAGAGAAGAGCACCTATCCACACACAGTGATGGGGCAGCTGACTGGGGCTCCCCAAGGTCAAAGCTGGACCACTTAGAGTAACACGAATACTGATACCATTGGACCATAACCCAGAGCCTCACTCGATGTGAGCACTGGTGAAGACGTGGAGAGCAGACGCGAACCTTCCTCACCGAGGAATGCCCAACCGTGCGTGGAGATGCCCCTCCCCGGGGTCCTCCCTCCCCTGGGGCGCGGGCCGGGCCCAGTGACCGGCTCTCAGAGGACAGGGAGCCGGCGGGAGGACACACCTGCAAACACACCTTCACCAGGTGACCCAGGTCGGCATCGCCCGCGGCGAGTTGTGTGCACGCGGGCACCCTATCTGGTGACAGGGGCACCTCGCCTCTGTGACCCGTCTCGTCCCAGAAACACCAGACAAACCCAGAGGGAGGGGCATCGGACCAAACATGGGACCAGAACTGCCCCGAACGACCAAGGTCATGAAGAGCCAGGCAAGTCCTACGGACTGCCGCAGACCAGAGGGGACCAAGGAGACGAGGCAGCAGAGGGCAGTATGGCCCCGGGAGGGGCCCGGGGGTGGGAAGGGGCGCTGGCGGGAAATCAAATGAGGTCTGTGGTTTGGTGACGAGCGTATCCCCATGCGGGCTGTGGCAAAGCCACCACGGCAGTGAGCAGATGGTATGTGGGAAGGGGCCGGAGTCCACAGGGACTCTGCATTATGTCTGTAACTTTTTTGTAAACCCACAAGTATCCCCAGACCCACAGTGTATTTAACAACCTTCCTGGCTTCGGGAAAAGTTGGACCCTAGAGGACTTGAGTGATGCGTGAGGTCTGGGGCGTCTTGGGGAGCCTCCGTCGGTCCCCGGGTGACTCCTGGTAGGGCTGCCCAGATTGTGGGCCTCCCCTGCCTCAGGCAGGCACATTTCCTGGGCAGGAGGTCCCAGCCTTGTTCTTGTGTCTCAGGCTGCAGCAGCTGGACGAGGAGAATGGGGAGCTGAGGTCCTGCACGCCCTGTCTGAAGGCCAACATTGAGCGCCTGGAGGAGGTGAGCGGTCAGCCGGGAGCGCTGAGCACGTGGGGCCCAGCCCTGTAACCGGCGGGCACGCCATCAGTCAGGCTAGCTCAAGGGCATTCCTTCTCCCTCTGCCGCTGACAGGTTCTCCAAAGTGGGACAGCCGCACTGCGCGCAAAGGCTGTGACCACAAGCCCAGAAGCTGTGCTATTTCAGAGGCACGCTGATGGCCCTGGGCCCACAGGCCCTAGGGGTGGGGACAAGGACAGCTTGGGCCTGGCCACCACTTTGTTGGAAGATGTTGGTCCCTGCCTGGCTTCCCAGCTTTCCAACAAACGCGGGGTCCTTGGGTCCAGAGGTTCAGCGGAGATGGACGTGTGGCTGGACTCAGGGCCGACTTCGGCTGGACCCCCCCTGCCCTGTCCTGCGGGTGTGGCCTCAAGAGGCCTCACTGCCCTCCTCCTCCCCTCCCCACCGAGGGTCCCCGGGGTCCTCTGAACCCATGGGCTCTGGGTCCCATGAGCAGTTCGCGCAGAGCAGCTCTGGGTCCTGCTCTCGCATTGGTCTTTCCTTCCCCACCTCCCTTGAAGACCGTGCCTGTGGCCCGTGCAGCCCCACACACCCGGAGCTCGCTGGGCCCACCCACGCATGGTGCTCGGGGTCAGCGTGGCCGCAGAGCTGTGCGTCCGGCCACGACGGGGCGCTTAGACGCGGCCTTGTGCACAGAGCCCAGGGCTCAGAGTGCTCAGGAGAGCCGTGCGGACGGGGCAGCCGGCGGGCGTGTCCGCAGCGAGGGTCCTGCCCCCACAGGAGAAGCAGAAGTTGCTGGATGAGATCGAGGAGTTGTCCCTACGGCTCAGTGACGAGCAGGAGAACAGGAGGAAGCTGGGGGACAGGCTGAGTCACGAGAGGCACCAGTTCCAGAGGGACAAGGAGGCAACCCAGGAGGTGAGCCTGGCAGCCTCTGTCCGAGCCCTGAGCCCGGTAGCGGTGGAGTGCCGGCCGGGCGGGCTGCTGGGCGGGAGGGGTCCGGGAAGTGCGCCGGTGGCGGCCCGCGCGGAGACGGCTCTCGGACGCCCCCGGAGGCTGAGGCTGCGGGCTGGCTAGCGCCGGCCGCCCGCTGCCTGGAGCCCGACGCAGGCCTGCTCGCCCGCAGCTGATCGAGGACCTGCGGAAGCAGCTGGAGCACCTGCAGCTCTTCAAGCTCGAGGCAGAGCAGCGGAGGGGCCGGGCCAGTAGCCTGGGCCTGCAGGAGTACAACAGCCGCGCCCGCGAGAGCGAGCTGGAGCAGGAGGTCCGCCGGCTGAAGCAGGTGCGGGCAGACACAGCCCCGGGGCCCTGCCGAGACTCCGGCCGGCACAGGGCGGGGGGCGCGCGGGGGGCGGGGCGCGGAGCCAGGAGCCCCTCCGGCCAGCTCCCATGCCGGTTCAGCCACCAGCGGGGTCCCAGCCCCGGGAGTGACGCTGCCTCCCGGTCCCCCACCAGGATAACCGTAACCTGAAGGAGCAGAATGACGAGCTCAACGGGCAGATCATCAACCTGAGCATCCAGGGCGCCAAGAATCTCTTCTCCACGTCCTTCTCGGAGTCCCTGGCTGCAGAGATCAGCTCCGTCTCCCGCGATGAGGTAGGCCCGGCGCGGTCCCCCGCGTGGGCCCCGGTCCGCGCCGCGGGCTGGCACTGACCCCGCTCTTCCCGCAGCTCATGGACGCGATTCAGAAGCAGGAGGAGATCAACTTCCGCCTGCAGGATTACATCGACCGGATCATCGTGGCCATCATGGAGACCAACCCCTCTATCCTGGAGGTCAAGTAGAGGCAGGAGGGCCCAGGACCCCGCCTGCACTCGGGACACGGCCGCGGCACGCGCGCGGCTGAGAGCAGCGGCTGGGCTGGGGCGCAGCGATGGCTCTGCGCGGGGAGAAGGAGCGGGAGCCCGGGGACCGGGGCCCACGCAGGAGAGGCCGGGGCCGGGCCTGCGCTCTGCGGAGATGTGCAGACCCCGTCTCAGGCTCCAGGGAGCCCTTCCGGGAGCTCCCTCCCACGCGGCGGAGCCTCTGCTGCCCTGCCCATCGGGGAACAGGGAAGGCCACGTCCTCACCAGGGTGCTTCTGCGTGCATCTGCTCAGGGGCCCTCACCCAGACGGCACGGAGGCCCCGGGACCCTCTCACCGGACGTGGCGCCGTGGAAAGTACAGGCAGGCGAGGCGGTGCGTGTCAGGATCTGGCTCGGAGCTGCGGGGGTCCTATCCAGAGGGGACGCTTCAGTCCATTGTCAGGCCCTCCCGTGGGGCTGGGGCAGGAGCCTCCCTTCTGAAATCAGGACTTGAGAGTCTCACCACGCGGAGCACACTCTCTGGACAGGGTGGATGGCACTGGGCTCTGTGAGCCCAGGTGCAGGCCGCGTCCTGCTGAGAGACCGCCTCCCCGGCCTCCTGCAGCACCCCGCTCCCTGGGCAGAGCCCAGCTGCCCCGGGGACGCCTGGTCTCCTAGGCAGAGTGCACGTGTCCTCTGGGGCCGGAGGTCGTTCAAGCGGCCGCCCTTTCCCGAGCTGGGTTGTGCAGGAGGCCAGGCCCTGCAGGCTTTCCCAGTGCACAGATCAAGAGCGGAGAGCAGGGCCCTCCCGACAGCCTGGGGGCTCATTTGAGGGAGTCGTTGCCTGGCTCCGCCCCCACTGCCAGGCACCGCACCACCATGGGGGCGGCTGGGGCTGCACACAGACTGGCCACTGCTGTGTGCAGGTGCGTGAGAGGGCGTGTGCGTGTGCGTCTGCGTGCGCGCGTCTGTGTGCGTGTGCGTCTGTGTGCGTGCGTCTGTGCGCGTGCGTGCGCGTGTCTGCGTGCCTGCTGCCCTGCGTCCCTCTGTCCTCCGTGTGGCCCACCTTCTACACTAAGATTTAAGATGTTGCCTCGTATTGTACATTTTGGGGAAAGCCTTGGATGTAAATCAGTGTAAACTTGAAGAGATTTTTCTATCATGTAGAGTAGGTATTTTTTATAGATTGAAGGTTGATCAATTTTTTAATACTTCCAAGAGAGAAAACTATCTGTGTATACACATGAAATATATATATGTATGATAATAAATACTGGAACTCTGCTGTCCATGCCCAGCCCCGCCCCGGCGGCACAGACGTGGGTCTGTTTCTGTCCCTCACTCAGCGGTCCCGTCACCGTAAGTAGGCATTGCCGGCGGAGGGTTCACACAGACACCCAGGCGTCGACGGGCACAGTGACCTTGCTGCCTTCCCCTTGAGAAAGGCTTTTCGGGCAGAGCATTGGTGCCCTGGATGCTGAAGGCAAGGCCAGGACCGTCTCGCTGAAGATTAAAGCTGTCCGTACGCACAGAGGCCAGCTTCTTCCCCTGTGGGGTCGGAGGGCTGGGTGGGGTGCCTTGGGCCTGGCCTGGCCCTCCAGGGTATTGCAGGGGGCTGGGTACCACGTGAGCTCCGCAGGAGACCTGCTCAAGCCGGCCCCTCCCGCAGGTCCCAGGACTGCACCTCTAGTCTGGGCTTGCAGCAGAGCTCGGCCAAGACGCTCTCCTGGGGTGGGTTCATGTGAGCGGGCCTTTGGGGCCACATGTGTTCATGGTAGGACACACCCGAGTGCAGGCTGGGCAGAGGGGCTGCATCACAGGTTTGGGGCTCACTGATGTCTCCCCGGGGTGTCATGCACGTTACCCAAATTGAAGGCACAGGCTCAACACAGGATTTGGCTCAAAGATGAAGGTCAGGCTGGGAGAAGAGCTCAGGGACCACCATCGTCACAGGGCGGGCAGTGAGAAGGTTCTTTGGGTAAGTGAGCAAATGTAATTTCAAGTGGGAGTTGCTAGCCAAAGCCCCCAAACTCGGTTCCCCAGCCCAGGCCTCCACAAAGCAGCAAACCGCTATTTAACACCTCCCTCGCACTGAGCCAGCTACTTGCATGTCAGAGATAGACGGACCAACTGAGGCCCAGGGAAGGCCGTGGGGCCAAAAACCTAAGGGCGATGGTTTGTGGACAGAGCCTAGCTTGTGGCGACCAGGGGCCCCAGGACGCCAGAGGGCCACCAAGGTCAGGCCTGGGAGACCTGGATGCTGTGTGGGATGGCAGTGAGGAGGGAACCTGGGGGGCTGCTGGGGTGCAGACACCCCCAAGGCCAAGTTCCTGCCCAGAGCCCCCGCCCCACTGGTTTTCCAGGGTCTGGAGAGTATGTGACGCTCCAGGCTCCCTCCTGTGCTCCTGGTGCTCAGAGCCCATAGTTCCCTAGACAGGCAGTCCAGTGCACTCTCGTTAGCAAGCCCATCAGCGGGACTTGGGCCCAGCCGCCCACAGGTGGTACCAGAACTCTGCCCAGGAGGGATGGCATTGTACCATGGCCTGGGGGTGCAGGCTTCAATCCCAGACTCCCGTTGGAGCTCTGCACAGAGGGCCTGCTCGGCACTAGGGATGCCCAGGTGCTGCCATAGCGAGTTCAGGTCAATGAGGGTCCAGGAGAGCCTTGTCCCCAGCCTGGGTGCGTGGGTGAGACCTGCCCTCCACCTACCCTGTCAGTCCATCTGCAGCCTGCAGGGCCCATTTGCGCCTAGGAGCATCTGCAAGCGGGGAGGGGGCCTAGCTCCATCAGGTGTTTCCCTTATGTTCTCATACATGTGGGGGCCTGGCCATGGTCTGGCGCCACCAGCAGCCAATTCTGAGATCCCTGCTCTGGCCCTCCCAGGGTCCCCAGCCCAGTGGGGAGACAGTCATCCACTGGAACAGGGTGTGGCTGGAGAACACTTGGAAATGCACCGTGAATGGACGTGCCACACACACGGCAGAGCCCACTACCAGTCAGGAAGCCCCCCCAGCCCAAGTGTGCCCCCTCCACCCTAATCCTGAGATGGCCTGGCCACACGCCCCCCAGGCTGATCCTGTCTGAGATCGGCTCGTGTTGGTTGAAGACTGTTTGGACCTTCTAAGTCTTGGTCAGTCCTGCATGATGGAGGAGCACAGAGCAAAGAAGACCGCTCGGCTCGTGTTGGTTGAAGACTGTTTGGACCTTCTAAGTCTTGGTCAGTCCTGCATGATGGAGGAGCACAGAGCAAAGAAGACCGCTACTGGCAGGTGGGTGCATGGGTGCCTGGCCCTCGAGTACTGCCCAGCCCTTTGCCTCGGGCCTGCTCTCACCCAGCTATGCTGAAGGAAGGCTGCCCCAGCACCTGCCCCTCCACCTGCTGGCCGTTCAGAGACCTGGAGACAAAGGCCCTGGGAAGGGCCCTTACTTTTTCCCTTATGTGGGCATCTGTTCTCCTATTTAAGCCTGGCATGAGGGGCGCGGCACAGTTCGCAAAGGAGGCGATGATGGGTCATTCCTTAAAATTGGCCAGAGCACAGGTTGCATCTCTCTCAGCACCGGGGGGTCCTGCACTTGGCCCATCTTGGCTCCAGCATGTACGTCCCACCCCTGAGGGTCCCTGAGACCCAATCCCAATAGAATCTCTAATTCACGACTGGGCCCTTTCGGTCCCAGAGCTGAGAACAGCACGGGCACACAGGGATGCTCGAACCAATGCCTCCCACCAACGCAAGGGACACCATTCCCAGTCCTCGTTCGCCAGCCTCCTCTCCTCCAACACGCAGCAACTCCAGTCCCGAAGACGACTCCTGATGCCCTCTTGGGATGACTGGGCTTCCTCCCCCCGCCAAGGGGTCTTGGCCCCTTTCTGGGGAGGGCAAGAATGCTCCTACCCCCACGTAGGCCATGGCTCTGAAAAACTGCAGTGAGTGGACAGGGGTGTCCGTTCACTTTCTCTTGTCAGGAGGTCACAGGGCTACGGACCACCAGGCCAACAGCCACCCCAGCCAGTGTCCACTGGAAGGGGGAGGGGAGGGGAGGGGAGCTGTGGCTACTGAGATTGCACTGGACTCTGCCCACCCGTGTGATTCCACAGCCACACACGGTCACAGGTCCCCTGTCACCTTCATGAGGGTGAGGAAGCCAGGGGCGGGCCAAGTCCCCGCACAGCTCTCCGTCCCCACAAGCTCGCTGCTCGGAGCGCTCAGGAAGCAGCTCCACCCCTGCTGCTGCATCTGGAGAGTGAGACAGGTTAGGTTTTCCCGGGAGCACTGAGCCCGGTCCCTGTGGGTCCTACTGAGCTCAGCTAACCTTCTGGGCACGAGCAAACATGAGCCAGTCTCCCACCGAGAGAAGTGCACCCAATCCGGAGGCAGAACTGGGCCGCTACCACTGTCCCCGGACCCCTCTTCGCGGCCGTGCCTTGCTTCTGTGTCTCCTGCGTGACCGGCGGCTTCTCCGGCTCCCGCCGTGCCCTGGCTGCCGGGGTCGTCCGGGCTCTGCCCTCAGCATCCCCTGTGCTGCCCTGGCACCCCATGATCCGCCTCCCGGCAGGCCCGTCTCCCGAACGTTGAGGCTGCAGAGACGCCGCCAGTTTCGTGACGGCTGCTTGGGAGCCACCTCCAGCCGCCCGGGGGAACTTAACGGCAGAGGCTGGGCCCGGAGGCTGTTTGGTGAATTCGGCGGGGGGCGGGGGGGCCCCGTCAGAGGCCCCTGCGGGGCGACCCGGCTTCCCCGGCTTAGGGGGCCCCCTGCCAGGCACCGGCCGGGCGCTCCGTGGACGCTAGCTCATTCCGTCGTCTTTTACCGAGAAGGAAACCGAGGGCCTCGGGAGTCCCGGGACCAAGTCACGCCGGAAGCGCCGAAGCCGCGTCTCCCCCATGCAGGTCCCCGCGAACCGGAGCGGGGACCACGGAGCCTAGAGACGATCCGGGCAGCGGGTCTGGGGCAGCCGGAGGGCGGGGGGGTAGGGAGGCTCGGGGGACCCTGGGAGGGCGCTGCGGACACGTGCGGGTCCGGGGAGAGCCGGGGACTCGCCCCGGTGCCGGGGACCACCGGCCAGAGCCCCGTATCCCCGCCTGCGAGGCGCAGCCGGAAGCGCAGGGACTGGGGCAGTGGGGAAGCCCCGCCCCTTCCTCCCGCGCAGGGCATTCTGGGAGGAGTAGTCGCAGTTCTGTCCTCCAAGCATCCCTTCCGCCACTCCGAGCCAGACCCGACACGCAGCGCCCCCCGGCGCCCTGTGTTCGGCCGTCTCCAGCGGTGCCAGTGGGCGGAGCGGCTCGGGAAGTCGGTGGGCCCCGGGAGGCCGCCGATCGCCGCGGCTGTGGGCCGACACCCAGAACTACAACTCCCGGTCGGCCTCGCGCGCCGGGCACCGCCCCGAGCTTCCGGCCTGGCGGCGTCGCGCGGCCCTGTGGGAGCGGTAGTCCGCGCGCGCGATTCACAGCGCCGTGTGCGCCTGAGGCGCGCCGTAGCCGCGGGGCCCCGGCCGGGCGCTACGCTACGGAGGCGGCGCAAGGCGGGCGCCGGACGCGGGCT
>LNAC01000081.1:4500637-4520747 GCA_002007465.1 Ailurus styani | reverse complement strand
CTTGGCCCCGGGTCACCTGGGTCACCGGGAGACCGGCCCCGGGGTGCTGCGGACTCGGGAGGCGGCCCGGCCCCGGCCTGCCCTTGAGTGCCCTTAGGGTCCGGGCGCTTCGACCCCGCCTGCGTCCCGGGGTGCGCCCGCTGCGGCCCCCGCCGCCCTCCCCGCGGAGGGCCCCGGGCGCTTCCCGGACCCGTCGGCCGCCCCCCACTTCCTCTTCCCCGTGCCCCCGGGGTTGGCCCTCCAGGGCCGCGGGGCTGGGGGCTCCGGGCCACGTCGGCCAGGCTGCTGGGCAGCCCCTGGCTCTTCCCGCCGGCCTCCGTTGCGTCCTGACCAGGGGACCCTCGTGGGCCGGGGGCCCCCTTCCCGCGCGCGAGTTGGTGAGCGGCCCGCGGGCCCAGGACCCCGGTGAGAGCAGGCCTGGGAGTTGGGGTGCTGCGGAGGAGGAGGTGCCGCTGGGTGCCCTGGGGCCAGGCTCGGAGGGGCGGGGGTCAGCCGGTCTCTCCCCTCCCGGCGACTTCCTCGGACGTGCAGAGAGAGAAACCTCGGAGCAGGGGCCCCAGGCAGGCCGGGCAGCCGCGCGCACTCGTCCTGCAGGAAGCCCGCTCCGCCTGGCCTTGGGTTGGGCCCGTCTGACTTCCTCTCAGGCCATCCTGCTCCCAGCGGGGCACCTCTCTCCCCTTCTTTCTGCGTCTCGCATCTCCCAGCTGCCCCCGAGCAGCCTGGCTGGTGGCCTCGTGACTCCTGAGAGCCAGATGCAAGCCCTGCCGGGCCCAGGGCTCAGTGACAGCACAGCTCGGCAGGGTCCCACAGGCCATGGGCTCCAAGAACAGGCGGCGGCCGGGTCCTGTGTCCCCTGCCCTCCACCAAAGGGGCCCAGTGCGGCTGGCCTGACAGCGGAGACGGTCGCCGAAGCTCCCCGCGCTCACGGCCTGGGCGCAGCTCCCGGGGCCCCTGTTGTGGCTAGCCCTGAGGTCACCCCTGATTGCAGACAAGCAGACCGAGGCCAAGGGGCTCCGTGACCCATGAGACTGCCTTTGACCGCCTTCTCATTGCACGGCCTCCTGTGTGGGTCTCGTTATATGCCTGGTAATTGGAAAGAAGCATTCTCCTGCTCTAAGGTCCCTCGAAAACTGCAGCTGTCTTTCACGGGCTCACGGTGGGTGAAGAGCCCGAGGGGTAGGCACCCGCAGTCTTGCAGTCTGGGTGCAGAGCAGCCTCGGGCCTCCTCGCTGTGCTGCCTGCGGCACAGAAGGTGCTGGAAACGCAGGGGGCCTGGTTCAGTGGGAACAGTTTAGACTCTTCCAGGAACCTGGCCACAGGAACCAGGAAGCACTGGCGAGCGTCCTGCCGCTCTGCGCCAGACTGTGAGGCTGCAGAGAGGCCCCGAGCAGAGCGGGGACGCGCGCTGGGTGGCTTTGATGGTTGCTTCACAAGACCTTAAAAGCCTGGGCCCAGACCCCAAGCAACGACTCTCGGGGCCCGGGTGTGTGGAACGAGCTCTGGGGTCAGGGCTGCTCCTGCTCTCCCTCCCACCAACACTGCTCCTGACACCTCCTGGCTGCTGCACCCCGCTGGGCCCGCCCTGCACCCTGTTACTCAGCACCAGTGCCCAGAAGTGTCCCGGAGCAGGACTGTGCCCGTGTCTGTGCGCTGGTCTCTTCTCCGAGCTCCTCCGCGTCGACCCGGGCTCCCCCACCTTCCTCCCTTCCTGCTGTGCTGAGAAGGCCCAGGAGACCTGTGCCGAGCTCTGACCCTGTCCCCGGGGCCCCGTCCCTGGCTGCTGTGCACACCCCGACCGTCGGTGCTCAGCACTGTCCCGTCCACACTGAGTCAGTGGTCAGTGAACACGTGCTGGCAGCCAGCTCCAGTCCTCCCGGGGCGGTCCCCAACGGCTCCCCACCGCCTTTTTGGGGTTGAGCAGTGGACTTACTGGCTGCCACCCTCTTTGAACGAGCTGGAAGGAGGCTGTGGGGCGAGGCTGGGCTGCCTCCACCTGTTAAGCTTGGACACCTGCGCAGGCATATCCTGTCCTTCTGTGGGTGCTGGCCCAGGGAGGGGTCTGAGAAGGGGCTCTGCGGACAGCCGTGGCAGTGCCACCCCCCAAGGAAGGCCAGGCGCCGGGGCCGGGGGGCTCTGGGAGGACGCGGCCGTGTCCTGGCCCAGTGCGTACAGCCCAGGAGGGGCTGGTAGGAAGTCAGCGCCTCCTTCGCTCCTGCAGGCACTTGTCTGGGCACCAGGTGTGGATCCGAGGGGACCGAGCGGAACGCGTCCGTGTATCGGCCCCTCTGCCCCCGTGCTGGGACCCATCGGCACGGTTCAGCAGCCGTTCCACGCCCTGCCTGGCTTCCCCCCACGATTGAGGGAGCTCTGTGCCCGCCTCCCTGGTGGCCAGGCTGGGGGCTGTGCGCGGACGGTGCTGCGGGAGAATCGGAGGAAAGCAGGTGGATCAGTGCCGCTCAGCGGTGCCCCGTGTGCCCGCGTCCGAAGGAGGCCTGGGCTGCGGCTTCCGGCCCCTTCCCCGCCGTCACGGCCCAGACCCCAAGCAGAGTGAGTCCCTCCTCGCCCTCCGTGCCCTTGACATCCACGCTTCTCACAAGAGTTCCCCTTTGGACTTCAGTGCACCTTGAACCGCACCCAGGGCCTCCTGCCCTAACCCTGCTCCCCTCCCCTCCATTTAACGAGGGGCGGCACGTTCTAGAACCCTCCTGTCTGGAAGGGCGGCTGCAGAGAGGCCCCAGCTCATGGGGCGCAGGCCCACGGCCCCCGGCTCCCCGTCCTCCTCCCTCGGGGTGAGCTGATGAGCCCCGGGAGGCTGTGCTGCCAGCGAGGCTGGAGCTCAGCAGGCAGCCCGGGCCGAGGCCGCTTGGGCGCCAGGCGGCAAACAAGCCCCGAGGTGCCCGGGGTGAGAGTGCACGTGTGGTGCCGATTCTCTCTCTCATGTCGAACGGTGACAAACTCGTGAGCTAGGAAACTCAAATCCTGAGCACTGTCCCTGCTCCTCTGAAAACGCCGTCGTGGAAAACGTGGTGCGTTTCCTTTGTTGGGACGCACGACTGAGGCGCCGCGGGGCAGCGACCCGTCCGTCTGTGGGCCGCTCCGGCCCCGGGTGTGGGCGCGGCTGGTTTCCCTCCCCCTGCCCGGGACGCCGGCAGCGGGGGTGGCGAGCAGCCCCGGAACCCGTGGGGACTGCAGGAGCCGACAGACGCGGGGGGTCCAGAAGCGCCAGGCGTGCCTGCCCCCTGGGCAGGTGTGCTCCCAGGAGGCTCGGGGGCGCGCGCGTGGGGTGGCCTCGGTGTTGGCCGGAGGAGGGGGCCCCAGCACGGCAGCCCGGGCCTCGTTCGGCCTGCAGGCCCCGCGCCGAGGGCCGCTGCAGCGGGGCGGTCAGGTGCGAAGGAGAGCAGAGCTGGGGGGACGGCTTTGGCCTCCTGGGGGCCGAGCGGCCACTGACGCGGGGCTCTGAGTCTCCGTGAATCCCCGTAGCTTCCTGGCCGCCTGCCCGGAGCCCTGCCTCCTTGGTCCCTTTCCCCGGCCAGTCCCCACCGCGCCAGAGCCAGGCTGAGGGAGGCCCTAGCCCCGGGGCCCCAGGGCCCCGGGTCTCGAACTTGAACCCGTCTGCCACTCTGGCCGGCCGCGGGGGTCAGGGTTCAGACTAGGCGGCGAGGAGCAGGCCGAGCCTCCAGCGTCCTCTGGGCAGGGATGGATGCGGCTTCTGAAGGGACAGTCCCTCGGCCACCGGCCATGGGAGCACGCCCAGGGCGACTGAGGTTCGCTCCGTGTGCAGGCCTACGTGTCCAGAGGTGGGAGGCAGAGCCTGGACCAAGTGCCTGGACTAAGTTGGCACACACTCCCGCGGACTCTGGCCCGGTGCTGATAAGCCTGGGGTGGGTCTGCCGCCCGGGCCAGAGTCCAGAACCTTCCAGGAAAGGGAGTGCCCTGCAGGTGCTGGTGCTGCCGGCGAGCCCGCCGTCGCCAAGCCCTCCTCCTGCGTGGGAAGGGTCCCGCGTCTGCCGCCCCCGGAGAACTCCTGCCCCAGCGCTGTGGGTGCGTGTGGCCCGCGGGTTGGACGTGGAGTGGCGGGGTGGCCCTCCAGGCACAGGGTGCCCTCCCTGCTAACCTCTGTGCTCTCTCCCTCCCCCGCACCCCGTCCGGGCCTGACTTTGGGCAGCCTGGCAGGGTTGCTGCCGTCGGCGGAGGCCCTGTCACTGTTGGACAGGAAGACGCACGCTGCTGAGATGTGAGGCTGGGTGTTGTGGAATTGGGACACGGCGTGGGGAGCGGACGGTGCGGACGTGGCTGTGGGCGCCACGTTTGTGGTTTGCGGGGCAGTTGGGCGAGGCGTGTGCGCGCGGGAAGAGGTGTCACCCAGCAGCGTGTGTCCGCGCGGAGCCCAGACCACACCCTGTTGTCCCAGGGGACTCGGGGGCCCCAGGAGCACGGGCCTGACTTCTTGTGCCCCCCCCCCGGCCTTTACTCGCCCGGGTAAATTCTCGCTCGGCGGAAACAACTTGCCTGCGTCCCTGCATCTCGGCGCCCACCCCTACTCCCCACCCCCTCAGAGGGCCCTCAGGGGCAGAGGAGGGCAGGCGGGCTAGGGTGAGGGGTGGCGGGGTGCCTGCCGTGACCAGCGCTGGTGCTCCCCCATGGGGTCTTAAAGACGAGTCATCCTCGTCTGGCCCTTGTGCTCCGCACTCTGCGTGGATCGTCCCCTGCGGTCTGCTCGGAGGGCCATGCCAGCCGCCTGCTCGGCCCTGGCTGGGGGGCGGGCCAGTCCGTCCCCGGCGGTTAGCAGCCTCGGGGGCTGGGACTGCAGCCCCACCTCCGTGCTTCCCTGACGCCAGATGTAGGCCACTGCCCCGCTTAAATCTAGGGCAGTGGCTCCCGAAGGAGGGCAAGGAGGGCCAGGGTGGCCCGTCGGGCGGCAGACAGGCGGTTTGCCCGCGGCGCCGTGTCGCACAGCACCCTGCCCCGTTCCCCGACAGGAGACGGGGGTCCCTCCGCCGTGCACTCCGGCTTCTGCCCGGAGACCCGTTCCACATCACACTCTGAAGGCACAGCAGCCAGAAAGCACGCCCCGAGTGGGCACGGTTCGGGCGTCGCTGGGGACCTGGCACCCGGCGGAGGCCTGAAGGGTGTTGGCTAAATGAGCAGAGATGCACAGAGCGATGGACGGTGAGCCCCCCACGCCTGCGGGGCTGGCCCACGTCCCCTGCTCCCACCCGGTGGAGGCAGGGAGCCCCGGGGGCTCTGTCCGCCCAGCAGGCCCTGCCGGGGAAGAGAGGGCTGCGTGATGCTGGTACCCGGAGATCGGGTTTGCTGGGCCCTGCGGGAGGCCCTCACCCAGCTTTGTCTCAAGTTGCAAGGCCTGGAGAGCAGGGTGCGCACGGGTGCCCATGCCCGGTTATTCTGACATGCAGCCAGAGGCAGCCACCCTGCTGGGCAGAGTCCTCCCACATCACCCTGCCCAGGTGGGCCTCTCGGGGTGGCATGGGGCAGCTGGCCCCCGGGGAGCCCTGCTCAGCCAGGGCGCTCCTGCATGGGGTGTCCTCCCAGGTCCTCTCACCACTCCCAGATATTGGGGTGCTGCCATCCTAGAGGGTCCCCAGACGGTCCCTCCTGAGCCGGTGCTCTCTGGGAGCACGCGCCCTTCCAGCCCGCGGGGACAGGGATCCGTGCTGCCTCTGCGCCCCCCGAAGGGACTGGGCCACACCACGTGGCCCCCACCGGACTCGCACCTGCCCCGGATGGGCCTGCAGGGGCACGGGTTCCCGAAGATCTGCCGGCAGGCCAGGGCACAGGGCACAGCTGCCGCAGGGCTCGGGGGCCGCGCGCGGGGGTGGGGGCCCGCACGCTCCCAGAGCCTCACTGCCCCAGGTTAGGGCACTCGTGCGGGACAGGGGGCCCTCGCCGAGCCGCCGGCTGCCGGGGTCGCCGCCCTGGGAAGCCTGGAGCCAAGTCCTCGCTAAGCCTCAGGGCTGCTTTCCCCTTGGCTCTGCCTGCATCGGACAGACGTGGTGCTGGCGCCGTGTACCCCCTACCTCGCCCTCTGCCCTCCTCGGGGACACGGGCACAGCTCTGTCAGGACCGCGCCGGTCCCGCGGCACCTCCCGTGGCCTGGCGCCACCTCGGGCCTTCCCTGCCCCCCGTGCCCTCCGTGAAAGGAGCGGCGGCCGTGCTCGGGCTCCTCCCGCGAGGGGCGCCCGGGGGGCTATTGGGGTCCGACCTAGAGCCCGGGGAGGCGGGTCTGCAGTGCCCCCGGCCACGGGTGCGCTGCCCGCTGCGGGAGCCCCGCCGCCGACTCGAGCGTGGTGCACCCCCGACGATGGGACCGCGAGCGCCGTGGGGTCCCGAGATCGGGGCCGGGCGGAGGCCGTGTCGGTTGCACGGGGTTTCACCTCGACCTCGGGCTGCCGCGCAGCAGTTTGACACGTGTCGGCCACACAAGATGCACCGTCTGGAGTCCTTCTGTCTGTCCTGTCTCTTCACGTGGCTGCCGGACGGCGGGGAGGCATCCGCGGCTCCCGTGGGGCTCCTGGGGCCTCCGCGTGGCCTGTCCGGCTCCGGCGGGCCCGGGGCAGGGCTGAGGGGCTGGGCCGGGCTGGAGCTCATCCCGCTCCGGGGGCCCAGGCCTCTCCGACCCCGGCCCCGCTTCCCGTGTCCCTGGGCCCCCGGCAGCCTCCAGAGCAGAGCCTCACGGGGACTCGCCTCGTCGGGGTCGAGCCGAGAGGCCCTCTGCTCACCGCATGGGGGTCAGATGGTGCCCGTGGCGCAGGCCACCCCCGCCTCCCGGCGCTTCCCGGGCCTGGGGGGCTCTCCTTCTGGAAGGCTCCGGAAGGGACGAGGTAGCCACGCTCTGGCTCGTCTGAGCCCCGCGGGGTCTCGGCCGGGCAGCGAGGGCACTCGGCGCCCCTGCCCAGGCCGTCCTGCCAGGCGGACCCAGCTCTTGCTCCGTTTCCTTTGGCCAAATGCCCCCCGGTCCTCCTTCCTACGATCAAGCACGGCTGCGCTGTTTTCGCAGCGGGGGTGTGACTCCCTGTGAGGGCCAGGCCCTCTGGGCCGTGCAGGGGTGGGGTCGATCTCAGGAGCCGAGCAGGGGCCCCCGTGGCGGGCGGGCCCGGGGCCGGGAGCTGCGGGCCTGCACCTCGGCCCTGCCGGGACCCCCGGCTGTGGGGCCCGGGTCCCCGAGGCCGCGAGCGCCCGGGGAGCCCCCAGGTTGTGGGGCTTCCTTCCTGTGAGTCATGCGGTTTCTCCTGTTTCTCTCTGTTCTGTCTGTGTGTTTATCTGTGTCGTGTGCCTGAGCAGCCCGGCCGCCCTGTCTCCGGCGTGGGCGCCGTCCTCCCTCCATGCTCCACCTCGCCCACGGCGGGCCGCGTGTGACCGGGCCCGGGTCCCCGCGCGGCCGCCACCACGGGGGCCATGGGGAGCTCCGCCTCCTCGCTGGCCACCGAGACCGAGTCGGACCACGGCTTCCCCGGGGCGCCACCTTACCCCGGGCCCCCTGCAGCAGCCGGCTGGTGTAGGAGCGGCCCCGGGGGACCTGTGTGGGGCGGTGCCCTGGTCACCCGGCAGCACCAGCCCCCGCGTCCTCGGGCCCGAAGGTAAGAAGGGGGGCGGGGGGCCCGCGGGCGGGGCTGCTGTCCTGTCAGGGCGGCCCCTTCCAGGCCAGAGGTCAGGGCCTTGCGGACATGGGGTCCCGTTTCCGAGAACCCTTCGGCAAGTTGCCTGCCCCAAGGCGCCCGAGACTTGAGAGGCTCTGGGCTCGCCCCGGCCCTGGTGGAGGGTCGGGGGCGCCAGCGCTCCCCACGAGGCCAGGCCGAGTGGGCCTTGGCCCGGCTGGCGGCTGCGGCTGGGACAGGGGCCGAGGGGCCTGCTTGCGGGGCGTGGGGCTCGCTCAGTGGCTGCGCCTGCGGAAGCTGCTTCTGGAGCTTCGGGCTCGCAGTGGGGCCAAGGCGGCCCCCGGCCCCTGGCTGGGCCCTGTGCGCCTCCTGCAGCCGCGGCCGCGGCCGGGCTCCGCGAGGGTTTCTCGGCCCACGCCGGCCTTCAGGGCCGCTGGGGCGCCTCCCCGCACGAGTCCTGGGGTGCCTGGTGTGGGGCAGCCCCGTCCCGTGGCCCCGCCGCAGAGGGGCCCCCGCCGCTCAGCAGACACTCGGGTTCCTCCGGCCCCGGGCGAAGGCCGCGGTCACGGGCTCTCCCTCTCTCGGAGGCACCTGCCCCGCTGCGCTTGGCCGCCACTTCCCGGAGACCGAGCGCCCCTGTGCGGGGCAGTTTCCCAGTGTCTGGACGGCGGGCGGGGTCCTGAGGGCGGTCCCTTCTGGGACGGCGTGGGGGCAGCAGGACGCACTGGGGCCCTGATGGCCAGCGAGGGGCCGGAGCCGGCGACGTGGGCTGTCGGCGGTTTCCTCTGCTGCCTCGCGGCAGTGTAGGCGACGTGCCCGTGGACGGCGCGTGTCTTTCTGGAACCGCTCGACTGAGCTAGGACTTGGGTGCTCTCGTTCAGCGCTGCAGTGTGCAGCTGCGGCTTTGGTCTTGGTCATTTCTGGAGTTGCTCACCCACGTCTCCCCCTGCGCCCCTGCCTGTTTGCCACCCTTGCCCAGGCAGCCACCTCGCCTCCTGCCCAGAGATGTGCCTTTTCTGGAAACATTGTACAAGGGAGTTCTGTACTCCCTTCCATGCCTGGCCTCTTCCGCCCGGCGTCATACCGTCCGGGCCCAGCCACGTGGTGGCGGGCGCCAGAGCTTCGCTCCTTCCGTGGCCGAATGATAGATCCGTGCCGCGTGGACGCCCCGTCCTGCCATAGTGTCCCGCGGCTACCGGCCGTGCGGTGGTTTCCGCTTGGTTTTGGTGACCGGTGCTGCGGTGAGAGCATTCATAGGCAGGATGTCGTGCGGACGCATTTTCCGTGGGGCGGGGACCGGGGACCGACCGCCGGCAGTGCAGTCCGCTAACTCTCTAAGGAGCTGTCGGGCTGGGTTCCGCTGCGGCCGCACCGCTTTGCGCCCCCGCCAGGGGTGCAGGGGACGGCTCTCGTCCCTCCCCGTCCTGCCCGGCTCTCGGGGCCATCTGCCCATTGGATTCTAGATAGCCTGGCGGGTGGGGGGCGGTGTCCGCACGGGCTTTGACTTGCAGCTTCCCTTGCCTTCATCTGTCCACGCCCTTTTTACAAATTCCCATTTATTTTCTCAGGCTAAATTGCTGGGAGCAGAATTCCTGGGTCCTGGGAGAGGGCTGGCCCCCGGGGAGCAGCAGGCCAGGGTCGACCCTGCGGGGTTTGCCAGGCAGCTCCCTCTGCCCCACGCCTGAGGATGCTGAGGGGCACGTGTGCGAGTCACTTTGGATCCTGGTACACACTGTAGAACCAAGTCGAATTTTCTCCTTCTGGCCTCCTGCCAGGCTCCTCTGCAGGCTGGGGGGCCCGCGCTCCTTCCCGTTGCCCCCTGCAGACGGCCAGAGCCAGAGGCAGCCCGGGTCTGCCACGGGGAGCAGCCGGCGAAGCAGGACAGGCTGCGAACGACCTCGAGGAGTTCACAGTCCAGACCAGGAAGAGAAAACAGGCGGCAGGTGGGGGGAGGCGGGGAGGGGGCGGGGCAAGGCAGGTGGCAGGATGGGGGGGCCGAAAGGCGGGGGGCCACATGCAGCAGTGCAAGGGGGCCCCTCCCCGCGCCTGCATCTGGGCACGTGGGCACACGCGGACACGTGTGTACTGCTCTGCCGCGCACGCGCGCTCTGCCAGGCGTGGGGGCAGGGGCAGGAGGTCCTGTGAAGACTCCAGCAGCACCGCGGCTCCTGCCTCCCCCATCTGGGCTCCCGCCGCCTCAGCCGGAGCCACCCCAGTGCCCCAGTGAAGCTGGGAGAGCCACGCGGGGGCGTGTCTCCCCGGAACCCTAAGCCGTGGACGTGGACACGGGCGTGGGGGGCATGACTCCAGGCCAGGTGAGGGGGACCCCGGAGGGAGGCGCCCACACGCACCTCACAGCCGCGGGGGTCCGAGGTCAGGTGGCCGTAGACACCAGGGCAGCCAGACCTTGGGCCTGGTGGCTTCACCGAGGTCCTTCTGTGCGGCCGCCACTTACCGCTCCCCGCTGTCTCTGGGGACGAGAGGCTTCGCCCCAGGCTGGGCTCCACCCGCGGTGGCGACCCGCAGCTCCGCGTCCCTGCAGGCCTGCGTGCTGGATGCTGGGGAGGCCGGACGCCCGCCGGGCCCCGAGAGCAGCTCCAGAGTCCCCCCGGGATTGGCCGTCCCCAGGGGATGGGGGCCCAGCGGGAGTTCGGGTTAGGGTTTCCTGGATGGCTGCCTCAGGTCCCCGTTGCGCTGGCCTTTCCCCCGGAGAGCTGGTCTCCCCCAGCCGCGACTCCGTCTGCGTCCTGGAGGGTCTGCGGTCGGCACGTGCTTTCCGCTGGCGTCGGCCTTGGCTCTGGGGGCCCAACGCCGTTGCTCCCTCCCGGGCAGCTTGGGCGCTCCGGCCCCTCTGAGTGTCTCCCGAGCCCTCGGCTCCCGCCCGCGCCCTGTGCCATGTCGGGGTAACCCCAGGGCTGTGGAGTCAGAGGTGGGGAGCCAAGGGAGGGGGGGCCAGGGGCCGCGTCAGGCTCCTCTGGTCACCCAGTCACTGACCCTGGAGCCACTTCGCCTCAGGCTGCCCAGTGACCGCGGGATGTGGGCTGCAGGGGTCAGGGAGGGGGCACAGTGCCACCCCCACCGCCTGTGCCCCTGCGGCCAGCCCGGAAGCCTTACTCTGACCAGGGGTGCCTCTGCTTGCCTTCGGGGTCCCCAGGGCGACATCTGAGGTGGAGGCACTATTTCCATTTAACCCTTTCTGAACTGCAGACAGAATCTTCCTGATGGGCTTTATCCACCGTGGTGGCCCTGACAGCGGCCCTGTCCCACCAGTGTCCCCAGGTGCTGCTGGCCAGGACCGGAGGACACAGGCCTCCTGTTCATCTGCACCCAGGCCGTCCACTGGCCAGCTGGCGGGCTAGGAGGGTAAACAGGGGTTGGGCCCTCTTCCCTCCCCAGGCTGTCCTTGCTCGGGGCATCGGGGGCCCCCAGAGCCCTGGAGCCAAGGGCACGTGTGTCCTAGGAGGGCTCTCATCCCCTCTTCTGCGCGGCGGACAGGGGGCTGAGTCTCTCCTTTGGACGCCCCTCCCACGGGCAGATGGTCTACAGAGTGTCAGACTCGCTCTGCCAGCCCCTGCGACCAAGCCAGGCAGTGTGCGGGGTGAGCGAGCCTCCCCCGGGCCTGGAACCGGGGGGAAGCCGCTTGTGGGGAGCACCCTGGAAGGTGCTCCAGGAATGTTTTTCAGGCTTGTGCTAGCACAGACGCCAGGGCCAAAGCTGACCTGGCCGCCTCCGCTAGTGCCGAGGGCCCTTGTCGAGCCCGCCCTGGCACAACCCCACCCCCGTCCGTGGGCAAGGCCGTGGGAGCCTCGGCCACGCTGCCTGGATAGGGCCCTGCGAAGTCATCCTGCTGCTCGGCGGGGGTTTATTGTTTGGTTTTGAAGAGGCAAGTTTTCCTTCTTCCTGAACTGAAAGGGTTTGGCGTAAACCCGGCGTCAGAAGCAGAGGCTTCGTGCCTCGTAAAGAAGAATTGATTTCTCTGCCGGGCAGAGCAGCTCCAGCCCGCGGAGGAGACTGGGTCCTGCTGTGTAGATACCTCCTAGCGCCCAGATGAGCCCTTGCGGGTCCAGGGCCAGCATCGCCCCCAGACATGGACCCCCCTCAGACGGGAGGAGCCGCGGGCGCCCCCCGGCACCGCCCCCAGACACCTGCACTAGACACGTCCACACGCGCGTGCGCACCCGCCACAGGCCCAGCCAGCCACTCGCGGAGGACCCCGTCTCTGTGGCCTCACCTGGCATGTGGGGTACATGGCCATCCCTTAGGACAAGGCCTGAGGGTCCGCCTCGGCCCTGAGGCACAGCTCGGACCTGGGGCCGGAGCCGCAGGCGGGGCGGGGCACCCTCTCTCCAGCGTTGCCGACCCTGCAGCTGCCCATCCTAGGAGGGACTCGGGGTCTCCCAGGTCGGGGCGTCGGCAGCGCCTGGGGACAGGCTGCCAGCAGGGGGGCCCCGACTTTCCCCCCACCCCCTTTCTCTTGGACACCCCCCGCCGCACGTCCCCAGTGATCGCCCCGGGCAGGGCAGCTCCCCGCCGCCGCCCTGTGGGGCTGCCGGGTGCCGCGCAGGCCTCAGCCCCTGTGGCCCCCGCAGCCCGGGCGGTGCCGCTTTGGGAGCCGGCAGGGTTGGCGCGGACAGGTGAGTGGAGATGGCCTGCCCCTCCCTGGAGCCACCTGTGCCCTGGGCTCGGCAGGAAGGTGCCCACTGGGTGGGTGTCACGTGCTGCCGGATTGCTTTTTGTGGTCAGACGCCCGCCCAGGGGTCCCCAGAAAGACCAGACAGGCAGCTGGTTAGGGGATCCGACCGGCAGCCCTGAGTCGGGGTGACCCCTGCGCATTCAGGCCCTGGCCCTCCCCTCGAGCTTTTTTTTTTTTTTTTGAAATGAAATTCCTGTGACCTAAAGTGACCACTTCAGAGGGCAGGAGGCCCAGTCACAGTGTCCGTCCCCCCCGGCCCCAGACGTCTGCATCACCCCTGTTCCTTATGAAACTGTTCCCAGCCCCGGGCCCCCGGGTTTCCCACTGCCTCTGATGTCCTGCGGTGAAGAGGTGCTGGAACCGATTCATGGGACGTGGGGTCCTCTGCGTCTGGCTTCTGTCACTGAACCTGTGGCCTGCACCGGAATTCCATTGTTCTGTGGCTGCGCAACACTGCACGTTTCCTTTATCCGTCTGTTCGCTGACGGGCGTCCACATTGTTGCCACTGCTTGGCCGTCACGCGTAGATCCACACTGAGCGCCTGGGCGCGTGTGCGTGCGTGTGTCCGTGTGCGTGTGTGTGTGTGTGCATGCGCGTGCGTGCGCTAGGGTACCAGCTCTCAGTTCTTTGAGGTGTGTGCCGAGGACTGGAACTGCGGGGTCGGACGGCAGCTCTGTTTCACTGGAGAGGGCCAGCCAGACGGTTGGCGCAGAGGTGCGGCGGGGGAGCTCTCGTTTCTCCACGCCCTGCTGGTCCCTGCTGTCCCCTGCGGTTTGGATGCTGGCCAGCCACCGTGGGTGTGAAGTGGGATCTCGCGCGTTTGGTTTGCGTTTTCCTGATGGCTGGTCATGCCGAGCGTCTTTCCATCTTTCCACGTGCTTCCATGGCCACCTGTGTGTCCTCTGGAGAAATGACTGTTCCAGCCCTCTGCCCCTTTTCCCAAAAAGGCTTTTCGTGGTTGTTGTTCAGTTGTAAGCGTTCTTTATGTTTCCTGGAGTCAGACATGACTTGTAAATGTTTTCTTTTATGAGCTCTCGTATTTTTTCACCCATGCGTGCCCTTTGAAGCACAAAGTTACTCTCTTTGATGAGGTCCAGTTTTTTCCTTTATCTGCCTGCACTTTTAGAGTCACATCCGATTATCCGTTGTCAAATTCAAGGTCACAAAAATATATTTTTTTAAGATTTTATTTATTTGACAGAGAGAGAGAGCACAAGTAGGCAGAGAGACAGGCAGAGAGAGAGGAGGAAGCAGGCTCCCCACTAAGCAGAGAGCCCGATGCAGGCCTCGATCCCAGGACCCTGAGATCATGACCTGAGCTGAAGGCAGATGCTTAACCCACTGAGCCACTCAGGCGCCCCACAAAAATATTTTCTTGACATTTTATTTATTTTGAGAGAGAGCACGTGCGAGCAGGGCGTGGACAGAGGCGCAGGGAGGAGAGAATCTCAAGCAGACTCCCCACTGAGCACAGAGCCCCATGCGGGACTCAATCCCAGGACCCTAAGATCATGACCTGAGCTGAAGGCAGGCGCTTCACCGACTGAGCCACCCCGGTGCCCCCAGAATTTTTCCTTCTAAAGGTTTCATTTTCAAGGAATTTCCACACCCAGTGTGGGGCTCAAACTCATGACCCTAAAGTCAAGAGTTGCATGCTACCCCAACTGACCCAGCCAGGCAACCCTCGAGGTCACAAAATTTACTTAGACTTTTTTCTAAGGGTTTTATCATTTTCACTTCTACATTCAGGTTATTGATCCATTCCGAGTTAATCGGTTTGAGCTAAGGGCCCAGCTTCATTCTTTGGTGCTTTAGGCCCTGAGTTCCCAGCACCGTTTGTTGAAATGACTGCCCTTTCCCCACGGAGTGGTCTTGGCACCATTGCCTAAAATGATTTGACCAAAGGGGCCTGGCTGGCTGAGTCAGTAGAACATGAGAATCTTAATCTTGGGGTTGTGAGTTTGAGCCCCACGTTGGGCATGGAACCTACTTAAGAGAAAAAAATAAGCAATGAAACGACTTGACCATATGTGAGGTGTATTCCTGGGCCCTTCAGTTCTGTCCTGGCCACACAGACCACGTGCAGACTTAGAGTCTGTCCTTGTGCCCGTGCCACCTGTCTTCATTTTCCCTCTTTTGAGACTGTCTTGGCTACTTGGGGGGAGGGGGTCCTCGCAGTTTGAAACGAATTTCAGAGTCAGCTTTTTCCATTCCTGTGGGGCACAAAAGGCCATTGTAATTTTGATGGGGATTGCATTGCACCTGTGAATTTGTAGGTCACTTGGGTGTCACTGTCATCTCAACTGTCTTAAGTCTTCAGTCTGCGAGCGCTGCTGAGTGTCTGTTCACTGAGGTCTTCTGTGATTTCTTTGAGTCATGTTCTGTAGCGTTCAGAGTACAAGCCTTCTTTTTAAAATGTATCCCTAGGTATCACGTTATTTTAGATGAAGTGATACTGTTCTCCTGACTTCCCTTCTCCCGGCCGTTGGGCTGTTCGTTGCTGGCGTGGGAACCCAGCTGATGGCTGTGTGCCGGTCTCGTGCCCCACGACGTCACTGGATTCATTTATTAGCTCTAGTAGTTTTCTTTGGTGGATTCCTGGGACTTCTGTGTGTAGGATCACACCATTAGCAAACAGAGGTAGCTTTACTTCTGCCTTTCTAATTGGATGCCTTTCACCTCTTTCCCGCCAAGTTGCTCTGGCTGGGCCTCCGGTACAGAGCTGGCTGGCGGCGCTGAGCGCCTGGTCTCGGGCGGGAGGCACACGGTGTGTCGGCGCTGGGCGCGATGCTCGCCGTGGGTTTTTGAGGGTGCCCTTTATCCTGTCGCGGAAGTTCATGTGTTCCGAGAGCGCCTCCCCGGCAGGGCCCCGTGGCCACCAGGACGGTGCGGCCCCGCCCCATCCCTCTGCCTCCAGAAGGGGTCTGAGGACAGACCTGTGAGGTCCCTCGGGGGCCCCCTAACTCCTCAGAGTCCTCGGGCCCCTGCAGGCTGCCCTTGGGCCTGACCTCTGCCACAGCCCAGAAGGGCAGAGATCGTGGGGCTCCTCGTCCCGGGTGGAGACGTGGGCCCTCCGCTGGGCCTGCACTGATCGGGACCTTCCCTTGCAGCCACACACACTCGCCCGGGTCCATGGCCACGGTCGGGGAGTGGTCGTGTGCCCGTTGCACCTTCCTGAACCCCGCCGGCCAGCGCCAGTGCTCCATCTGCGAGGCCCCCCGACACAAGCCTGACCTCGACCACATCCTCAGGCTCAGCGTGGAGGAGCAGAAATGGCCCTGCGCGCGCTGCACATTCCGGAACTTCCTGGGCAAGGAGACTTGCGAGGTGTGCGGCTTTGCCCCAGAGCCTGTGCCTGGCTCCGCCCTGCTGCCTGTCATCAATGGGGTCCTGGCGGAGCCCAGGGGCAGCTGCAAGGAGGAAGCCGGCCCCGGGCGGACAGCGGGGCTGCCGTCCGCAGAGCTGGCTCGGGGGCGGCCCGAGGAGGCGGCGGACGACGAGCAGGAGGCGGCGGCGCGGGAGGGGGCAGCCGAGCCCGGGAGCGGCTGGGCCTGCCAGCGCTGCACTCTGCACAACACGCCCGTGGCCAGCTCCTGCTCGGCCTGCGGGGGCCCCCGGAAGCTCTCGCTGCCCAGGATCCCTCCTGAGGCCCTGGTGGTCCCCGAGGTCGTGGCCCCCGTGGGCTTCCACGCTCTAGCTGCCCCAGCCCAGCCCGGGGAAGGCCCCGAAGTGGACCCTCCCCCTGCCACTGACCAGGAGCCCCCGCGGGCACCCTCCTTCAGCCCCTTCTCACCCACCCTGCAGAACAACCCAGTGCCTCGTAGCCGCCGCGAGGTGCCCCCCCAGCTGCAGCCACTGGTGCCTGAGGCTCCCCAGCCTTCACCCTCTGCCGGCTCCAAGGGGCTCCCCCAGGGCCCCGGGCGGACTGCGGCCGGGGCCTCCCGCCTGGCGGAGCTGCTGTCGAGCAAGCGGCTGGGCATGCTGGAGGAGGAGGCCGCCGAGGGCAGCCCGGCGCGGCCCCGGTGCAGCTCCTGCTCGGTGCCCGGCCCCTCGAGCCCGGCCCGCTGCGAGGCCTGCGGTGCCGCACCCAGCAGCGACATCATCGACCTGGCCGGGGACACTGTGCGCTTCAAGCCGGCCAGCCCCTCCAGCCCTGACTTCACCACCTGGTCGTGCGCCAAGTGCACGCTCAGGAACCCCACCGCAGCCTCCAGGTGCACAGCGTGCGGCTGCTCCAAGCTGCACGGCTTCCAAGAGCACGGCGAGCCCCCCGGCCGCTGCCCCGACTGCAGCGCCGAGAAGTCTGGCCCCTGCGCCGCCCACCGGGCCGGCTGCCCCTTCCCTGCGCTGCCGCCCGAGCGCCCGAGCCAGTGGGCCTGCCCCGCCTGCACTCTGCTCAACGCACCCCCGGCCAAGCACTGCGCGGCCTGTCACACGCCACAGCTGCTGGTGGCCCAGCGCGGGGGCGTCACGCCCCTGCGGCGCAGGGAGAGTATGCACGTGGAGAAGCGGCGGCAGACGGACGAGGGGGAGGCCAAGGCCCTCTGGGAGAACATCGTGGCCTTCTGCCGGGAGGTGAGCGCCCTCGGGTCGGTGTCCGCACCCCGGGCCGGCCCGCCCCTTCTGGGTCCCGGCCTGGGCGCTCGTGCCTTCTGTCCTTTCCTGGCGTCCCTCCTCTGGCTGGGGAGAGGCAGGAGCCTGCCCCAGAGGGGCAGCGCCTGGTCCCTGGGCTCGGCGCGCCGGCCTGGCCCCCGTCCCCGCATCCTGCCCCTTCTTTCTCTCTCCCTACGCCACGTGGGTCCGTGACCCTGTGCTCTGCGTGCCAGACCCTTCTCGGGGGATGTCCCACCGGTGGTGAAGCCACAGGGCGTGGGCAATGCGGGTGGAGGTTTCGTGCCGGCACGTGGGCCCAGCGCCTCCTCCGGCCACGGAGACCCTGCGCCAACGGGGCTGGGACACCCCCTCTCGCTCTCGCGCCCTTGGAGGTGGCGGGAGGCCGGAGTCCAGGGCAGCATTGCTCCGGAGTCGGTTGGAGGGGTTGTCTGTCCCCCCTTCACCATCAGCCGCCCCCCCAGATGGCCCGTCTGGGGGCTCCGGTCCTGGCTTCTGCATCCCAGCCACGTCCCCGCTTCCCTTACTGGGGCGCTCATCACAACTGGGGGAGCCACCCAGGTTCCCCGCAGCCCCTGCGTTCCTATCCTGTGGCCTCCAGGCTGGGGGCGGTGGTGTCTCCAGGGCCGCGCGGTGGCCTGGTTGGCCGTGGTCCCCCGCGCCTACACGGGGGGCCGTGGCTCAGCCAAGCCGCAGCCGACCCTCCGCGGCGCTCGGGCCGGGTGGTGGGTCTGGCCTCAGCCGGGTGGAGCCTGAGTGTGAGGCCCTGGTCCCTGCAGAACAGTGTGAACTTCGTGGACGACAGCTTCCCCCCGGGGCCCGCGTCCGTGGGCTTTCCCGCGGGCGACAGTGTCCAGCAGCGCGTGCGGCAGTGGCTGCGGCCGCACGAGATCAAGTGCTCCGTATCCAGGGACCAGAGCGCCTCGTGGTGTGTGTTCCACACCCTCCGGCCCTCCGACATCCTGCAGGGGCTGCTGGGGAACTGCTGGTGAGCCGGGCGCCCGCGGAGGGGCTGGGCGGCGCGCGGGCCACCGGTGCTCACGGCGCGGCCGTGCTTTGTGCAGGTTCCTGAGCGCGCTGGCCGTGCTGGCCGAGCGGCCCGACCTGGTGGAGCGGGTGATGGTCACGCGCAGCCTGTGCGCCGAGGGCGCCTACCAGGTGCGGCTGTGCAAGGACGGCACGTGGACCACGGTGCTGGTGGACGACATGCTGCCCTGCGACGAGGCCGGCTTCCTCCTCTTCTCCCAGGTGGCGGGCGGGCGGGCAGGGGCGGGGCGTGGGGGACGCCGCAGGCCGCAGGCCGCCGACTCCAGCCGCTCCCCGTAGGCTCAGCGGAAGCAGCTGTGGGTGGCCCTCATCGAGAAGGCGCTGGCCAAGCTGCACGGCTCCTACTTTGCCCTCCAGGCGGGGCGCGCCATCGAAGGCCTGGCCACGCTCACCGGCGCCCCCTGTGAGAGCCTGGCGCTGCAGGTCAGCTCCACTAACCCCCGCGAGGAGCCCGTTGACACTGACCTCATCTGGGCCAAAATGCTGAGTTCTAAGGAGGCTGGGTAAGAGGGGCGGGCGCTGCGGCGGTCAGCGGCGTTGGGAGGAGAGGCGAGACGGGACAGCCGGGCCGGGGCCTGGAGCAGTGGGATGTCAGGGCGAGTGCCCTCCGACCCCCAGCCTGCACCTCCGGTGTCGCCAGCACCCCTCACTGCCGGGCTGCTGGTCCAGCCCGTTCAGGTGGCGTGGGGAGCATGCAGGACGCTGCCCGCTGGCCTCCACCAGGAAGGCCGCATCCTGAGCCGGCCTGCGATGACTGTCAGCGCCCGCTCGCAGCCGCGTGGAGAGAGCCCCACAGAGGCGCCTGGTGGGAGTGGGGGTGGCCACCTAAGACCTGCCACATGCTGGCCAGTGCGTCTGTGCGAAGGGCCCAGAACCTTAAACCGGGAGAGCTGGCTCCTTAGTGCCAGGACCTTGTGCTTCGGCTGGGGCTGGGTGGCGGCGCTTCCCTCGGAGAGCCGCAGCCCTGAGCTGCTGGGACCAGACAGCTTTAGGGGGCTTCCGAGGGACCGGGCCTGCCCGACCCCCAGCCCAAGGCCTCAGAGCTTCGGGGCCACAGTGGAGGGGGCTGGGCCAGCACTTCTGAGTCCCGTTTGTCTCACGTGGGTCCCCGTAGGCAGGGAGGGGCCCCCCTACCTCCCACCCCCCTCGCCCGCACCCCCCATGCAGCACCTCCTGGCTGGGGGGCAGGGCCGGCAGAGGCTCCGGGTTACGGAGGGGCCCCTGGTCAGGCCGCTCTGCCCACACAGGTTCCTCATGGGTGCCTCCTGTGGGGGTGGCAACATGAAGGTGGACGATGCTGCCTATGAGAGCCTGGGCCTGCGTCCCCGCCACGCCTACTCCGTCCTGGATGTGCGCGACGTCCAGGGCTCCAGGTAGGGTCCGGGTGGGTGTGTGGTGGAAGCAGTGCCAGGCGTGGCCGCGGCCCTGAGCCCTGTGGTCCGCAGGCTCCTGCGCCTCCGGAACCCATGGGGCCGCTTCTCCTGGAACGGCAGCTGGTCAGACGAGTGGCCACACTGGCCCGGGCACCTGCGCAGCGAGCTCATGCCGCACGGCAGCAGCGAGGGTGTCTTCTGGATGGAGTACAGTGACTTCATCAGGTACCTGGACAGTGCAGGCAGGGGTGCGCGTCTGCCCCGTGGCCGTCCGTGCTCCCGCCGCCTTCCCCTTGGCTGCTCTCCTCGTCCCAGCGTGTGGTGCCCTGCCCTGGGGAGCCCACCGGTACCTCCCGGAATCCAGCTCAGCACAGGGACTTGGACGGCCAGGGCTCGGCCCTCCCGGATCAGGCTTGGGACCAGGTGCCCCCTGGTGGTGTCCACGGGCGACGGCCAGGACCAGGGCTTCCCAGACACTGGTCGCAGGAGATGCCACGGGTGCCCTGGGGCAGGGAGTGGAGAGGGGACGGGAAGTGCCTGTGCGTGAGCTGGGAAGAGCTGCTCAGGGGGGCTGTGCTTGCGCCGTCTAGGTACTTCGACTCCGTGGACATCTGCAAGGTGCACTCGGACTGGCAGGAGGCCCGCGTGCAGGGCTGCTTTCCCAGCTCCGCCAGCGGGCCCGTGGGGGTAACTGCTCTCACGGTGCTGGAGCGCGCATCCCTGGAGTTCGCCCTCTTCCAGGAGGGCAGCAGGTGGGCGGGGCCGTGCGGGG
>LNAC01000081.1:4434752-4452807 GCA_002007465.1 Ailurus styani | reverse complement strand
CGGTCCGCGCTCTGGCGGTTGGGTGCGCCTTTCTGCAGGCTCTCAGGGAGGTCTGTTTCCTTGCTCGTGGCCTTGGCAGTCCGTCCCTGCCCCCGTGTCTCTGCTGCCTGTGACCCAGGGCCACCCCAGCTCTGGGGACCACCCACGTGCCTCTCCCACCTTCCCTTCTCTCTGTCTTCAAAGCAGGTCAGGCCCTTCTGGACTTTGAGTCTCTCCCCTCCCTTCTCCTCTCTGACTCAGCCAGGAGAGAATCCCCATCGCTAGGGCTTGCTGACGAGCTCGGGCGCGCCCAGATAGTCCAGGACCCTTTGCCTCTCTCGGCCCGCCCCCGTCACACCTGCAAGGGCCCTTCGCCTCGTGGGACGCGTGCTCACGGGTTCTGGGGAGTCGAGGGAGGCCATCTGCAGCGGCGGGGCGTTGCTCTGCCCACCAGGCCGTCATGAGGCGGTGTCTGTGTTGTTCGGTCTGGGGGGGTTTGGTGGCTGCTCGGAGGAGCGTGTGCTCTCAGCTCTTGCTTTAGACCGAAGGTTTGTGTCCGCCAGGGCTGCTGTCTTCACACCCGGCTCCCCAGGCGGTGGTCAGAGGTGGGGCCCCCGGGGAATGACTGAGTCACAAGGGTGGAGCCTTGGGAACGGGGTCAGTGCCCTCGTCAGAGAGACCAGAGAGCCCCTGGCCCTCCTGCTGTTGGTGACCCAGGACGCGGGCCCTCCCTGGACTCCTGGCCTCCGGCTTGCAGCCTCCGGAGCGTGAGGAGTCCCTTTCTGTTGTGTGTCAACCGCCCTGTGGCCCTGAGCCCACTAAGAAATTATCAGAAAATGAGGGGCTTAAAGCAGCACCCACTTCTCAGCAGTTCCTGTGGGTCAGAAGCCCAGTCACAGCTCAGCTAGGTCCTCAAAAGGTCTCTCTCGGGCTGCAGTCAGGGATGGGCCGAACAGGAAGAATTCTTTTTTTTTTTTTTTAAGATTTTATTTATTTACAGGGCGCCTGGGTGGCTCAGTCGTTGGGCGTCTGCCTTCGGCTGGGGTCATGGTTAGAGTGTCCTGGGCCTGAGCCCGCATCGGGCTCCCTGCTCCGCGGGAAGCCTGCTTCTCCCTCTCCCACTCCCCCTGCTGGTGTTCCCTCTCTCGCTGTCTCTCTCTGTCATAAATGAGCTGTTTTTAAAAAAAAAAAAGATTGTCCTTACTTGAGAGAGCAGATGCACGGGTACGGGGGGGAAGGGGAGGGGCAGAGGGACAGGCGGACTCACTGCTCAGCAGGGAGCTGGCGGCAGGGTTCAACACCAGGTCATCCGATCGCGACCTGAGCCACAGGCAGACACTTAACCCACTGAGTCACCACGTGACCCAGCCTTTTTTTTTTTTTTTTAAGATTTCTGTATTAGAGAGTGTGAGTGCACGTGTGCGTGGGGGGCAGAGTCAGAGGGAGACTCTCAAGCCGACTCCCCGCTGAGTGTGGAGCTCGATCCCACGACCCCGAGATCATGACCTGAGCCATAATCGAGACCCCGACACTCAACCGGTTGACCCCCAGGCGCCTCCGAGAACCCTTTGCAAGGTGGTGGGGTTGTCGGCAGTACCCGGCACCTCACTTCCCAGGCACACAGGACTCTGC
Source organism: Ailurus styani (assembly GCA_002007465.1). NCBI lineage: Eukaryota > Metazoa > Chordata > Mammalia > Carnivora > Ailuridae > Ailurus > Ailurus styani. Next base: position 4,451,196 of record LNAC01000081.1, on the reverse strand, counting down.
GGGGGGCAGCTTGCTTCGGAGAAGTACGAGGGGGAGAACCTGCCCAGGGACAGTCTGACGGAACAGGACCCCCGAGGGACGTCTGTGCCCTCGGCCTCGCTCCCCGGGTCAGAGGCAAGGAGGCCGCACCGCATCCCCAGGGGCCCGAGCGCCAGGATGCGGGCCCCCGTGCCCACCCAGCAGTGCCTGCCGCGCGGCCCAGTGCGGCGTCCGCGTCTGCCGGGCCTGCCGTGGTGCCAGGTGCCCTGCCTGGGGCTCCCCCGGAGCAGGAGGCGCGAAGGCCGCGCGCACGTGCGTGCGTGCGTGTGCGCGCGTGCAGCGGGCTGCTGGGCCTGGGCCGGCAGGTGGCCGCGGTGTGCGTGCACTGGCTCACGGGAGCTTTCCTTGCGTGCTGGGAGACCGCGACACCCTCTGCTTCCTGTGTCGCCAGTGACTAGTGAGCGCTGTTTCCCCCAGGGAGGACCCTCTCAGAAGCAGTAGCTGCGTCTTGGGCTAGATGCTGTTGGAAGCGCCCAGGAGCGAGCCTCCGACATCCGGCGCTGGAGCCCACTGTGCGCTCGGTGGGGGCTGGCCCCGCTGGGGGGGGCTCGGAGCTGGGGGTCCGTGCTCCCCGGGGGGCGGTCGCAGCGTCCCTGGGATCCACTCCCGTCAGGAGCCGCTGCAGCGCGGGGCGCCGTGGGGACAGGCTTCCTCTCCCGCAGACACGGCTGGCACTCCACTTCCAAAGCGGGACAGCAGTCAGCACTTCCTGGTTCTTCCTGCCTTTTTTTTTTTTTTTTAAGCTTTTATTTATTTGTTTGACAGAGAGTGAGTACGAGCAGAGGAGGGGCAGAGGGAGAAGGAGGCTCCATCCCAGGACCCTGAGATCATGACCGGAGCCGAGATCCAGAGCTGACTGCCCAGCTGGCTCAGTTGGTAGAGCATGCAACGCCTGATCTCAGGGTCGTGAGTTCAAGCCCCACATTGGACATAGAACTTATTTTACAAAAATAAGAGTCCTCCTGTGGCTTTTAATCAGGTTGTAAAGTAGCTGGGTGATTACACGTTGGGTGTTGCCTTTCTTCCATAAAGACTGGAATGTCGCAGAGAAACGAGATGGTGACGGATGTCCTGTTCTGGGCAGGTGACGTCCTTCCTTGCCCTCTCCCTTCAGGGGGCTCTGGCAGGTGTGTGAGAAATGCCTGCGCCCAGAACTCAGCCACGTTGTGTGTTGTGGTCTTCATGCTGAACAGTGGAACGTGGAACCGACAGTCTCGATGTACACACGAAATCACACTGATGGGCAGACAGCTGAAGCTGCCTGGTTCCTCTTCGTGTGTCCTCCCCTGAGCAGCAGGCCTTCCGTAGTGACCGTGGGTTTGCTTGGAGGTCGGCGGTCCTGAGCCCTGGTGAAGCTCTGAAGGAGGGAGTGGAGGGCAGAGCGTGACTCGTAGCCTGTCCGTCTGCCGAGTCCCAATGGGACCCCACGGCCCAGCTCCGGCCAGCGGGGGGACCGTTGCTCCGGCTTGTCCTCGACAGGCCGGCCGCATGGCCGCCGACGCCCCACTCCCCGTGTGAGGCGCCAGGGGAGGCGGAGGGGAGGGCCCGGCCTTCCTCCTCCGCCTGCCCGCGCCTCTGCTCATGGGCCCTGGTGCAGTGAGTCTCTGCGAGCGGGGGGGTGCTGTGTGGCCCCCGGACCACGAGGAAGGGGGTGACTGTCAAAAACAGGTGTTCCAGGAGGTTGAAATTTAGTGACCTTTTCTGGACCGTTCTTCCTCCTCCACCTCCTGTCCGTGACCCGTCTCTCGAAGATCACCAGTCAGCAGCCTGTCATCACGGCGCTCCTGCTCCTGCGGGCTCCGTCGGGGCCTCCCTGGGGCCGGCAGCTGCCCCATGTGCCTGCCGGGGCTGGGACGCGGGGACGTGGCACCGGGGCGCCGGGGCGAGGGCTTTCCCGGGAGGCAGTGAGGTGGATCGGCAGGCCATCCTCCCTCCCCGCGCAGAGCTGAAGCACGTCTGTGGGCACGCACGTGTGTCTGGGACACGGTACATGTGAACGTCACGCGACACTGCACGTATGATGTGCGTCCCGAGTCCTTCGTGCTTGGAGCCGGCAGATGCCGACAAGGCCACAGCACACGTGTGCCGGGTACAGGGGGTGTTTGGGGGGAAAGGTGGTTTTTCCCCCAAACGGCTGACGAACTCGTAGAATTGGGAACCAGTGAGACCGCCGTGATGCTGGAGGTGGTGGCCCCGCTGCCGCGTGTGGTGTGCAGCGCAGTGGGGCCGGCGGGCTGCACCTGTCCCAGCTCGTGCCGGGCGTTGGACTGTCCGGGGGCTGCTCCGTAGGGCACTGCGCTGTGTGTTCCCCAGGGTCCCTGGCCTGGGCCTCCTCGGGGACCCCCCGCTGCCCTCAGGCCGGGCGCCGCTGTGGGCCTGCCCGAAACAGCGCCTGCTGCGTAGTCGGGACGGAAGCAGTGACTTGTGAGTGGATTGCCACCCCCCGAGCAACCCGGAGACACAGCAGAGAAGAGCTTCTTAGGAACTTGGGGCCCCTGCAAGGGTGCGCGGCACGCGGGCGCCGGTGCCAGGACTAAGCACAGAGGCCCGAAGCCTGGCCGTGAGGAGCCGCCGGGGACCCCGTGCCCTGGCCCCGCTGCTCGGCTCTGGCCCCGAGCCTCCCGGATGCAGCAGCTGGTTCTGGGCAGGGACAGCCCCCAGTTCAAGGCGAGGGACCTCATATACCCGAGGTGCCTGGCCGCTCCGTCGTGAGCCCCACTTGAGCAGAGTCGCCTGGACTTCCGGCAGCTTCTGGGGGCTCTGAGGGGGGCTGCACAGCCCAGCGCCGGCACGGTGTGAGGAAAGACGTCGGAGAACCCAAACGATCTGGTAATTAGCGTTGCCTGAGAAGCAAAGACATACTGTGTCCCAGAACTAGGAACAGCATGTTGTCTGAGAGGAGCGTTCAGAGGGCCCGGAAGAGCAGTTAGAAACTGGGTCAGGGGCGCCTGGTGGCTCAGTGGGTTAAAGCCTCTGCCTTCAGCTCAGGTCATGATCCCAGCGTCCTGGGATCGAGTCCCACATCGGGCTCCCTGCTTGGCAGGGAGCCTGCTCCTCCCTCTGCCTCGGCCTGCCGGTTTGCTTGCTTGTGCTCTCTCTCTGTCAAATAAATAAGATAAAAAAAAAAAAAAGGTTACAGACTTTCTTTAAAAAAAAGAAAGAAAGAAAAGAAACTGGGTTAGAGGAGCCGCCGAGGACGGTGCGGTTGACAGCCTGCGGGACCTGGAGCAGAAGCGTGGAGATGGGGGGACCGGCTGCGGACCGGGATGTGGGCCACATCAGCTGAGCGGGCGGAGGGGAGTGCTGGAGTCGCCGGGAGGGGTCCCTGCCCAGACAGGGGAGGAGATCCCCCAAACCCGGGGCCAATGACAGGCTCCAGCAGCTCTCAGAGGGAAACAGAGGTTGCGTAGGAAGGATCAGGAGTCAGAACAGCCCCGGCCTCCCCTGGGCTCTGGTCGGCTGCGCCGCCCGTCTCCCAGGGCCCTGTGTCTGTCCAGACGGTGGGGCTGAGACTTGGTCACCCCGGGGACCCGCCCCCTGCGTGGGAGCAGCTCCGGCACCTTGTGCGTCGGGCCCTGGGGCGGCCTGCTCAGCCGGGCCGCATGCCCCCGGCGGCTCTCCGAGCTGCCGCCCGCTCACGGTGTCCTTGTGGTCCCGCCGGGCGTCCGGGATGCTCCGTGTTCGGAGCGGTTTTTCAAAGAGGCGCTGGTGTATTTGGACCGTTGGGGGAGGCGGGGGAGGGTGGTGCAGTCCTGCAGCCGCAGGTTCGAGAGCCCAGACTTGTCGGGCTCACCAAGCAGGGCGGCCCCCGTCCTCGTTCATGCCCCGGGCCGTCTGCCCCTCCAGGCCGGCCTCTCTCTTTGCACTTGTTGTTATAAAGTGCACTGTACGCTTTTGTGCGGATCCAGGGGTGGGGGCGAGGCGCAGGGTAGGCAGGAGGGGTAGCTTTGAAACTTTGGGGTCCGCCGGGGGCTCTCCGCGCACCGGCTGCTCGGCCTCCCGTGGGGCGGCTCCCGGTCGCCCCCAGCGCTGCTCCGCCTTCCCCGAGAGCCGGGCCGCAGCAGCACAGGGCGGGAGCGGCGCTGTGCCGCCGCCGGGATGAACGGAGCGTGGCTGTCCACGCCCCCAGCCCTCTGGTCACTGCCGCCTCCGTCTCGGTGGCAGGGCCTGGCCCGGGACGAGACCGCCGGGGGACACGGTGGGCCGGCCTGACTTGGCTTCTTCCGGAGCAGCGCCTCGCTGGCGAACACGTGCGAGACAATCTCCTCTCCCTTTTCTGTCACTCGTGGTAAAACACGCGTCGCGGGGAGCGTGTCCCTCCCCCATCTGTGGGTGAAAATGCCTGTTTTGGGGGCGCCTGCCCGGTTCAGTCGGTGGAGCGTGGGACTCTTGATCTCAGGGCTGTGGGATCGAGTCCCATGTTGGGCTCCCTACTCGGTGGGGGGTCTGCTTCTCCCTCTGCTACTGCTCCTGCGTGTGTTCTCGCTCTTGCTCTCTCGCCCTCTGTCAAATAAATAAATACGTAACATTTTTTAAAAATGAAAAGAAAAAAACCCAACAGGGCACATGCATGGCCCCGTCAGCTGAGTGTCTGACTCCCGGTTTCAGCTCCGGTGGTGGTCTCGGTGGTGGGAGCAAGCCCTGCGTCGGTCTCCGCACTCAGTACAGAGTCTGCTGGGGATGCCGTTTCCCTCTTCCTCACGCTCTCTCGGTCTCTCAGTTAAATAAATAAAATCTTAAAAGTAAAAAGTAAACTTTTAAAAAAGCCCATTTTCAAGCCCTCTTGGAGCAAGTGTTATAAAAAGCCAGGAAGTTGACGAGATCCTTTAAGGCTGGGGATGGACGATGGAAGGCCTAACTTGTGGGAAGTCTCCGGGTGCCCACAGACCACTGGAAGATGTTGCATGTAAACTAAGCGTCCCTGTTCCTCCCAACTTCCGGACTGACTTTGTCCCATAAAGGAGTCAAAAAATAAAACGTGGGGCGCCTGGGTGGCTCGGTGGGCTAAAGCCTCTGCCTTCGGCTCAGGTCATGATCCCAGGGCCCTGGGATCGAGGCCCGCATCGGGCTCTCTGCTCTGCGGGGAGCCTGCTTCCTCCTCTCTCTGCCTGCCTCTCTGCTTACTTGTGATCTCTCTCTGTCTCTTTGTCAAATAAATAGAATCTTTAACAAACGAAGCGTGAAGCTGGGGCGGGTGTGGGCTCTGCACAGGGCTCTGCAGTGAGACGGCGTTTCGAGGTTACTTGACCCTTCATCGTGCTCCCAGCACACTCCAGTCGTCAGCACCTGGGGCTCCAGTGAACCCAAGCACGCCGTCCGCTCCCAGCACAGGCTCTTGGGCCACAGCGGGGCAGCCCGCGTGGCTGCTGGGCTGGAGCCCCAGGAAGGCTGCAAGTGGGGCGGCGCAGCCCTCGGCCCTGGCGGGTCCTAGTGGGACTATCCCACGCGTCGCATGCAGCTGCCTCTGCTTCCTTCCAGGCATCGACTATAAGACGACCACCATCCTGCTGGACGGACGGCGGGTGAAGCTGGAGCTCTGGTGAGTCCGGCCCTGTGGGGCGAGGTACCCGGGGCACGGACCGCAGCGTCTCAGTGTCCCTGCGCGATGCCCGAAGCGAGTCGGAAGTCCTGTTGACCGGAGCGGCGGTGGGCACAGACCCTGGGTCCCTGTGGAACCGACTCCGATGCAGAAACCAGGAGTCTGGGCTGTATGGTCCGGCAGAGCCCAGCTCCCGGGGCCCATGAGAGCTTGTCTCCACTGTGCCCATGGCCTCTGTGCCCCCGCTCCCCACTGGACTACGCGTGAAGGAGCATTTTCCAGAGCCCCGGCAGGGGGCGGGACTTCTCACCGGGGCGGGGTTCCCCAGGCCGGCAGGGCACGGTTCCGAGGCACACGGACCCACGGAGGTCTGCCAGGGTGCGCTGCGGACTGGCGGGGGGCGGGGGCTGGCGCCGCGCAGGGCGGACGGTGCGCACGCTGGGGCCCCATGGGCTGCACCCCCGACCCCTCTGTGTTTCAGGGACACCTCGGGCCAAGGCAGGTTCTGCACCATCTTCAGGTCCTACTCGAGGGGCGCACAGGTAAGCCCGGCGACCGCACGGCGCCGTGATCCAGGGTGACCTCCTCCCGCCGCTGGGCTGTCAGAGCCCACGTGGTGACGCTGTCTCATCCACTTTGGCATTGGAACAGCAGGCTTCCGGCGGGAGTCTAAGCTCGGGTACCCTGTGTGGTCGGTGGCTCCCGTGGCTCCTGCTGTAGGAGGCGCCACAGGACGTGCCGGGACCCTTGGAGAGGCCGCTCGGCCACCCGGTTCCCCGGGAAGAAGAGCTTACTTCCCTGCCTCCCAGGACCGGGAGGTGCCAGTGGAGGGGCTGCCGCGGGGCCTCGGCGGGGCGTGGGCAGGGGCGTGGGCAGCTGCTCGTCTGTGTCCCCTGGGCCCCCCCAGCATGCTTGCGTGCCAGCTGGGTCTGTGTGGGGGTCGAGGCTAGGAGGAAAGGGAAGGTAGCTGCGTGCACATGTCTGCTCTAGACTCTCACTACTGTGTCGTTTGTGAGTGGAGTGGACGCAGGACCAGTCTTGTCTGTGCTGCACGGCCGGTCGTGACCCCCAGGCCTCTGGAATTGTGGAGGAGACCCCTGAATCAGCCCTGCTGTGCAGCACAGGCAGGCGCCCCGGCCGTGCGGGGCCCCCGGGGCTGCCTGGTACCCCGCGCACACTCTGGCTGGGGCCGGGGCTGGGGCAAGCCCCCTGGGGATCTGATCGGCACACTCTGGCTGGGGCCGGGGCTGGGGCAAGCCCCCTGGGGATCTGATCCGCACACTCTGGCTGGGGCCGGGGCGGGGGCAAGCCCCCTGGGGATCTGATCCGCACACTCTGGCTGGGGCCGGGGCAAGCCCCCTGGGGATCTGATCCGCACACTCTGGCTGGGGCCGGGGCCGGGGCAAGCCCCCTGGGGATCTGATCCGAACACTCTGGCTGGGGCCGGGGCGGGGGCAAGCCCCCTGGGGATCTGATCTGCTTTGTGACCAGTGATTAATGCCCAGCAGCACCCCCGCCCCGGCTGCCCTTTCTGCTCCGTGGGGCCTGGGAAGCCCGAGGGACGTTTCGTCCGTGACAGACTCGGACCAAGTCTGAGTAGGTGTGCACAGAACACCCGACCCAGCCCTTGCTCCCAGGGGAGCCCCTCCAGCGTGCAGAGCGGGTGGAAGACCCCCAGGCCGGGCTTGGGCGCTCCTGTCCTGGGAGCTGGCACAGAGGCATGCGCTGTGCCGCTAGCTCGGTGATGTCACCTGTCCACGTGTCCCCCCCCCGCCGGGTCGGGGGCGTCCTGCAGAGCAGGTGTGTAACCGGCGGCTTCGCCGGGAGCAGCTGGTGTTCCATGACGAAAGTCAGGAGGACCTCGGGGTGTGGGGGCAGCTTCGGGGCGTCTGTCGGCACCTGTCAGCACCGGGGCTGAGGTTAAGGAGCAGGAATCCCCCGCAGCACCCAGTGCCCCTCGGGTCAGCGCGGGGAGAGCTCGGGCACACGGAAGCGTGGTCCTCGGCACCCCTCGCTTCAGGCAGGGGCTGCACGTGTGATTTTACACGCGCGGGGGGGAGACGTGAGCGGTAGCGTTCACTGTCGTGCACACCGCGGTTCCTGGCGTGCTCCGCGGTGCTCCTTTCGCGTTTGGACGTTTCCTGGTTTTGCTGCGATAGACGCGTACTTTGGTCACCACGAGGAAAGTGAAGAGCCGGGGCTCGCTCCGCGGCTGCGAGGATGGACCCCTGGCCTCAGCTGCTCCGCCTGCTGAGCGCCAGCGCGGGACAGACCCAGACACGTGTGCTCAGCGGCCACAGGAGGAGCCTGCTCGGTTACCAGATGACACGTTTGGGGAAGTAGCGTTACCACGTCTGTTCTCTCCAGAGCATCAGCCCCACTCTCGCTTTGGCTTTGCTGGTTCTGACGGTTCTTGTCATTCCGGGGCCGGAGGAGCCCGTGGCAGATCTCTGGCCCGGGGGCGGCCGTGACCCCGTCATGCTCCTGTCCCATCTGGCGGTGGCAGTGAACAGGTGCAGGGGGCCCCCCAGCTGGGTCTGCAGCGGACGGTACGCTGAGGCGGGGGTCTCTGCCTGAGGTTCCTGTCACTCTCCTACCCTCACATAAGACCCGAGAGAGGCCTCGCAGGTCCCGGAGGGCCCTGGCCCCAGAAGCCCGGACAGCTGCTGCTCTCACCTGCCCTGCCACAGTGCTGTCTTGGGGCCCTTGCCGTGAGCGTTTTCTTCCACGGCCTGTGTCTGCTGTTGCTGGGATCCGAGGTGGCCACTCACAGCCCTGGGAGGCTGGCGCTGCCCGCTGGGCTCCCCTGGGCTCCGTGCAAGGAGGGAGCTGGGGGTGGGAGAGCTTCTGTTTCTGGGGGGCTTTGCAGTCAGCTGGACTAGCACTGGGCAGAGCACAGCTAGGCGCTGGTCCGGTTAGGGAAGGTTCAGTCCATCTTCATGAAAAAGCGTTTCCTGTGGAGAATGGTCCACGGCTCGCAGGTACCACGAAGTCGTGCCGCCGGGGGCACCGGCCTGCCGCCTGTCACTGCCCAGGCGGGTGGGCCCGTGGGCCCCATTCGGCAGCTGCTCCCCACCGCCAGTGCTGCCTGTGAGGTGTAGACAGAGGCCTCGCGGCTGCGTGTTCGCTGGGAGCTGCACCACGCAGCAGGCGTCACACGTGCCGCAGGCTCAGTTCCTGAAGACCCCCCTCTGCACCTGGGTCGGGGTGCTGGCGGCACAGGCACGTTCATCTGTCCAAAGTCCTCAGACGGTTCGCACTTCCAACCTGCGCCTCCTCTGAGGGTCAGGCTGTGGCTCAGAAGGAACAACCTGGGGCCGCCTGGGGGCTTAGTCAGTGTCACGTCAGACTCTTGGTTTCAGCTCAGGTCGTGGGCTCGAGCCCCGCGTCGGGCTCCACGCTCAGCGAGGACTCTGCTGGATACTCTCCCTGCGCCCCCGCGCATGCGTGTGCTCTCCTAAATCGGTAGAAATGACCTCCGTGGACGAGGGCACCAACCTCTGGGCGTGCGGTTCCGCTTGTAGGGGTTTTACCTTCTGGGACTCGGGGACTCTTTTCGCAGGTGTTGGCAATAAAATGAGGTGAAATGACCCGAGCGCCAACAGCAGAAGCACCTTATGAGCCTGGCGTGGGGTGCTGGCTGTTGGGGGCGGGGTCCTGTGTGGGGGCCGGGCAGGGAGCACCGTGACCCTGTCTGTGTCAGGACCGAGACAGGAACTGGTCAGTCCTGGAGAGATGGGGGACGGATTCTGTTCATGTCCTGGAGAACCCGCTCATTTAAAAAGGCTGAGCACGCGGGAGTTTGACCAGTGACAAATAGAGAACCTAGCGACGGCTTGCTTGGCCCGCATCCCTCTCCGTGGATCGCACGGCTGACACGGAAGCCTGTGGGGTACTCTGGTCATGGGAACCTTGCCTGTGCCTGACCCCAGCTGTCCTTCCTGCCACGTCCGTGGTCATTTCTGGTTCTTGCTGCCAGCACTGTGGCCGGCTGTGTGTCCTCCCCGTGTACGGGGGTGTGTCCTCTGTGGGACCGGGGCCGCCCCGGAAGGGGGTGGTCGGGTGGTCGTTGGAGGTTGGCGCCAGCTGGGAGGGGCAGCCAGGGGTTCCCCTGCGACCGAGGGGTACAGCAGACGCCTGCGCCTGAGAGAGGAGCTTCCGGCCGCTGGCTGCAGTGCTTCAGCCTCGCACAGGTGAGCAGCAGCCGGAAGGCCCTGCCCAGCCTCCCAGCGTGCGGTTGTGCGCGGAAACGTCCCTCGGTGGGTTACTGTGCGTCGGTGTCACTGACGGTCCGCGGTGGGTCATCCGCGTGCTGTGTCCACGCCTTGGCTTCCTCCGCAGTCCTGGGACTGCACGTGGAGGCACGGTGCCGACGGGAACATCCTCGGTTATTTCTAGAAGGGCTCTCTCCCGGTGGGAGGGTCAGTGGCACGCCCCTCGCTGCGTGCCAGCTGGAGGCTTTGTTCCCTGTGCCCAGTTCACACCCAGCTACTCACAGGACCTGTGCAGTCTGAGTCTCCAGTGCCCCCGAAACGGGCGTCTTAGCCCTTGACTCCACGTGGGTCTGTGCCTGTCTGTCCTCAAGTCTCTCCGTCCCCAGCAAGTGTCCCTCCCTGGACGGCAGGTGGCCCTGCACTGCCCTGCTTGAGGCCTTCCGGCCAGAGAGTGGAGTTTTGACCTTTGTGCTCACGAGACCTAGGGGCTACACGGGAGTCTTCCAGACTCGGCAGGACAGATTTGAGGGGAAGGGTGTCTGTGTCTTTGATCTCAGCTGCACCGTCCCATGTGTCACAGAGGCACAGGCTGAATGGAACCTTCCTGGGGCAGGATGGGGCAGGGGGGTCCGCAGCCGCCCTCGCTCAGGGCAGTCGCCCTTCCGGAGAAGTCTGGGGCAGGGACAATGGGCGAGCCACACGGGTGCACGCGGCCCAGAGCTGAGCTCCGGCTAATTGGTCTCTGAGAGATGTGACGGGACAGTCCCCGTAGCAAATCACCGGCCCAGCTGGCGGGGGCCTGCTGCAGTGACAGGCGTCCTGCTCTGCAAGTTTGGGTTGGAGTGCAGAGCCCCGTCCGCTCAGCCCCCGGCTGTGCCGGGCAGAGCCAGCACGCGGCTGGACGGAGTGTTGGGGGTTTGGTTGCCTTCTGCCGGCCAGGCCTGTTGGCGGGGCCCGCCGCGTCCTGTAGGCCTGCGTAGACCGCCTGTCTTGCTGCAGTGATTTTTAAATGACCCCAGGTTAATGCTTACAGTGTGTTTGGAACGAAAGAATCAAAAGAATGCTTGTTGTCCCAGCCCAGTCCCCGAGATGGGGAGGGGGCAGCCCCGGGCCCAGGAGACCCCGCATTGCCGTCCCCCCTGACACAGGACCTCCGGGCCCACGGGGCCGGCCACAGTGAGGACACAGACGCAGAGCTGGCCAGCCTGTGCGTGCGGAGGCGGCACCAGCGGTGCCTCTGAAACGTGGCCGGGCCTCAGAGCCACACGCTTCCCATGGGCCGTGCGTTAAGTGACCACATGGTCGGCTTGCAAGCCTGTGGCTGGAGCCGAGCGTCCCGGGCCCCACCTGTGCTGGGCGGGTGCGGCGTTTGGCCGCACCGGGCACTGCACCCGGAGCAGGGCCGCTTGCATCCAGGGGGCCCCCGGCGTCTCGACACCCGCGTCTTCCTCACAGGGGATCCTCCTGGTGTATGACATCACCAACCGCTGGTCCTTTGACGGCATCGACCGGTGGATCAAGGAGATCGATGAGGTGGGTATGCACCCGCAGATAGCCCTTCAGGGTCCCCCTTCCCAGGTGTACGCACTCCCCTCCCCAGCAGGAAGCCTGGGGGCTCCGTGTGCTGCCCGCCTGCCCCGCGGCCCTGGCTCTGTGTCCCCGTAGTACTCGATGGCCACAGAACAGACAGTGAGGGCCCTGCCCCCTTTGGGGCCTGGGAGACAGTGCCAAGAGGGGGCGTCCTGTGTTCGTGCCTCTGCTGAGTCCTGTGCCTCCCCAAGCATGCGCCTGGGGTCCCCCGGATCCTGGTTGGGAACCGGCTGCACCTGGCCTTCAAGCGGCAAGTCCCAACAGAGCAGGCACGTGCCTACGCGGAGAAGAATGGCATGACCTTCTTTGAGGTCAGCCCGCTGTGTAACTTCAACGTCATCGAGTCCTTCACCGAGCTGTCCCGCATCGTGCTTATGAGGCATGGCATGGAGAAGATCTGGAGGCCTAACCGAGGTAAGGCGTGCCAGGGCTGCGGGCCAGGAAGCAGAGACAGACTGGGCCTCCAGCTGCTCACTCAGGGTCCTGCCTCCCAGGTCACAGGGGAGGCCAGGTCTCCTGTGCGGCTTCCCCGACCCCCTGGCGGCTGAGCTGGCTAAGCTCGCTCTGTGTGGCGTCCTGGGGTCCCGGGGGGGGCTGTGCAGGACGCCCTGTCTGCACCTGGTGTTGGGAGTCCGCGCTGTGGACTCTGCCCCAGCGTGGAAAGGGCATGGCTTCCGAGTCTGCCCTCCTAGAGCCACCGTGACGGTGAGGGCGGTGGCTGTGTGCTTCCTGGTCCCTGAGCCTGAGCCCCGTCCCGCCCGGGCTGCTGGAAGATCCGGGGTGGCCGGAAGCCTCCGTCTCCTGCAGGACGCTGGTGGCCGGGGTGGCGCACTGGGCGTCCAGGGCGGGACACCCGGAGGGCTTGGCCGACCTCCGCACTCCCCGCCGCCTGACATCCCCCCCCCGCGGTCTGACCCCCGGCAGTGTTCAGCCTGCAGGACCTCTGCTGTCGGGCCATCGTGTCCTGCACCCCCGTGCACCTCATCGACAAGCTCCCGCTGCCGGTCACCATCAAGAGCCACCTCAAGTCCTTCTCCATGGCCAACGGCATGAACGCCGTCATGATGCACGGCCGCTCCTACTCGCTGGCCAGCGGGGCGGGCGGCGGCGGCAGCAAGGGCAGCAGCCTCAAGAGGTCCAAGTCCATCCGCCCGCCCCAGAGCCCGCCCCAGAACTGCTCGAGGAGCAACTGCAAGATCTCGTAGCGAGGCCGCGGGGCGCCCGCCGTCGCTGCTCTCTGCGGGGGCTCGTGCTGGGGCCGCGGCCGGCCAGGCGCCGTGTCAGGGAGGCCGGGGCCGCCCCCTCCCGGGAGCCGGCGCTTGCAGCCACACAGGCGCCGCTGGGAAGCCCCAGCCTCCAGGGGCCTGTCTGAGGACCCCGGGCCCGGGCTCCCTTCCTTATTTATGTGGAGGGTCTTCCCCTTTGTGTACATTTGTACAGGGCCGGCGGGGCAGCCTCGCGTGGCTGCGTGGTGAGCTCCCGTCGGTGGCGGGGCCGGGGCTCAGGCGTCGGGACACGTGGAGAGGGAGAGGGCTGGAGGCAGCGGTGGAGACGAGTCTCGGTCAGGGCTCCGACCTTGGAATTCACAGAGGCTTCCCGCAGGGTGTGCGGGCTGTGCAAGCTCGGGCCCGTGGCTGCCTCCACCAGCCTTCGTGAGCACGGGGGGCAGTGTGCACCCCGACCTCGCTTCCTGGGCTCCCGCCAGCCCTCCCAGACAGCATCCTGCGTATCTCAGATGGGCTCGGCTCCCCAGTGGGACTGTTGGTGTTTCTCGGGGGGGGGGGGCTCTGCACCCCCTTCCCGGGACGTTCCTGTCTCTCCGAGGAGACGCAGAAGACACTGGGGCTGCGGGGTGCTCTGCGTATGGACCCCCGCCTGCCCGTCCCCCCTGGGCACCCAGACTCCGCTCTCGCCGGCTCCCGTTCGCCGACCTCGGGCGTGACCCCACAGCTGCTCCTTGCCTGGTGCCGCCCCCCGTGGGCGCGTGTCACTAAAGCCGTTGGGACGCAGGTCCTCGTGACGCCCCCTGGACTGGCGCCGGCATGGACCTGATCCTGTCCTGGAGACCCCACCAGCCAGCCCTGAGCAGGAGGCCTGGCCTCCTCCTGCCACCTGCCTGGTGACATGGCCAGCAGTCACACTGGTGCTCAGCTCTACCTCGTCCTCACGGCCCCGCCCTGGGCTCTGGGACTCTTCTGTGCTGCGTGTCTGGGAGGCGGGGGCGGGGGCCCCCGATGAGGCCTGGCTTCAGCAGGGTCGGGCAGGGGAGGCCACTCCCATCCGGTCTGGCCTGCGGGGGGTGGGAGCACCCCTGTCTTTGGACTTTGAGCCGAGTCACACAGACTTTGTTTCGAGGACGTGGACAGTCCTACGTTCACTTTGTCAACACTACCCTTCGCTGCTGTCCAGGAGGGCACACCATTCCTGGGCTCAGTTTGGACGGTTTTCCTTTCTTTGTACAGTAAATGTAATTCAGCTCTGATCGCCAGGCTGTGTTCTGTATCCGTGAGAGCCTCTGGTTGTAACTGGTCAAAGGGCAGGTGGAGGGGACGGGGCGGGATGCGGCCAGTGCTGCCACGGGGACCCGTCTGTCTCCGTGCCCGGCCTCGGCGGCTGCTGCCAGTCCTGGCTGTGCAGGGGGAGCCCGGCTGTGGCGGCCCCCGCAGGCCAGGCCACATAACGGGGCGATTCCCGGGGCGCCAGAGACCAGCTACTCCCTGCTGCCTCCGAGGGTGGTACCCCCCGCATTGTGTAGGCAGGGCCTAAGCGCCAAGCCGGCGCCGCCGCCCGAGGGTGCTGGGCGCGGGGGACTCGGGGCGTCACTGCCTGCCGAGGTTCAGCACAGCCTCCCGGACCCAGACCTGGGCCTGGGGTGGGAAAGCCACCTGCTGACGGGCCGTGCTGGGTCCTGAGGGCTGGGGAGCCCCTGTGAGCGGGTCTCCCCACCCCCACGTCCCGCCCACACCGCGGCACCCAGGCCTCTGGCTGCAGCTCCGAGGGACCGTCGTGGATCTGGAGCCCACCGCACCCACGGCCCGCTGGTAGGCGTCCTCTGCAGCTGGGCGTCTCTCGGCCCCACTCTGACCAGACAAGGCTTTTATTGCCCTGCCTCCCAAGTCCGGTCAGGCCCGGGCCTGCGGTGTGTCCCGTCGGGTCCCAGGGCAGATGCTCGCGGGGCGCCAGGCCCTGGGGAGGGTTTGGAAGGGTGGGCTCCAGGGGCTCTGTCCTGCTGCCTTCGATCTCCTGCCAGCCCTGCCAGGGGGGCTTCCATCCCCACCCCCAGGGAAGGCTGCTCCTCCCAGGGGCTTGCCTAGAGTGCTTTTTAGATGACCTTGGCCTCTCGGGGCTGTGTGGTGTGGGCTGCAGTTACTGAAACTCAGTCCGTCCAAGTAAACACACCCGGTTCCTCAGTCCCAGCAGCCCCGTCCAGTGTTGGGCGGCCCGCACGGTCTCCTCCCCGTGCAGCGCCCTGGGACCTCCCTTCTTCGGCGCCCGCCTGGCCCGGTCACGGCAGGGCTTGGACCTGGAGCCGTGCCGGGGGCACTCTGGAAACGCAGAGTCCTGCCTTGCGTCAGCCTCCCCCACCCCCCATCAGCCGCGGGTCACCAGAGGCCTCCCCAATAGCAGGAAGCGTTTCAGTTTGACCCAAGACCTGTGGGCAGGTCGTGACCCCGAGAAGGATCACGGAGAAGGTTGGGAGATTTTTCTCTTGAGCGGGGAACAATGGCTGCTCCTCGCAGGGACACGGAGCCCCCAGGCCTGTCGCGCTGCCCGTGATCAATCGAGGGGGCTGGTCTGGACCAGCTTCGGGGGAGATCCGGGCCCTGGGACAGCTGGGGCAGGGTGGGGAGACAGCGGGGGCTGGCCAGCCCAGCCCCCTCCTCGGACCTGGGCTGGGAAGGCCTGAGAGGCAGCTTTGATCCCCGGGCCTCCAGGGCGGTGGGGCTCCTCCCCTCCCCTCCCCCGCCGAGCCGGCCCCGCTCCGGCCCTTCTCCGCCCCTCCGTGACCCTCGTGGCCAGTGTCTTCTGTGCTCCTGGGCCTCGGCCCCTCCCCAGTCCTGCTCCCCTCCCCACCCCCGGCCCCGCGCTGACCACAGAGGGGCCAGCCAGGGGAGGGGCCGGCGCCACACGCAGAGACTCGGAGCCGGGAGAGGCCCCGAACCCACCCAGCCCCTCGCGCTGGGAGACGAAGCATCTGCCGGGGGCTCGGACCCTGGGGGCCCAGAGGGGAGCCCCGGGGGCCAGGCGGGGGCCCGAGGGCAGGGGCAGCGACCACAGGCCCGGAGAGGTAGGTGCCTTCAGCGGGGAGGCTAGGCAGCGCCTGAGGAGGGACCGGCGGTCACATCCCCCACCCCCTGGCCCGCCGGTCCCCATGCCGGCCCCGAGGCCACTCCTGCTGCCGCTCCTCGTGGTTGGGCTGACCTTGGGGGCCAGCCTGCCGCCAGGGCCCAGAAGCCATCCCGGCGTGTGCCCCAACCAGCTGAGCCCCAACCTGTGGGTGGACGCCCAGAGCACCTGTGAGCGGGAGTGCGCCGGGGACCAGGTAAGCACGGGCCCCAGGCCCACCGGCCCTGCGTGGGGCTCGGACAACACGGGGGGCCCAGGGCGCCTCGGAGGCTCCGTGAGTCTGGCGGAAGCCCCCCTACTCCTGCAGCCGGGCCTCGCCCACAGAGGGGGACCCCGGCTGCTGCCCTGCGGCCCCATTCCCGGGAGTCGGCTGCCTCCTCGGGCCTCCACACCCCCGCTGCTGGGGTCCCAGGGGACACCCCGGGCTTTACCCAGACCTGCCTACCCCCGCCCCGGGACCCGTGGTTCTCAGGCCCAGCAAGACTGAAAGGCAGGGGGCCCCACATGGACTTGTGCCCTGCAGCCGCCCCCCCGCAGTGGCCGTGAGCACGTTGTCCGTGCGCCCCCAAACCCCCGGACCTCGGTGTCCTCATCGGTTCGATGAAACCTGCTCTGGGGCTGAGGGTCCGAGAGCCCAGGGACGGGCGCACCCGACGGGGCCGGTCGTCGTCCGCCGGCGCGACGGGCTTCCCGGGGCGGGGGGCCGGCGGGCGGA
>LNAC01000081.1:4338067-4349051 GCA_002007465.1 Ailurus styani | reverse complement strand
CCCCCCCCCCCCGCAGGGTCCGGCCGCCCTGCACAACCCGCAGGCTCTGTCCCTGACTTGTGCCGGGGGTGGGGGGGTACAAAATGAATACTCATCAGCCGAGGAGCCAGGGCAGACCAGGCATGGGGTGCTGGGGCACAGGGAGGGGCCAGGCCAGCCCGGGTGAGCACCTCCCCCCATCTCTGCACCCCCTGAGTGCCTCCTTTCTCCAGAAGGTGTTCTGTGGCCACGAGCACACGCTGGGCAACCTGGAGTTTGCACAGAAAGTGGAGCCCAGCAATGACCACGTGAGAGCAAAGCTGTCATGGGCCAAGGTGCGGCCACCCCTCCCTCTCTCCTCCTAGAGGTTTGGAGGGTGGATGAGGTTGGGGCAGAGGAGGGGCACTGCAGGCAGAGTCAGACATGACCAGACCCGGGCTCCACCACTGAGTGAGGCTCCTACTGGAGAGGGGAGGGGTGGGTGGCTGTGGATAGAGGCCTGTGCAGCTGGTGGGGTGGCTGCCCTCAAGGGCCAGACGGGGCAAGGAAGCCCTTCTTCTGCCCCCGCCCCCAGGAGGGGCTGGGGCTGAGTGGAGCCAAGTTGTTCGGGGCTCTCAAGATAAGGCTGTGACAAGGGCCTGTGGTTGTTCCAGAAGAGGGACGAGGACGACCTGCCCACGGTGCCGTCCACCCTGAGCGAGGAGCTCCTCTACAATCCCTTCCTAAGGGTGGCGTGAGTACCGGTTGGCATCCCTGTGCCCGCCCCCCCGGGCTGCGCCCCAGAGCAGGATGCCTCGCGGCTGGCTTGCTGTCCTTCGGTCCTCCTTGGCGTCATCTGGGCACCGCAGGAAGTGCCGGGGAGTGGTTACTGGGCTGACTGGCACCAGGGAGCGGCTGCTCTCTAAGTTCTGCCAGCACCCCCTGGCAGTTCCCCACAGACCCCCCACGGCGTCCCCTCTCCCCACAGAGAGGAGCCTGTGCGCACGTTCACGGGGAAGGCAGCCCCCGCCGAGGTCCTGGAGGCACTGTGCAAGGAGCGGGCAAGCTTCCAGCGGGCAGCCGAGCCGCTGCAGCCGCAGGCCCGGGCTCTCCTGGCCCTGCAGTGGGGGCTCCTGGGCACACCTCGACAGAAGTGAGCCCTAAGCGGACCAGCTGTGGGGGCCAGGCAGCACATCTTTCCTCCTTCCCCCCTCCGCCGACTGAGCCCAAGGGAGGACTGCCTCTGGAACCTTCCGTGGCCCTTCTCAGCTGGCTGTCCAGCCTTGGAGGGTGGGCACTCGGCACTGGACATGTGAGGCCCTTCTCTGGGGTGCACGTGAGCCCTGAGGCCTGGGTGTTTGGGAAGCAGCGTGCTGGGGTGTACAGGGCTTCGGAACTTTGAATAAAGCTGTGAAAGGGTTCTTTCTTGGTGCTGGTGGATGCTCTTAGACTTGGAATCATTTTCTGAGAGATCCCTTTATTAGATTGGGAGCTCTGTGACAACAGGCCTGGCAGGTCTGCCCGATCTGCCCTCTCGCCCACCCCCGTAAGTGGGGATCCAGCTGTGGAGACGGACTGCGTGCCTGATCTCACAGGCTCGCTCTAACAGAGCCTGCTTCCTGCCTGGGACTCTGCGCAGACACGCACGCTGTCTGGTCCCAGAGGCCACGGCGGCGTCCGCGCCTAGTCCAGGTAGAGCAGCTGCGCCATCCCCAGCGTGGGGTGCGGTGGGCACGTGCTCCTCTCTAGCCTGCCTTCTCTGCTGTCCGCGGCTGGAGGGCTCTCCACCAGCCTGGCAGACCCGGCTGCAGGGGTGACTCCAGGAATGGGGACGAGGAGTCCCACTTTCGCTCTGCCTTATGCTGCCTACAGGGCTGGGCCTTACCTGGGTCTCCAGGCAGGAGCAGTGAGAACACTGACCGCAGACCTGGGCCCGTGGGGAGGTCCTGGGACCTCACGGAACATCTGGGCTCCTGCTGCGGGGAGTGTGGGTGAGGGAGGCTGGAGGTCACCTTGACCGGCTCTGGGTCCAGAGTCTCCTTCCCGTGTGGGTTCCAGCACATCCCTGTGGCTCAGTCAGGGTTTTGGAGGTGGTCCCTGGGGCCTCAGGACGTGAGCCTCGTGGGAGTCCTGGCTCCGGCGGCCTACCACCTGATGCTGAGGCCGGAGCTGGCCTTCTGCACCGCGCGGTAGCTCGTGTGCAGCAGGCGGCTAGCCCGCTCCGAGCCCGCACCCTGCAGCCAGCGCTCGTACAGCTCGCGGACGCCGGGCGCCTCCTCCGGGGCCTCCGTCCTGACCGCGCCGTACAGCATCCCCACGTGCTGCAGCAGCTCCTTGCTGGGCATGCCAGGGGCCTTGAGCTGGCCTCCGCCGTTCAGGCAGCCTGTCAGAGCAGGGCAGGTGAGAGCACGGTCACGAGCATGCCTGCGCATGGGCGGGGGAGCGGGGGGGGCAAGGCCCAGCCCTTTCCCACACTGGCTCTCTGGAGCCTCCGGGCCGCCCAGGTTGGGGAGGAGATGGAGCTCCGCTTCCACCCCTCCTGCCCTGGCGGGACCCTGCCCACGGCCTGGCGCTGGAAAGGGCCCCCGTGCCACAGCTACCTGCAGGGCAGGCCATGACTTCCACGTAATGGTACGGGCAGCGCCCTCGCTTCAGCTTCTGCACCAGATTCTGGATGTTGCGGAAGCCGTAGGCTGCGGCAAAGTGCAGCAGGACGCGGCCCTCCTTCTCCAGGGTCACCTCCTGGAAGTCCTTGTTCCTGAGGGAAGCACAGGCTGGGCTCCCTCCCGCTTCCCACCCCTGCAGGCACGCGGGCCACCCCGACCAGCTCCCCCACGGAGGACGCTGACGGAAGGGGAGGGCGGAAAGCTCACTTCTGCTTGGAGTCCCGATCTTCAGGATGGGAACCCCCTCCCTCCCGAGGATGGCCACCAGCGTGGCGAGGTCAGACAGCCCCTGGCCCCCGTGGCCTCTGGGGGCTCTCGACAACCCTGACGGGGAGGCAGAGCCCCGGAGAGCTCTGGCTGGAGAGGAGGGCTCAGCTTCCACCTGGTGCCCTGGGTCTTTGCCAAACCCAGCCTGCGGTCCTCCAAGGCCACTTCACCCAGGGGACCCAGGCCCAGGCTGTCCCAATGGGGCTGCCCTGTTCCCAAGCTCCAACCCTTGTCACTGACCTCAGGGGCCTGTAGGTGACCTCGTCCACGTGGATTCCAAAGAGCTCCCGGGCTGCATGCTGGAACACGTGCTCCAGGTAGCCCCCGGAGCCCCCGCCCCGATGGCTGCTGGGCTCTTGGGCAGACACGCCGTTGCACCTGGGGAGCAGGGCCTGGCCTCAGGTGGCAGCAGGGGCTGCTGTGCACGGAGGTTTCAGGTAACTTCTGCCTCTCATGTTTGAAGGAGTTGTTTCTAAATGGGAAAGGAGTCCAAAATCTGGGGGCTCTGTCTGTGTGTGTGGAGGTAGCTCAGGTGAGAGAAAGCTTGTCTCTCTGTTGAGTAACCTGTCTCGGGGAGCTCAGGCCTGGGTCGAGTCGGGGTCAGCTCTGATGACCATCGGTTAGCTGTCCACTGGGCGTCTCATGAACCTGACCACCTCTGTGGACACCGAGACAGACCACAGGGCAAACATAGGGCCCACCAGAAGGAAGCTGTGGTGGGGGAGAGGAAGGGAGGGGACACTGCCCGCCCCCACGTGCTCACTTCTGCTTGCCAAGACACCGGCAGCCCCAGACCCACAGCAGGAGCGCGCCGACGCCGGCTCCGCACCAGGAGGTGACTCACAGACTGTCCAGGGGGGCCGGCTCCAGCTCCGAGAGGGAGACCCCTTCTTCCTCCAGCAGCTTGAAGACTTCTCCTACAAGGAGACCCCCGCGCAGATACTTTTCAGCTGAGGTCACCAATAAAAACGGCGAGGAAACCCACGTCTTCTGTGTCCCTGGCCGAACGGACACCCAGACGCCCACCTCCTGGCTTGTGGGTGGAGAACGAACCCGGCCACGGAGGCGAGGAAGGACCCATGTCGGAAGCCCCTCTGAAGAGCCAGCCTGCTTCCAGCCCTGCAGCCCCCCTCACGGCAACACGGCGGGGTGCTCACGGCTCCCCAGGGAGACCGGGGAACGCGTTCGTGCCGGGGGCGTCCCCCCACTGTCTGGGCTCCCAAGCGTTTACTCCTCTGTACTTGAAGCACGTGGGAGACTCTGTGAAGCTGCTCAACTCAGAAATGGGGTGACCCACGTGAGTCAGAGCAGCTGATAAGAACCTCCCCCCACTTCCCCCACAGACCGTTTGAGACAAACAGCCAGGTAGGGCTGGGGGGCCCGTCGGGACAGGACTCCGAGATGACGGAACAGCGGTGAAGTATGACCTGCCTCCAAGGGGAGGGCCGGGGCACAGGGGACAGGGGCTCCAGCCAGAGCCGACGGGTGGGACCCAGGCAACGCCGTCCCTGCGCCGGGCTCAGGGCAGCAGGACCCGACCTGTGGTGACCACGCAATCCACATCACGAGTCTGGTGCTCCTGGCTGAAGAAGTCTGGTCTGGAAGCTTCCAGCTTCTTGTCATAGCAGGGCATCACCGTCACGTGATAGATCCTGTCGGGGGTCAGATGCTGCCGAGAGATGTGGAAATGTGGAGTCGTGGCCTGACCCAGCAGGAAAGGGGCCTATCGGGCAAGGGGCGGGTGATAGCCAGGATGTGACCGTGAGTCTCTGTGTGGGTCTGTGGACGTTGTAGGTCTTGGCTTATGTTTCAGGATAATGGCAGTGAATCGTTCACAGCCGGAACGTTGCTGTTACCTGCTGTTGCGCAAAGAAGTCCTTAACCAGGGAGCCCATGACCTGCTGCGGGGACCGGGCAGTGCTGAGGTAAGGGACGAGGAAGCTCCCGTGCGTCTTCTCCGCGTAGCAGATCCAGCCTGAGGCCGACACAGGGAACAAACGGAGCGTCTCACCGGCTGGGCAGTGAGTGACGGGACATTCTGTGGGGGGGCCGACTCGGACGAGGAGTTACGGTCCCATTACAGAACGTCCCTCGCTCGGCTGTCACTGTCGTGTGCTGCTAGCATCCATGAGAACATGGTTGTGGGGAACTAAGTGACCCTCAGGGCGCCTCCTTCTTCCATGGAGGCCATCCTGCCAGAAGCCCGCATTGCCCACCCCCCCAGCATTCCTGTTCCCCGCGTCCAGCAGCGTAGACGCACCTGGGCAGGCGGATGTGAGCACGGGCAGGGCCTGCGTGGAGTCACCCTGTCCTCGGAACCGCTGCACAAATTCTCGCTGGCTCTCAAGGAGGCTGAAGTTCCTCGAGAAGGTGGTATCGAACACGTAGTGCACCCCTGGAAAGCAAGCACTCACCTCACCCCCATGAAGGGCGGATGAATTGCGAGGCCGTCGACCGCGCCCTAGGGAGCTGTTTCCACCTGGCTTGTCCAGGACCAGGCCACACCCTGGTGGCGCCCAGCCCACAGCCTCCCAGCCCAGCTCCTGGCTCACAGAGGTCGACCAAAGTCAATGTCAGCCAGAACCTGCCGGGGACCTGGGAAACGGACCTTGATGACGACCATTTAAAAACAGTGTGAGGAGCAGGTGAGCTCTAGACCGGGAGAGCACAGAGAGGACTCAGAAGGCTCTCTCTTAACAGGCACGGCTCTTGCGTGTCAACCCAAAGCTTCAGGCCGAAGTCCACTCAGAAGGTTCTGGTGTGTCTGAGTTCAGTGACTCGGAGGCCTGAGGCGCCCCCTCGCGGGACCTCCCCCGTGCTGAGCCGAGTGCTCCCATGATGTTTGGTGCCCACCGATTTTCTTGAAGAATGCAGTCAGCTTCTTGGCAGTGTCTGTAGGGGTCAGCTGGAATCTTGCAGCCAGGGACGCTCTGGATTGGGGCGAGACAGAAACCACAACCAGTCTCTGCTGACCGGGGGCCGCCGTCTGCAAAGCAAGGGACACGTGCTCACTCGGCGGGCTGCGTCCCCATCCCCAGAGGTCCCGGTGCTGGTGAGAGCACGCCCTGTCTCCGGGGCATGTCATTTCTCTGTGCGGGTGGGGCCCAACACTTCACTGTGGAAGGATGACAAGTACTCCACTGACAGCCCACTGACGCCCCTTTAAAAATGCACGAGTCACCTGGAGATCAGTCCTTGACAGCAAGAGCAAAGGATGCTGGTGTCAATGTCAGGTTAAAAAAGTCTCCAAGGCCGCCCACCACTTACCTTATTGGCATCTAGAACTTTCCGCAGCTCCTCGTGGCTCTGCTGCGTGATGAGCACGGCCTCTGCGGAGGTGACACAGCCACTGCATGCCAGGCAGTCATCCAGCGAGATCTTGGCCTTCTCTAGCTTCTGAGTCCCTCCATCCTGGAAGCACAACACTCGGTATTCAACAGGTCCCTCTGCAAGGACACCAGCTCTTGGGATAATGGGATCTACAGGAAACCTTGATTCTCTGGCTCACCACACCAACGACCAACGTGGCAGTTGGCTGGCTTTGAATGCCACTGAATTTCTAAAAATTAAACGTTTGTGAGAGAAATACGTACATTCTAAACATAGTCGAGCTCCATCGAATCCTAACCTGGGCGGAAGCTCAGCTGGCACATCAGAACCCTACTAATGAGGCCTGTAGCCTGTCAGGGGTGGAACGTGGGCGTGCAATCCGCAGAGGAGCGGGTGACTTGCCAGAGGCCCCTAATCTACACTTGTGGGGCCGTGAGGACGGGAAAACGTCAAAGGCCAGGCTCCAACAGGAAGATGACAAAGGCAAGGCTAAGGTGAAGGGGGAGGGGCAGAGTGAGGTGGTGCTCGGCCTAGCGAGCACCAGCCCCGGAGAGGGGGACAGACACACAGCAGCAACAGCCGGATGGCCAGACAGGTACAGAACTTGGTGTAGGATGTGGGCCTCCAGGCTGATGTTCTGTGACTCTCTAGATGCAAGCGATCCCCGCTGAGTGCCTTTACTCCCTCTGTAAGGTCAGGAAGGGTTTGAGCCAGGGCGAGCTGCAGGGGCCCAGAATGTGAGCAGTGGGCTGAGGACACGGGGACTCCCTTCCAGCCCAGCTCATCAGGGTGGCGCTTCACACCAGAGCCACTTGAGCTCAGTGCGTATTTTTGGAGTTAGATGGGCCTAAAGGCCCAGGCTTTGATTTTGTGCCCAGAGACCTATAAGCTCCCCAACTTCCCTCTGGATCAATCACTGCTGCTTGGGATGGCAGGGCCCACTGGCGCCTCCCCCTCTCCTGGATCCCTTCGCTTGTGGGACCACCCCCCCAACCCCGAGGTGGCGTTTCCCTGTGCTGTTCTGGGCCTGGGCAGGAGTCATGGTGTGCTGCAGGGTCACGCTCCTGGCCTGGGCACACGGCCGGCTCTCTCCCTGTGAATGCTCGATCCCCGGTCCAGCCCTACCACGTGCCACCCTGAGGCTCCTCCCCTGCTTGGGCGGCGTTTCCGCGCCAGGTGCGCCGGTGCCTGTGGTCCATGGGGTGGCACAGACATTCTTGAGGGTCCAAACGGCAGATGGTCCTCAGACCAAGATCTTGTTACTGTGTAATCATACAAGAAGGAGGTGTTCACTGACAACAGGCTGTCTGAACTGGAAAATCCCACGCAACTGGAACTCACGGAGAGAGAGGGAAAGGGAAGACAGGAGCCACCACCTCTGCAGAACCACCGAAGCTCCACGTTCAGTCTCTGTGCCCCTCCACCCCAACCGCGGCCCCAGGCCTGCCCTCCTGGCCTCGATGACAGTGAATCTGACTGCTGTGGAAGGTCTCCCGGTCGCCGTACTCGTGACTGCAAAGAGCAGCAAAAACATGTTTTTGGTCATCTGGGCTGGAACTTACCTGACTGACTTGGAAGTAACTCCCGTCTTCCTCGATGTGGATCTTGGCCACGCCACTTCCTGTTCTCTTATCCACTTTCATGGGCTTGATGCAGTCCTGTGCGGGCAGGAGACCCCAAATGGGGGCCTGAGTGCACGGAGCTTCCCCAAGAACCAAGGCAACCTGATGGCCACGCCTCCACGCCTGACTCCTCCCGTCCGGCCACAGAAGCAGTCTTAGCAGGGTGGCGGCTGACCCCGCCTGCCCACGGGGCACACACATCCTTACACCCCGCTGGCGCCAATGGTCACGCTGCGGCTCACGGTCAGATGAAGGCCGGCATCACTGGACTGCATGCACGCTAACCCCCTGCAAGCCTGCGCGCTCTGAACTTCATTCTTGTTCTCAGCACGTGGACACTGAGAAGTCACCCAGGAACCACCGTTTCTGCACCTCGGCCGGAACGCTTTGCTCCGAGGTCACCGCCCTGCCCAGCCCCAGCGAAAGGAGTTCATTCTTCTCCCCAACTCCCCACGTTCTTGGGGGTCTCCGCGTCACCACAAGAACCTCTCTGGCCGCTGCCTCCGCAGGGATGATCGGCCCCAGGAAGCCCTGTCCACGGTGCTGTGACCTGCCCGACGCCTTCCCCTCCTCCCTGGCCGTGGCCCTCCCAGGCCTGGTCCTGCACAGCTGGCGCGCTCGATAGGCAGGGGCACCAGGTAAGGACGACACCCACTGCCAAGTGTAGCTGTCCCAACTCCCTTAGGGGCAAGACGACCACACAGCCTGACGTGTACTGGGTCGTCAGGGCCGGTGACTGCAGGGGGCCAACTGCCCTGCCTTCCAGACCCGTGGGACCGTCCCAGCCGTCTGCCAGAGGAAGCGGACAGGGTCGCCGCGGCCCCGAGCCTGCCACTGCCCGGCGGGGGCCTCCGGCGGCCCTGCCCGGCTTCCCCCGGCTTCCCCCGGCTTCCGGGCACCCACAGGCACGGGGCACGGGGCACGCCCCCCGCCCGCTCGCCCGAGCCCCCACCATCGCTCCTCGATGCCTCGCGGCGCCGGAACCCGGCCCGGGGCGTCGCCATCCCCGGCGCGCTTCCCCGTCGGCAGGAAGCTGCCCAGAGCGCGCGAGGCCCGGGGGGCGCGGGCGGGGGATCCCTGGGTTCCGAGCCCGTTTCTCCCGGGAAGAAACTGAGGGGCAGGGGGGCCCCGCCGCAGACTCGGCCGCCGCCCGCGCGGGCCGGCTCACCTGGGACGGCCCGATGAAGTCATCCAGGTCCGTCAGCTGCAGCGCCCCGCTGAAGGGCGACGCCATGGCTGCCGTACTGGCGGACGGCCGTTCGGAGCGCAGAGGTCGCCAAACGGCGCAAAACGGCAGCTTCTTTCCGCCACGCTGCCGGAAAGCGGCCCCGTGCGGCGCATGCGCGCCGGGCCCCCTCCGCCGGGCCCCCGGAGGGCGCGCGCCCCCTGCTGGCGGGCCCAGCCCCGCGGAGGAGCCTGGCGCCTTCCCCGCCTCCTGGGCGCGGGCGGAGGGGGCCAGGTGCGCAGGAATGACGTCTGCCTCCCGCGGCGCTCCCCTGCCGGCCCGCTGTGCGGCCTTGCGGGCCTCGGCCCGGGACTTGGCAGAGGCAGCGGCTTTGCTTTACTTGGTCCCCCAGGCGCTCAAGGCCCCAGAAGGGCGCCCAGCGCTCGTGGGCCCCCAGTTTGTGTTGCGGGGTGAGGAAAACGAGAGGGACGGGGCAGGGGGCGGCTCCTGACAGGGCAGCGGCTCGGCCTCGGGGTTCCGGGAGCGCCCTCTCCTGTTACTCTGGGGCCCTGATGGAGGGGACCCCATCCCCTGTGGGATTTCGGAGCGAGCGGCAGGGCGGCGCCTGGCCAGACCCGGGTCTCCAGCCCCTGTCAGTCGCGTCGAGTCCGGCTCCAAGGTTCACGACCGCTTTCCGCGAGGGCTTTCGGGAGCACTCCAGGAGCTGGGTCGGGCGTGTGCCGCGAAGCCCGCTGGGCTCAGCCCCAGAACGTGCCGGGCAGTCTGCTGTCTCCGGGCCCAGACTGGCCGGTGCTGCCACCCTCCTTGGAGTTCTCACCCCAGGGTGGGCTTGTCCTGCGGCCTCCACACCTGCTTACGGGTGTTCTTGGAGGTCCAGAGAGCCAAGGGCGGGGCGGGGGTCCGGGGTGTGCTGCAGCCGCCCCTCTGGGCTGCACAACAGGAATTTCCGGTTCAGCAGCTGGGGCTGGGGCTGGGGGAGACCTTCCCCGGCAGCTAAACCAGGTGGGCTTCCAGGCCCCAGCCGTCCCCTGTCCTGCCAGCACCCGAGCAAGGTCTGAGGTACGATGCCTGAAATCTGAACAGTCCCCAGTGATTCTTTGAAGTAGGCGAGCCCCAAAGAACCTTAGCTTCACCGAAATCCCTCGGGGGAAGTTTATGAAAAATATGTGAGACTAACAGGTGACCGTGGGCTGGGGCAGGCGGAGGATCAGTCAGATGGGAGTGATAGAGGGGGTTTTCACGGGAGGGGCTGCGGCTGAGGCTGGGGGCGCAGGGAGTGTTCTCCCGACGCTGGAACGGGAAGTGCAGCATGGAGATGTCAGAGCCCGTGGGTGTGGAGCGGGCTTCAATCTCTCTGTCCCCTGGAGCCCAGTCTGCGGGTGCAAACCGAGTGGAGCAAAGGGTGGAGGGATAAAAGGTGGGAACAGCCCAAGTGTCCATCAGCAGATGAGTGGAGAAATGAACTGTGGTCTGTCCCTGCCACGGATTAGTACCCAGTGTAAGGCCGGAGGAGCCAGGGACGCCTGCTGCCACGTGGATGACCCCCGAGGACACGAGGCTGGGTGAGAGGAGCCCCACGGAACGCCCCATATTGCAGGGTTCCATTTCCAGGACGCGTCCCGAATAGTCAGCGCCAGAGAGACAGCAAGTAGCATGGAGGTTGCCAGGGTCTAGGGAGGTGGTTGCGGTGTGCGGCGATGAAAAGCGTTGGAGATAGAGGTATGGTTGCACCACGCCGTGAACGCAGCTAACGTCTGGACTTGCACGTGTACACGGGGTCCCGCGGGCAAGTTCTGTTGCGTACATTTTGCTACAACTTAAAAATAATGCCATGTAGGGCGCCTGGGTGGCTCAGTGGGTTAAAGCCGCTGCCTTCGGCTCAGGTCATGATCCCAGGGTCCTGGGATCGAGGCCCGCATCGGGCTCTCTGCTCAGCAGGGAGCCTGCTTCCTCCT
>LNAC01000081.1:4320140-4333748 GCA_002007465.1 Ailurus styani | reverse complement strand
GGGGGGGGGACGCACAGGGGCTCCAGCTGGGAGCAGGTAGTGGGCTGGGACAGGAGTCCCAGACGCCAGCAGGAAAGTCAGTGGCCCTCAGAAGCAGCCCACGAGTTCAGTGATGGCCATGGTGGGAGCTCTGGGCCCAGGCAATGGAATGCAACCTCCAAGACAACGGTACGGACCCCTGGGAGGAGGTGGTGGGAGGGCCGAGCAGGGCCCGACCCTCCGGTGAGGTCACCACAGCCCCTGCAGCCCTGGGGATCCACGGCATACAAGAAGCCTCGGCCGTGGCCTCCGCAGACACTCCCAGAATGTCCAAGAAGACAAGCAGGTCTGTCACTGTGAGCAGAAGTCAGGCTCCACAGGGCAGGGGACGTATCCTGGGCCCAGTGATCAGCTGCAGCCACACCAGCCCTCGGACGGGCTCTGTCCTCACGTCAGCCTCAGGGCAGCCTGACTATTCCACTGATGGCTGCAGTCTCCGCAGCCTGGGAACGGGGCAGCAAGGGAAGCTCCCCGGCCCCCCAACTGCACCTGGCCACTTCTGGGGGCCAGGAAGGGATCTCTCTCATGTCCTTCAAGCTGGGGCCCAGTTGTAGGCATTTGCTGAAGTCGGCAAAGCTCTGAAGAAGCAAAGCTGTCCAGCATCCAGAGCCCGCTGATGACGGATGCCCCACCCTGCGCGCTGATGCCCATCCTGCAGAGCTGGAAACTGAGACTCTGGAACCCACTCACAGGGCAGCAGTTGAGCAAGAACGTGGCCCCAGGGCACCTGACACCAGAACTGGCCCTATGCTCCCCCGCCGAAACCAAGAGACCTGGTTCTTAGATGGGCACTGGCCAGTCATCGGATCACTCTGGGCCTCAGTTTTCTTCTCTATAAAATGGGGGTAAAAAGCTATCCCCAGTGGTTCTTCGTTTACGTGATGAATGTTGTGCTCTGGCCTGGCATCATGGAGGAAACTGGCTCAGAGGAGAGGGGCTGACCTCCCAGAGTCAGGAAGGCTTCCAGGAAGCCAAGGAAGGCTTCCAGGAGGAGGCAGCCTGGTGCCGAGACCCATGACAGGTCTGCCCCAGGCCAGCAGACTCCAGTCCCTTTTTCTCTTTTGCCCATAACGGAGGACAGATGTTTTGAGAAATCACACAGGAGACAGCCTACGGAATTCGGGGCGACGGATGCTGCCCCCGAGAATGTGGGTCCTGCTGGGGCTGCTGGCTGGTCAGCCCTGGGCTCGTGGGGATGATGCGATTACAGCGAAGTAAGTGAAACCAGGAGTGACTATTTGTCCAGCTCCTGAGGCGTGCCTGGACACCTCCCCTGACGAGGAACAGGTTTAGCCACGTCAACATAAAAGAAAAAAGGCTTTTTCTTCTTGTGCAGAATAAACAGTCCCAAATTTGTTTTGTTCACCCAAAGTGTGACAGGGCCAGCAACGGCCTGGGGGCAAATACAGCCCCTACCTGACGGCAAGCAAGGGCAGACAGAGGTCGTGCACGAGGAAGGAGAAGCCCTTGGTGCGCCTGCATGCAACCCGCAGGAAGTCGAGGCCTCGCTGAGGACCAACCCCGGGAGGGAAGGAGCCGGGGAGGTTGGGGGGGGAGGCGCCAGGGGAGGGCTCTGCTCCACACGCCCGCACCTCTGCGGGCACCTCTGCAGGCGGTCTGTCCCTCGGGGGTCACCAGCGCCCCTTACCACCCACCCATCTACGTTTGTGAAGCTCCCTGTGTGCACTGGGATTTCTGTGGTTGCCCGGGCTGCTCTGTTCTGTGTGCTCCAGGCGCTCGCTGAGCCTGGGGCTCTTCGAGGTGTCCGGCGTCCCGCACGCTGTTTGACATCTCGCCGTCAACAGGAATCCCGAATTCCGATGAGGTCAAGGTTACCCATCATCAGCAGGGAGTTTCAGCTTGGATCCCGGCGTCCTTCCTTGGTCATTTCCTATCTGCTCTGCTGTGTGCAGGCCTCTAACACATTTCACGTCCAGCCTGTCTGATGCAAGCGAGGCGCCTTGCTTTCCTCTTCCCTTTATTTTATTTTTTTTAAGATTTTATTTATTTGAGAGAGTGTGTACGCAAGGTCAAGGGGAGAGCCAGAGGGAGAGGGGAAATCTCAAGCAGATGCCACACTAAGCGTGGAGCCGGACACGGAGCTGGATCCCAGGACCCCAGGATCGTGACCTGAACCAGAGGGAGGCACTTAACTGACTGAGCCACCAGGCGTCCCGGACTATGTTTTAAAAACAGCTTTCTTGAGCTACAATTCCCACGGCACACAGCTTACCCCTCTGAAGTGTACGATCCAGTGTCTGCTAGTGTGTTCACTGTGACGAACTTCCTTTCCCCTAAACGGTTACACACGGAATTGCTTTGGAATTTAACTTTTCCTTCAGACTTCGGGATGTCTCTTCTTGATTGCAACCCAAGATGACAAGGGAAAGCAGCATTCTATGCAAAACCTGTAACACCTTACTGTCGCTGCAACAACTAAGGTTACGTGAACCGCAAGTGTCGGGATCCGTACCCTTCCTGTGCTGTCGGAGCAGGAGCAAGAAGGGGGCTCCCCCACCTGTGCACGTCTGCCGGGGTTGTATGTCGTCAGCTCAAACCCCAGCTCCTCAGTGCATGTGCAAAGGGAACTTCCACACCTCAAGATCCATTTAACACAATTGGAAATGATTAATCTTGTCATTAAGTCCACCCTGTGGATTTTCATTTCTAAAACTTCCTATTTGGTCGTGTGTGAGTGTATTTCCTACATCTTCATTCATGAAAGCCTACTTTCCATTTCCCACTCGAGTACAATTGCTCACTTTAAGTGGCTGCTTTAAAACCCCGGTCTCGGGCACCTGGGTGGCTCAGTGGGTTAAAGCCTCTGCCTTCAGCTCAGGTCATGATCCCAGGGTCCTGGGATCGAGGCCCGCATTGGGCTCTCTGCTCTGCAGGGAGCCTGCTTCCTCCTCTCTCCTCTCTCTCTGCCTGCCTCTGCGTACTTGTAATCTCTCTCTCTCTGTCAAATAAATGGAATCTTTAAAAATAAATATATAAAAAATAAAATCCCGGTCTCATGGGGCGCCCAATGGCCTCCGTCACTGGTGGTCGGCTGTGTGACTCTTGATCTTGGGGTTAGGAGTTTGAACCACGTTGGGTTGGGGGCTTAAAAATTCTTCAAGTATTTTTTACTTAAAAATAAAACCTTAAGAAGAAACCTTGTGTGATAATTCTAACAACTGACTCATCCTGGCGTTGGCCTCAGTGGATTCCTTCGCTCGGTGGAGGAGTCAGAGTTTCCTGGCTCTTCCTGTGCCAAGTAGTTTGGATTTTTTCTTGAGTGGTGTATAGTGGACACTGTGTTGGATTTGATCATGAACGCTGTGACCCTCAGGTTATAGAGACTCTGCGTTCTGTTATATTCCTGTGAAGACTGGCAGCTTTTGTTTTGGTGGCAGTGAACGTGGTCAGGCTTGCGCTGTGAGGTCTGCAGACCCTGGGGGGCAGAGGGCCGTCTCAGTGTGTACTTCATCTTTGGCGGAACTGTTTTCTGTGTCTCCTGCACATGCATGACTCAGGCGTCAGCAGGAGTCTTGGGTAGAGTTCAAAGACAGGGTCTGGGGCCCGTCCTCTGGTGCTCTCCCTTCCAGAGTTCTCCACTCATTCTCTGGTGTCTGCTTATCCTGGGCTCCTCCATCCTTCGGCCAGAAAGACGGGGGAATCTCTCCTGGAGCCTGAGAGCTGGCACACTGCCCCTGCCTCTGGCTGTCTTCAGGGCACAGCTACACACACGGAAATCTCCTCCCTCAACTAATCTGCCCACTTTTGCTCTTTCCCCCAACCTTCAGGGAATTTGTTTTTGTTTTGTTTTGTTTTACCTTTTGTCCAGAATGTTTCAGTCGTTATTTATGGGTGGGGCTTTTTTTTTAAAAGGCATTTAGTCCCCTACTGACTTCTGTGAATTAATTTCTTGTACCGGGCAGCCTTGCTGAATTCTGTTTGAATTGCCATTTGGTCTGACCGCGTATACGAGGAAGCCCAGCCCATAGAAGATGAGACACAGGCGCCTGTCTCTGCATGACTTAGCAAACAGAGGCCTTTGCAGGTATGTGACACAGAGACAGGTTCTCCACAGGGGACTCCTGGTCATAAAATTATTGGAGGAGCTGGAGGGAGAGCAGGGAGCCACCAGGGACGTTGGCCTCCAGGCTGTATCACGAGGCTCTGGTCCCCGGTTGGCACTCGGTGTGCAGACGCCGGCGTCTAGGCAGATCAGAGGCCCACGTCGTCTGTCCTCGCTGGCCAGTGGCCACGGCCCCGGGAAGGTGGCTTCTACCTCCTGTCAACAGCCAGTGCCGGGGGCCAGCCGCTTCCCCCTGGCCCGCCACCGTGGGGGGCAGTGCTGGGGCGTGCTGGAGCTGGCTCTGCCGGGGGTTTGCTTCCTGGGACTCCGAGGCTCGCACCCAGCCCCTTCCCCCACCAGCGATGTCCATGCCACGTTGCCGTGAGCCTGGCACAGGCTCCGGGAAGTCCCACTCTGCTCGGTGCCCCTGGGGAGTCACACCTGCCCGGGCGGCCACCACCCACACTCTGCTGATCTCGGGACTGGAGGGAGAGACCCTGCCACGGCCCCAGCTGGGGGGCCGCACCCGGGCCCTGCCATGGGATCCCGGCCGCTCTGCTTCACCGAGCCCCGTCTCGGCGGGAGAAGTGGGGGCGTGCGGTCCGGTGAAGCAAGGCCTCCGCTGGCGACCCACGCCCGGTCCTGGCCCGGCAGCGGCCGCCACCCACACCCACTGCGGCACGGCCGGGCTGGGAGCTCTCCGCCCTGGGCGCCCCTCCCCCGGGGGCTCTTGGCCTCCGTCTGCACATTCCTGCTGCCTGGCGACGCCTCATTTTTCTCCCGCGACAGACCGACAGACCCGGGGACTATTGGCCTCTTGACCACCTCACTTCCAAGTCGAGGAAGCCAAGGGAGAGGAGGCTCAGGGTTGGCCGATCACCCTGAAACAGCCACCGGCCTGGGGGCACCAGGAGATGGGTGCCAGCCCAACGTCCGGGGTCACGAGGGGCTCCCCATGGCCTCCTGTGTGCGGGGCAGGGACAACGGCCTGGTTGGGGTCTGGGTCACCTGGGAAGGTGGCGGGGGGGTCACGTCCGTCACCACCCCTGGCACCTCCAGCCAAGAAGGTCTGAGTGGGTGCAGGGATGAGCCAAGGCTGGTCCTGGGACCCACCTGGGAGGGACCCTGGCAACCCCCCCCAGAAGCAGGTCGGGGGGCAGCCCTGCCCTGCGCCACCTTAGATGCCTCCTCCCCAGGTTCTCAGGGCCCTTGGGGAGTGAAGACAGCTCCCCACCACCACCCCAGGTCTGCTCAGGACAGCAGTGCCCTCGAGGTCAGCTCTGCCTCAGCTCTGGATGCTCCTGCTCTGCTGTGTGACCCTGGGCCTTCCGTACAGCTTCTCTGTGCTTGGGGCTGACCACACGACCATGAGGCCAAGACCCTAAGCCGGTCATCCACGCCCCTGCCCATCTTGGCACAGGGGCCTGAGCTTCAGAGTGTGGTCTGACCTCCATCCCTTGAGGGCCAGACCTTGGGAGGCTGGGCTGGGCGATTCTGCAGGTGGGAGGCCTGCCAGATGTTCTGAGCTCACGAGTCCCTGCTGCAGAAAGGAGCTGGCTGTGACTCTGTCAGACACAGCTGCCTCCACTGCACGCTGCAAGCAGGGTCGGCACAGAAAGCCGGGGGCAGGGCCCGCCTCTCTGGACAGGGCCGAACCCTCTGGCTCCACGGTACACCAGGCTCTGAGCAATGCCCAGCACGTAGCAGGCGCTCAGCCAGTGAGGCGCAGGCGGTCAGGGACTAAGCAGGTGACCAGGTGGGTGCCGGTCATGGAGGACACTGGGTTAGAGATGGGACCGTCCCTGATGCCTTCCCTGCACTGCCCCTGCTGGGACCCACGAAACTGGCCTTTTTTTTTTTTTTTTTTTTTTTTAAGATTTCTTTATTCATTTATTTGACAGAGAGAAAGCGCAAACACAAGCAGGGGGAGCAGCAGAGAGGGAGAAGCAGACTCCTCACCGAGCTGGGAGCCCGATGTGGGACTCGATCCCAGGACGCTGAGATCATGGCCTGACTGAAGGCAGACGCCCAACTGACGGAACCACCCAGGCGCCCCTAAGCCGGCCTTTTAAGAACCGATGCAGGATGGAGAAGGACGCATCACGGCAGCCGTGACCAGGGACACACAGCGTTGGCTGCCGACTGTTTCCAGGTCACACGCAAACATGGGCACTCCAGGCTGGCGGAAACAGACTTGAAACTGCGGGTCAAGTGCAGGCCACTTTGGAACCCGGAGCCCCAGGACGGTGGACCTGCCCCCGTGGGGCCCACCGGCCTTCCTGGGGGTGGGGAGGCAAAGGATGCAGATTCCAGGGCCCATGGTGGCCTGCGGAGGCTCCCAGGACACCCGCGCCTACACTGCTGGGGGTTCCCTGGTGACACGGGGCTGGGGAGGGGGCTGGGGGGACTGCAGGAGGAGGCACACTTCTTGCCTGGCCTCCTCCATCCAAGGGCCGGGGCCCTCACCCCGCGGCCCCTTCTCTGGCCTGCAGGTCTGGTTTCCCCCCACCTCCTCTGGAGCCTGGTGGGGGCGGAGAGGTCTCGCCTGGGGCCACTCCGCAGGACACTCCCGGAGGGCGAGGCCCTCTGCCCAGCTAAGGGAGCGGCAGAAGCACGCACCCGCCCCCCCTCTTTCCGCGACTGGGTGGGGCTGACACAGGCTGGGGCGGAGGCTTGCAGGGAGGGGATGTCTCGGCTCTACCGCCCAGGGCAGCCTCCCTGGCGGGCGGGAGTGTAGGTGGTTCGGTCTCCTGCAGGCCTCCCCTCCCCCGGGACAGCACTCCCTGGAGAGCGGCTCCCCCACCCCCACCTCTACCCCCCACTGGCCGGCAAGGCCTCCTAAACTCCACTCCAGAAACACACGGCCGGGGGTCTTCCCGGGATGCCTTTCCACCCACTGCCCGGCTCGAGGGCCTGACAGGTAGGAAGGGGTGTCACAGCCACTGAGGCCTCTGTTTGGGGAGGGACGTCAGGAGGGACACCAGGAATGTGGGTGGGCCCCACGGCCCTTGTCCACCTGGGCCACGGGTGGGGCAGGACGGGGAGGAGAGGATGGCCGTGGCCCAGGTAGCGGGGAGGGGTCACTCAGCCCTACCCCCAGTCCTGGTGTGCATAGGGAAACTGAGGCCAGCCTCAGCCAGAGGTGGCCCTGCCTTCTGGCACTAAACTCTCCCGCCTCGTCCTGCCCTGCCCTGCGGGCAGAGGGGAGGGACACCAACCGCCAGCGGCCCTCCTGGGCTCTCACAGCTGGGGGCCAGGCTGACTCAGACTCAACACCCCGGCAGGAGGGGCCAGCTTCCCGGAGGGGGCAGGGCGGGCCAGGTAGACTGGTTGGTCCTGAGAGCAGGGGACTCCGGCCGCAGGGGCCTGAGAAGGTTCCGGTGGGGTCTCTGACTCTTCTCCAGCCCCGTAAGGCCCCACCCTGGCCCAGGGCAAGCGGGGGCGGGGGGCGGGGGCGGGGTGGGACCCTGCCCAAGCGGTGAGGGTATCAGACTGGCTCTTCTCTACAGATAATAGCCATGCACACTGCCCACCCTCTCCTGGGATCCTGCGGGGCCTCGGCCCGCGGCAGCCTCCTGCTCCTGCTTCTCAGCCTTGGTGAGTAATAGGGGCCGGCTGCCGTAAAGTGCTGGGGGCCAAAGAGCATCAGAGGACTTAAGAAAGGCTCTGCCAGCCCCACGCCTCCTCCCTGGCAGTGGGGTGTCCACCGTCCCTGGCAGGTGCCCTGAGATCAGGCAGTTGTTCCACGTTCTGGGCAGGTGTCCCGAGTCCCAGGTAAGCTGTCATCCACACCTCTGCTCCTGTGTCCCTCCATACCCTGCAGCACTGGAAGCTGAGCCAGGGCAGTGATGGGGGTTCCGGCCCAAGGGGCAGTGTCCATGGCCTAGGTTTCTTTTTTTCTTTTTCTTTTTTTTTTTTTTTTAAGATTTTTTTTATTTATTTGACACAGAGAGAGAGAGAGAGAGAGAGAGAGAGAGATCATAAGTAGGCAGAGAGGCAGGCAGAGAGAGGAGGAAGCAGGCTCTCTCCCGAGCAGAGAACCCAATGCGGACCTCGATCCCAGGACCCTGAGATCATGACCTGAGCCGAAGGCAGAGGCTTAACCCACTGAGCCACCCAGGCACCCGTGGCCTAGGTTTCTGATTGCCTTGAGCAGTGAAGTCTCAGGAGGAGGATGTGGGAGGCCTGGACTCCCTGGGGTGCGATAGGCTGTGACATCATGGGGTGCCGAGGCTGGGGGGCCAGCTTTGCCTCCTTCCCCCCCAGGGTGGGGCCTGTGGCAGGCACACCCGGGAGTCCCTGGCCATCCCCTCAAGCCTCGTGCCCCTTCCCCTGCAGGGTGGGTGTTACCTTCCAGGGCCCAGGCTGCAGGCTCGAGACCGGTAAGGTCCCTCTGGGGAGAAAGAGGAAGGTGTCCGGCCCTGGGTTGGGGGGGGTCCTCGGGCCCGGGGCCAGCACAGCTCAGCCACCAACCCTGCTCTGTCCTCAGGGTGTCATGACCCCAGGGCTGCAAAGTACCTCCCGGGTCCTGTCCTGGCAGCGACCTGAGCTGACTGTCGTCCTCTCGAGGGACCAGAGGGACACAGAGAGTGAGCAGGACACCCCGCCCCGTTGGCTGTTGGGAGACGTGGGGTTGGGGGTAGCGTTGTG
The DNA here is from genome assembly GCA_002007465.1 of Ailurus styani. Lineage (NCBI taxonomy): Eukaryota > Metazoa > Chordata > Mammalia > Carnivora > Ailuridae > Ailurus > Ailurus styani. The sequence continues at coordinate 4,324,996 of LNAC01000081.1, read as the reverse complement.
GGGTCCCCCTGCCCACACATCTGGGGCCCTTCCTGACTGTACCGCTCGCTCCTCTGTGACGAACTCAGAGAGTGGAGAGAATCACCCCATTTTGCTGATGTGTAAACTGAGGCCTGGAGGGGGTCATGTGTTTCCCAGGGTCTCAGCGAGGTTTGGGAGGAGGAGGTTGACGAGAGAAGTCCAGCCCCCACCCCCCTGCCTGCTCCTGCAGAGAAGGTCTGTCCGCCCGCGCGGAAAGCCCACGTGATAGACGAAAACCTTGTCTTCTACGAGGAGTGGGAGCTGGAGGCCTGTGTGGACGGGGCCCTGCTGGAGGCTCAGATGGACCGCGTGAACATGGTGCCCTTCACCTACCAGCAGCTGGACGTTTTTAAGCGCAAACTGGACGAGGTAGCTGGTGACGGGCTCAGGTCTGCCTGCTGGGCCACAGTTTCCCTGGGCAGCAGGGCACGGCCGCAGCCCTCACCGCCACCTCCCTGGGTAGCTCTACCCACAGGGGTACCCCGAGTCCCTGATCCAGCACCTGGAGTACTTCTTCCTCGAGCTCACCCCCGCGGACATCCACAAGTGGAACCTGACGTCCCTGGAAACTGTGAAATCTCTTCTTCAAGTCAGCAAAGGGCAGAAGAGGGATGCTCAGGTCGGGGACAGCCTCCCCAGAGGGAGCAGGTGGGGTGAGGCCGTGCAGGCCCCGGGGGGTGCCTTTCTCCCAGCCCCAAGATGCCTCAGTGGCCTCCTCCCACAGGTGGCTGCCCTGGTTGCCCGCTATGTGGTGGGAGGGGGCGAGCTGGACGAGGCCGCCCTGGACACGCTGGCCACCTTCAGTCCCACATACCTGTGTTTCCTCAGTCCGGAGCAGCTGGGCTCCGTGCAATACAGCGTCCTTTGGTGAGTCCCAGGGGCCTGGCGGGCAGCGCGGGCATGCTGGCTCCCAGCTCACCACCTGGCCCCACGCTGCCTCCCCAGGGCAGCTGGGCCCCAGGACCTGGACGCGTGCCGCCCGCCGCAGATGGATGTGCTCTATCCCAGGGCCCGCACTGCCTTCCAGAACGTGAGCGGGTCCGAGTACTTTGCAAAGATCAAGCCCTACCTGGGTGAGCCGGGGAGAACCCCTGGGGGCCAGGTGGCCCAGGCCACCCACATGGGTGCTGCCAGCTTCTTGCCTCAGAGGCTGCTGTTGGTGTGGCCGCTGGTGCTCGTGCCCCGCTCCTTACACGTGTGTGTCGGTTGAGACCCTGTGAGTTCGAGGCCCCCTCCAGCCTCTGCACGCACCCAGGGGGACCTGGGGCCCCGGAATTCCTTAGGGTTGGAGGATAAGACTGGGGGCTGTCGTGAGGTCTCACGCTTGGGGCCCTCTCCCCGCGAGCAGGTGGGGCCCCCACAGAGGATCTGCGGGCTCTCAGCCGTCATTAGGTGAACATGGACGTGGCCACATTCAAGACGCTGCGGACAGACGCTGTGCTGGTACGGCGGGGGCGGGGCCGCCGGCAGGGAGGCGGGGCCCGGGGAGGGAGCGCCGGGATCCGCCCCGAAGTCTGGAGGGGCCAGGCGGGGTGTTCAAGCCCGGGAAGCACAGGGAAGTCTGGACACAGCAGAGCCCGGCAGCCTTCTGGGGGGGAGGCCAGGTGACCCTGACGGCCCCCTGGGGACCCTGACAGCCGCTGACCATTGCTGAGGTGCAAAACCTTCTGGGTCCGAACCTGGGGGGCCTGACGGCGGAGCAGGAGAGGAGCCCCGTGCGGGACTGGATCCTCCTGCAGCGGCAGGACCACCTGGACCGTCTGGGCCTGGGGCTCCACGGTGGTATCCCCAACGGCTACCTGGTCATGGACCTCAGCTTCCGAGGTGGGCTGGGGCGGTCGGCTGGGGGGCCTTGGGGCAGAGCCAGGCCGGGCGCCTGAGTCACTCTCTCCGCAGAGGCCCTCTCAGGGGGCGCCTGCCGCGTGGCCGCCGGACCTGTGCTCACTGCGATCCCCACTCTGCTCCTGGCTTTGACCCCCAAGTGAGCCCGCTGTGCTGGACGTGGACCGTCCCCTGCCGTGAGGGCCTGCCTGGCCCACCCCAAGGGGACTGGAGTTCAATAAAAGGCCCCTGTCCTTCCCCGCAGAGATGGCCTGTGGTGTTCTGAGGACCGGGTGGGGAGGCCCGACCCGTGACGTAGTAGTTGGGGTCCTTGAGTTGGAGTGCCCCCTGCACGTGGGAGGAGGTAGGTGGCCCTCAAGGCCCTCCCACCATTGTTTCCATTCCCAGGGCTGCCCTCCAAGGCCAGGCCAATACTCAGGGCGGCTTCTGGGAATGGGAGTTCTCTTCCCCACGGAGAGGGTCTCTGCCCCTCCTTGGGCTCTGAGCAAAGGGGTGCAGGCAGGAAGATCACCTTTCTTTTATTCAAATCAATCAGCAGTGCCCCCTCCCCAGTACCAGCTCTTCATCCTGAGGGAGGCCAGAGGATTGGGGCAGCAATCCTGTCACCTATTCGGGGCTGGCCACGGGGTGGGCCCGGGTCCTCATTCCAGCTCCATGTCCTGGGAACTGGGTGTGAGTGGGGACCCGCCCTGCAGGCCCCTAGGATGTGGGACATGGCCAGGTGCTCTGGGCCTGGAGCCTGGGCCGCCCAGTTTCCCTGCATGTGGTGCTGGGCCAGCGCCATCTTCAGAGGCCTGGGTGCAGGCGGCCCAGGAGCAGTGCTGTCTGGGCCCCGGGATGCGCCGGTACAGCAGCCACAAGAGGCCAGAGGGCAGGGCCACAGTGAGGGCCACGCGTCCCAGGTGGGCTGGCGGACTGCCTGTAGGTGGAATGTGGATGGAGCGCCTGTCAGGCCTCGCTGGGAGCCGCCCGGCGCTTGGGGAGCCCCTCCCTGTGCGCTCCAGTGGGTGGGGAAGGCCCCTGGGACCGCACCGAGGCTGCTCTTCTGGGCCCTGACCGGGATCTCAGAGCTTCTCCCACCCCCACTTTCTGGTGCTCAGCAGGTGTTGGAGGAGGGGACTTTGTCCTTCAGTAACTCAGCAGCCAGTGAGGAGTGAAGCCATTGTCACCCAGATGTCACCCAAGGAGGCAAAGGGAAAGAGTTGGCCAACAGAGTAGGACGTTGGGTGCAAGATGAAGAGCTAGGAGCCACTGGGGGTCCTCAGAGGCTGTGGGCAGAGGGGCCAGGCAGAGACAAGGGGCCCACTGGGGGGGGCAGGGCGTGGGACCTACCAGAGGTGGGGGCGTTGTTCCCGGGCTGGCCCGAGGTGGGGGCTCGATGGGGTGCCCAGGCTGTGGTGGTGGGGGTCGCCGTGCTGGAGCGGGCCGGGCTGGTGGGGCTGGCAGCGTCCGTGTCCAGGCCCAGCTCTCCCAGCGCTGACGTGCTCAGGCTGCGGAGCCACGAGCTGATGGTGGGGTGGCTGCGGGCCTTCTGCAGGTCCCCCACGTTCTGGCCCAGCAGAGTCGTCACGTTGCCAACACTCAGGCTCTGCGGGGGAGGGAGGGGGCTGTGGGGGCAGGGCTGGAGGGTCCCGCGGCGGCCAGCCTGGGGCCAAAGGCAGATCTGGCAGGGCAGTGCTTAACTGAGGAGCGAGCACAGGGCTGAGGCTTGGCAGAAGCAACCTGGGGTTCACCGCACACATCTGACTGTGGGGTGCGTGGGGCACGTGGACTGTGATGGCAGCCTCTGCTGGTTTGGCAGCCCCAGCCCGCACCCCGGACAGGCCCCCCGGGGGCCCACCTGCAGCACTTGGGGGTTCAGGTGGGTGAAGGTGTCGATATCCATGGAGACGTTGGCCTGGACCAGGTGCCGCAGCTCCTCCACGGGGGCCCCTCCTGGGGGCAGGCAGCGGTCAGAGGAGAGGGGCAGGGGGCTTCTGGGGCCCGGGGGCCAGCACACAGGGCAGGGTCTCACCGAGGTAGGGCCGCATGAAGCGGTAGTAGTTAGCTGTGTTCCTGGCGCTGCCAAAGGCCTCGCGGGCCTTGGTGTAGAGCGTGTCCTTCCGGCTCTGCGGGCAGGATGAGATATCCAGGGCCCCGGCCCGCCTGGGGGAGGGGGAGGCTGGTGGGCAGGCTGGGAGCCCCCCGTGCTCGGGCCTCTCTGCGCCACAGCTTTCCTCTTGCCCTGTGTACCACGCTGAACAGTGTCCCCCCAAAACTCACACCTGCCCAAGCCTCAGAACGTGACCTTGTTTGGACATAGAGCCTCTCGTATCTGTAGCTGTTGTGATGAAGATGACATCACAGTGAATTAGCGTGGCCCCGAGTCTAAGAACTGCAGCGGGGACGGCCAAGGGGTTCCTGCAGCACCCCACGCAGGATGCAGCCTTCCCTGCTGGCTGCAGAGGGAGCCGGCCCTAGGACCCCTCCGTTTCAGGTTTCTGGTCTCTAGGCCGTGGGAGAAGTTTCTCTTATTTTAAACCACTCGGTTTGTGGGGCCTGCACACCTCAGGCCGGGCCCAGCCTTCCTTGGCTGAGCCGCGTCCCTGGGCTGGCTCACCGGAACTCCGCGGGCCCGATGGCCTGGATCTGCCGGGCGCTCATCCAGCAGAGACGGGCGCCCCCGATGGCCACGAGCAGGGTGCTGGTGATGGTGCCGTTGTGGTCCAGGTATTTCTGCAGGACAGCCTGCAGGCAGGGCCCGGGTCAGCGGGGCCAGGGGCAGCGCACCCCCACTGCCCCCTGTGCTGCCCTCACCTCGGTCTGGTTCTCCAGGGCCACGTCCGAGGCCAGCAGGGCTATGACCGTGTCCCCGGACGTGATGTTCCACTGGCCGATCTCCGCGCGGGAGTAGAGGTACACCAGCGAGGTGATGAGCCGCAGCTGCTCCTCGGGGACGCCGTGTGGGTAGACCTGGGTGGGCGGAGGGTCAGGCCCGCGGCTCGCTGCCCGCC
>LNAC01000081.1:4271546-4285539 GCA_002007465.1 Ailurus styani | reverse complement strand
CTGAGCCACCCAGGCGCCCTAACCTTTTTTTTTTTTTTAAAGATTTTATTTATTTATTTGACAGAGAGAGAGAGAGATCACAAGTAGGCAGAGAGGCAGGCAGGGAGATGAGGAAGTAGGCTCCCTGCTGAACAGAGAGCCCGATATGGGGCTCGATCTCAGGACCCCGAGATCATGACCTGAGCCAAAGGCAGAGGCTTTAACCCACTGAGCCACCCAGGCGCCCCTAAATGTTTTTCTTCTGTTAATCTGTTGCTTGTCAGTTTAATTGGCAGAGCCCAGGGACAGAACGTAAGAGGTAGTCCTGCAGCCTTCCTCACAGAGGCTCGGTAACTTGGCCAGACATGCAGGTGTGGTGAGGGAACGGGGGTGCAAGTGATGTGGGGGGAGGGTGCTGGGACCGAGGACCCCTCCACCCTCCATCTGCCTCTTTTCCCCTTATGTGTGACCTTGTGCTCACAAACTCAAGAATGAGTGGAAAGGTCAAGAACGCTCATCATCTCCTCGGCAGACAGTATCATGTTACGAACGTGAGTGAGGAAAGAGGCTCCAGTTGAGGGCGGGCGGGGGCTGGTGCAGGAGGCCAGGATTGGCCCTTCATAGCGTAGGTGGCTCGTCATGGCCTCGGGTGGCTATTGGATATCGGAAAATCCCAAAAAACATTTAGTTTTTTCTTGTGACTGGTTTAAATCGGGTTCAGAATGCCCTGTGTAAGAAATGAAAGGGGGATTGGCCACATGTCACTACTGTAGCCCACACTTTTCATCTCCTTGGTGCTCAGAGAAAATCGGGAGCCCCTCATTGCCCGGGACAGCAGAGACTCTAGGGGCTCAGGCAGCTGCAGCGAACTTCCAGCCTCAGGAGAACTGGGAGTGGGGCAAGACTGTGGAGAAGCAGCCATCTGAACCTCTGCCTGGAGGCCATACCCCTGCCCTCTGGTCTGGGGGCCAGCGGTGTGCTCACATGGCTGGGGTGCTTATCATGAGGGGCTTGCAGGTGTAAGTGGTCATACCCATATTTGCACGTAGGTACGGAAAAACATGGTTTCTCTATTTTGGGTAGCTCCGTTTAAATCATGCTGGTGCTTCAGGGACAGGCACTTCAGAATGGCAGAAATTTATTTTATTTTTTATTTTTTATTTTTTTTAAAGATTTTATTTATTTATTTGACACAGAGAGAGAGATTACAAGTAGGCAGAGAGGCGGCAGAGAGACAGGGAGAGGAGGAAGCAGGCTCCCTGCTGAGCAGAGAGCCCGATGCGGGCCTCGATCCCAGGACGCTGAGATCATGACCTGAGCCGAAAGCAGAGGCTTTAACCTACTGAGCCACCCAGGCGCCCCGAAAGCAGAGGCTTTAACCCACTGAGCCACCCAGGCGCCCCAGAATGGCAGAAATTTAAAATGCAAAGTGCTGTAACATGGCTCTTAGAGCCTCGCGTGCCGAGAGCGTGTCTGTTGAGGGTTACGTGGCCCCGCTTTTGTGGAAATGAATCCAAACGGTCTATCATAGGCAGAGAGCGGAAGGAACGTGGAGCCCGCTGTGTGCGGAGCAGAGCTGGTGGCACAGCCTTGACGTGGTAGAAGGCATCTCTTGGGCTTGGAATTTGTCACTCTTCTAAGCATAGTGGTGACATCTGGTATCGCTACATGCTGGGCTGTCTTAAGCATTTTCCCCTTTGCACGAGGGTGAAGTTTGGTTCTTGAACACTTCTCCAGGATTTCAGGTTGCACTGGGCTTCTGTTGAATGGTATGGCTAGTTTATGTTCCTCTGGCTCAAGATGTCAACCTGGCCTCTGGTTCAGTGCTCATATAATTTCTATGATAATCAGGATCCATTTCTTCCTGGAACAAATAAAATACACTGGCTGGGCCCATGCTTCGACGGGACATCCAGGAGAACATGCAAAGGCTGAGCCGGCCCCTCCCGCCTGTTTCCCGGCTGCCATGTGAGCACAGCCTGTCATTCTCCAGGGCGGGCTGTGCTAGAGGGTCCTGCGAGCCTCACACTGAGTGTCGGGGACCCCGCCTGCACCCAGACCCTGCCCAGAACCCGTCCTGCGTTCAGGGGCTCAAGAAAGACGAGCAGAAACAAAACAACAACCCACTTTAACAAATGCACAAAGGGCTTCACACACATTTCCCCAAAGAAGATAAACAGATGGCCAGCAGGCCCCTGAAAAGATGCGTAGCAAAATATAAATCATACCACTTGACACCCACTAGGGTGACTGTAACAAAACGGAATGGAAAGCAAGTGTTGGTGAGGAGGTAGGCCCGTCGGAACGCTCGCACACCGCGGGTGGGGAGGGAGACAGTGCAGCCGCCGTGGGGAGCAGTCTGGCGGTTCCTCAGCAGGTTCTCGCATGACCCTGGAATTCGACTCCTAGGTGCACGTCCAGGGGAAATGAAAACGGGGGCTTGAGCAGCTCCTTGTACACCTGGGATCATCGCAGGTCTAGTCCCAGTAGACAAAGTTAGAAACAAGCGAAACGTCTGTAGATGGGTGGGTAAGCAGAATGTGGCCTGTCCATGTGGTGGACTTGCGTTTGCCTGTGAAAAGGGATGGAGCTCTGGCACACGCCACGATGTGGGCGGACCTTGAGAATGTTCTCCTCACTGGGAATCCCAACCCAAACGGCTGCATGTCATGGGAGCCCACTTACAGGAGCTGCTCGGAACGGGGAGAAAAGAAGGTCGGTGGGCACCAGGGTCTGGAGAGGGGGCCAGGGAGAGACCCCTGAAAGGCATGGGGTTTCATTGTGGGGTGACGGGAGGGTCTCACACTAGATAGAGCGATGGCTGCCGAGTAGGAAAGAGTAAAAGACTCTCTGAGTGAGGGCGTGGAAGGGGCTGGCTTCGCCGGGGCTGGGAGGGAGGATGTGGCTTTGAGAGGCGGAGTGGAGGACCTGCCTTTCTTCATTCCGCCCTTCTCGTAAGTGCTCAGGGGCCAAGAGCTGCCAGTTGGAGGCTTGCCGGAGACACCCCCTCTCCCCAGGACAGGAGGAGGCTGGGAGGCCTAAGCACGAGCCCATCTTCAGTGGTCTAGGAGCCACATCGTGGCCCAGAGCCTTCACACGTGGCCTTTTTCAGGGGGACTTGTGCTGGAGGGAGCTTCGTGTGGCCCTTAGACCCCGTCCCGGCAGAATCCCTGCGGATTTCCAAATATCAGTCACACCGCACTTTTACTAAGAGCTTTTGCCCAGAGAAAACGACGGAATAGATTTTATTGTTGGAAAGAAGCCAACTATAATTAGATGCCTCTTGTCTCCTCCCACCCCCCTGTTCTTTTCTGAAATCTTCACTTTATGTCTTGGTTCCTGGTGGGCAGGTACCCAGGGGTGTGTTTTCACGAAGGCTGCGCCGTCGCTGCCATGAGCCTCCCTGCTTTAATTTCAAGTGTCATTTTGCTTTTGCTCCGACTCACTTCTGTTCTGGAACAGCTTTGGGCCTTGGGCTGTGTGTTGGGTGTGTGTGGTTTCTCCTTTTCAGTAAAGCTTGTAAGAATTTTATAGCTGCAAACCGATAGAATATTTTGCCTCACAGAAGAGGTTCATCTGATTCCTCACGCCTTGTGTCTTCTCTCCAAGTTCCTGTTCTTGGCAAAGCTACCCTGCTGTCTCATCCGCCGAAATAGAATTGGGTCTGCCTCCCAACAGCCACTTTTTAGCAAAACCAGGTTCGATAGTCTGCTGTCTTCTGTTCGCAGGCACGGACAGTGAGTTTTAAGAACAGCCGTTATTCCTACCAGTGCAGGAAAGGAAAGTGTGCTCTGCCTGGGCGCTGGGGCTTCCATCGGTCCAGGGGAGCTGAGGGCTCACTGCTGGAAAGTGTCCAGGGACTGCCTGCGAGCTGGTCACAGGTTGCAGAGGGCGCCAGAGCCGCGGGGCCTGGTGCCCTTCATGTGGGCGTTGGTTTCTTTAAATTGAATTCTGTGTGGAATGCAGCAGCGACCTCCAGCGGATTTCAAACAGCCTCGGCCTCCGCGTCCCAGACCTGAAATCGCGGTGTGGGACAGGGCATTCCGGAGCGGGAGGAGCCTTTGCGCTGTGTGCGGCTGGCGGCGGACGCCTTCTCCGGGCACGCCTGACGCGGACGGTCCCCTGGAGTGTGCAAGGAGCCTGCGGTCAGCGGCACACCGTGGTCGCAGGGCTGGTCACATACAAGCTGGCTTTCCTGGGCCTGGGAAGCTCCTCTGGCTCTGGGCCTTTTCTCTCTGCGGTGCCAGTCTTGGCCTTACAGACACACCGACACCTCCTGAAAGGGTTTTCCTCCCACTCCTCCGCTGAATTTTAGTGGTGTCCCAAAGGTGCTCCCTGGGCAGCTGCAAGCAGTTTAAGACCGTTTTATTGGTTTCTGGATGACCTCTCACGATGACATTACCCAACCCTCAGCACATTTTTGGGACTGTGGATTCAGGGGACATTAGTGAAGAGCCAGAGCAAGTGAGGTGTGATCCTCCCGCTGCCTCTTGGACTGTGGACCAGACCTCAGAGCCATCGTCTGGTCTTGGTGGCCATTCTCAGAGCCGTTCTCTTGCCCCCTGGTCCGGTGGTGGCCATGGGTGGTTTTGTTTCGCTGTTTCACTTGCCGTTTGTGCTGGGAGCAGTAGGAGGGGCTGGGCTGCCCACGTGGTGCTGATGGACGGCGCAGCCACCACGCCCTGGGCGCCCTGGACGGGTGGTGGCCTGGAGCGAGGCGCTCGGAGTGTGAAACACAGCCAGTGGGAAGACTTAGCACAGATAACAAGACCGCAGATTAGTTTTATGCAAAAAAAAAAAAAAAAAGACCATGCTATATGCATTACATAGGCTTGTTTATCATTAATTTTGTTTCCTTTCACTTCCAAATACGGGCAGCTTCTAGAAAAGTTACAAGTTGAAGAGTGCCCGGCTGGCTCCATTGGAGGGGCGTGCGGCTCTTGGTCTCGGGCTTGTGAGTTCCAGCCCCACGCTGGGCAGAGAGATTACTTCAAGATCAAATCTTAAAAAAGTTGAATCTGTAGCCCACATGGTAATTCTTTTGGTTGGAGCCACGCCACAGCCTACCTTCCTGGAACACAAGCGCACAGGCATGCGCACGTGCAGTCGCACAAACACACGTGCGGACGCACACCCACGTGCACCTGCACGCACACACGAATGGGACAGACACACGAGCCCTCTGTCCCACGCAGACACATGCACGTGTGTGTGCTGCAGATACAAGTGGAGCACAGTGCACAGTGTATGCACGCCCGTGAGCATGCACACACACGTGCGTTCCTCTCGGGACGGGCTGGCTTCCAGCTGACACCTGGGCAGTGGAGGACTTGAGGCTGCTGGAGGCGCAGGGGAGGGACAGACTCACGGTCACAACAGGGGAAATGGGGCTGTCCTGCGTGTCTGCATCAGTCCCCTGTCCTGAGAATGCCGTCCTGCAGGGCGTTAGACGTGCGTGGGGCCCTTGGACAGTGACTGAAGAACGGATGCCACACGTCCCAGCCCCTCTCCGCCCCCAGCTCCCCCTGCTGCCACTCTTTCAGGATTCAAGATGTATTTTTTTTTAAGAGTTTCTTTTTTTAAAAATGGATGAAATGCACATAAAATTAACCACTTAAAATTCAACAATTCAGTGGCATTTAGCACATTTGCAGTGTTGTGCACCCACCACCTCCATCAGGTTCCAGAACATGCCCGTCACCCACCTCACAACCCGCTCCGTACCCAGTAGTGACCCCTCCCCCTCGGTTCCCTGTGCTCTCGGCGCCTGTGGACTCGTCGGGTCTGGATGTTTCACGGGAGTGCAGTCCCAAGTGTGGGTGGCGGAGTGTATTCATCGGTCCATCTGTGGATGGGCGTGTGGGTGGCCGCCGCCTTCGGCTGTTCGCGGCGCTGCTGTGATGTGGGGCGGGGCCCGGGCGCCTGCCGCCACTCTTGCAGGCTCTGTGCCCAGGGGTGGGCTGGGACCACCCTTCAGGAAGGGCTCTGACTCCTCTCCCACAGCCCCTTAGGGCCCTTGGAGGAATCCTCCTGTGGCTTCCAGACCTGAATCCCCCGCATTCCGCCTGAGGCTTCCCACGGATGTCCAGCGAGCCTCTCGCAGCTGCCCCCAGGATTCAGGCCCTGCAGCGGCCAGTTGCGTTCATTGTGCTGAGATTCACGGCTCAGGCCTCAGGGAATGGAGGCTAACCATTCATTCAAGCCTCTGCCAAAAGAGGCCTTTATATGGGTGCATTTAAACGCCAAGATTTTTATGATAAAATGGGTCCAGAGTTCATTTCTCAGGCCCTTGGCTGAGAGTGGGGGTGGGGGCTTGCTGGGGACTTGGGCCCTGAGGCCTGTGTTTCCACCTAAAGTGGCTGGTGCTCCAGGTCCTTGGGAGAAGGGCCTCGCCCAGCCCCCCAGGCTCACCTGAGGCAGGTGTAAGTGGGGGCCTGGTGGGCACGTCTGCTTTGGTCCCTCTTGGGCTCATCCTCCTGGCTGCTTCCGTGGCTGGTGTCATGTCGGGCATTGAACAGGTGTGCTGTGGGGGAGCCCGAGGAAAGGTGGGAGACCACAGGGCGATGAACAGCAATCCGAGGTAAGGAAGGGCGGGTGGGCTTCGAGCAATCAGGTGAAGGAGGGCAGTGCAGCACACTGCCTGTCTGGTCGGACGGGGCCCAGGCCGCTGGGGGATGGGCAGCTCAGCCTGGCAGAGGGGCCTCAGGCTTCTTTTTTTTTTTTTTTTTTTTTTTATTTTTTTTTTTTTTTAAAGATTTTATTTATTTATTTGACACACAGAGAGAGATTACAAGTAGGCAGAGAGGCAGGCAGAGAGGCAGGCAGAGAGAGAGGAGAGAGGAGGAAGCAGGCTCCCTGCTGAGCAGAGAGCCCGATGCGGGCCTCGATCCCAGGACCCTGGGATCATGACCTGAGCCGAAGGCAGCGGCTTTAACCCACTGAGCCACCCAGGCGCCCCTCAGGCTTCTTTATTGAGGTAACACTCACGTGACACAAAACCATTTCAAGGTGAACGACTTAGTGGCATTTAGGGCATTCACAGGGTTGCGTGCCATCACCTCTGTCTAGCCCAGAACACCTCACCAGCCGCAGTGAAACCCCGTGTCGGTTGGCACTCCCTCCCCCGGCCCTGTGCCTGCCGTCCGCTTCCCACGTCTGTGGATCTGAGTCCTGCAGGGACCTCCCGGAACAGGAGCCGCAGCGCATTCCCGTGAGGCTTCTCTCCGCGGGCCTGACGTCCTCGGGCTGCGTCCACGCCGGGCCACGTGTCCGAATTTCCTTCTCTTGAGGCTGGATGGCATCCCATCCTGTGTTTGGGCCACGTCTCGCTCGCCCCCGCTTTGCGGGTGGACACTTGTGCACGAGATCTCGAGGGACTGGAGTGGACGCTGTGCCCAGGTTTCTGCCCGGGGTGGCACCGCCGGCCGCGGGGCGCTTTCGGGGTTAACTTTGTGAGGGCTGCCTGGGTGTGCGTGGCTGCCAGAGTCTCCTCCCGGGGCCCCTCTGACGTGGCGGTGGTCTGCCCTCCAGCCTGCCGGGACGCTGCAGGCGAGCCCGGCCCCGCTTCCCTGAGCCCACGGAGGGAGGGCCGCAGGCAGAGCCGCACGTCTGTGCACCGGCTCCATGGGGCCCGCTGCTCTCCGCTTCCGGATTAAAAAGGTGTTCGCTGACCTCGGCTTTCAAGACAGCAGCATGCTGTTTGTCAGCAGTCTGGGATAGTAAAACATGGACGTTGGGTCTTCGTGCCCAGTTGCTGGCACCTGTGGGGGGCGAGTGGCTCTGGCGTGCTACTGAGATGGGAGCTACTGATCAGAGGGTTAGACCTTTTGGTCCAGACCCCGGACTTCGGTGGAGGAGCACAGTGATGGGGAGTAATCCCCAACCCCAGTGACTTCATCAGTGTGCTTCTGTCACGAGATGCGCTAACGCCGCTGGTGAACGGGCCGCTGCCGGGCAGGGGTGCTCTGGGGAAGGGCCAGGAAGCTCTGTGCCCCTTCCCCCCTTGCCCTGTGGGTCTCTTCCATCTGGTGTTCCTGAGTCGTATCGTTTATAAGAACCCTGCAGACGTTGGGCCGGTTCCGGCACGAGTGCGGGTAGCCTGCGGGCCTGGTGCGGTGATGCGCGAAGCAGAGGCGTCTGCAGGGCCCCGCAGCCTGTGGGGCTGCACTAGCCCCGCCGGGGGTGTTGGGATGGAGTTCGGTTACAGGACCTGCGGGGGCGTCCAGAGAGCTCGAGAGCCGGGCTATGTCAGGAAGAACCGCACACACGGTGTTGGAAGTGCCTGTAAGAGCGGCTCCGCGGTGCTGTGGCCTTGACGAGGTGGAGGTTCGGAGCCTCTTGGGGAACCTGGTCAGTCCCGAGTCCGTGGCCCCAGCGCCCCTTACCCACCTCCCACCCCTGTGTCGCCGGGGCTGGGGGCCAGACAGTGGGGGACGGCCCAGTGCCCCGGCCCTCCCGGATCTCAAGCCTGTGGCCTGGTCGCCCCCAGCGCAGGCTCCTGCCCCGACCACCCTGGTGCTTCCCGTGCCGTGTGCGTGGCCCTGTCTCTGCGCCTGTGGGTGTAGTCAGCTGTCTTCTCCCCAAGCCTCTCATCTGTACATGTGAATATTTGGGGGACGCTGTTCGGCCCGTACTGTATTGATGGGGTGCAGGCCTCCGTGAAGCTCCTCCCACAGGAAGCTGCGCGTGTGTGTGCACCTGCTAGGCCCGCAGGTCCGGCCGTGCCCACCGCCCTTGGTGCACCCTGGGGCCGGGCGACGGTCTCCTGCGGGCCTGGCCCCTGCCCAAGGCTGAGGGTCCCCCCCACCCCAGCCTCCGCCTGGGCTCCAGGGCGCTGCTGACTCCGCATATCAGATAAGCAGGAAGTTCCTGAGAGGAAACCCACAAGCTTTGTGTTTGTTTAATTCCAGCCGTTCTGTGGTTTTTGGAGATGGCCTTTAAAGATTCGTTTTTGATTTTTATCTCAAAGAGAACGCAGAAAAGTCCATGGGTCAGGCTCCAGAGAAAATACACACAAGGAAGAGGAGTGGGTTTGGATCTCACCGGGCAGCTTGGGGGCGAGCGGCAGGATGGGGCTGGGCCGCGTCCCCCAGAGCAGCAGGCTGGCTTGGCTGCACGTGGGCGCCACAGAGCCACGCTCCCCGGAATCCACACGGGCCATGGCGTTCGGGCCCACGGCAGCCTGCGCTGGAGGTCCGGCTGTGGGCGGCTTCCCTTCGTGGGCGCCGGTTCCTCATCCACCGCGCTGGCCGCCGTGAGGGGCCAGGCCTCAGGGCCCTGCCCAGCGCCCCCAGAACCAGCGCAGTGTGACGTGGCCTCTGGAAACACGGTGACGGCTGCCCAAGTTGGCTGGGGGAGAGGAGGGGTGTGCTCCGCGCGAGGAGGGTGCGCCGTGTGCCCGGGACCCCAGCCCGCGCCCGCCGCGGCGCCTCGTGGTCGTGTGCGCTCTGGGAGAGGTGGCCGTGAGGCGCACCTGCAGATGCCTGCAGGTGCTGGAGTCTCGGTCATTCTCTGTGCCGAGGGGGGGAGGTCGCTGAATTCGTAGGAAAACTCTAAAGCAGAGTAAGCGTAAAGGTCATCTCTGCTGTAGGGTCCTTCTGGGAAGGAGATTAGCTGTGGAACACCCACGAGCCGCCAGGTGGGGACCCCGTCCGAGCGGGGTGCGTGCATGGGGTGGGCTCTGGGGAAACAGGTGACGTGGGTGCGTCGCCTTGACTGCCTGGTAGGTCCCCGAATTTGGGTCTGCCTGACAGCGCCTTGCTGTCGGTGGCAGGTGTGCATGCGTTGGTGCGGGATCGGCACGTGGCCCCGTTGCCTGAGGACGGCCTGCTTCCCCCGTGGGGCTCTGTCAGCAAGGAGTCCTCTGGCCCCTTCCGCCCTCGAAGCTGGGGACTGTCAGTGGCCTGCTCCCTGTCAAACACTCTTCGTTGACTCGTTCGATTGCTCCAGCTGCCGGGGCTGTGGCGGTGGGAGTCTGTCTCGGGGGCCCTTGCTTGGTGGCCTTCCTTGCTCTCTGGGACATAGGTGCTGGCACCCTCTGGCCCTCCCCACCGCCCTGATGTCTCTGGCGGACGCAGGCTTGAGAAAGTCCTGGGTGCACACACTTACGCGGGCCCTCCCTCTACAAGCACTCACATCAGAGCCGTGAGTTCGCGGATGCGCCGCTTCCACTGTGTCCATGGGCTCATTTGGGTTCTCCGTGTCCGAGCCTGCGGCTCCCGTCTCCACAGCACCAGTCCGCCCTGTGCTGCTCAGAACACGGCTGCCAGGCTCTAGGGAGGAGCCTACCTTGTGCCATCCCTCCGTGGCTTAGGGCTGCTCATTCTGGGAAGGGCAGAGCCATCTGTCCTGGGCTCTGCTCGGGCCCAGCAGGGACGGGGAAGGGACCCCAGCTCCGCCACCAGCTCTGGGTATGGTTCCATCCACCCCACGTCCCCTGTGGGTGGGGGCTGATGATGCAGACCGCCCCGTTGGAGGCAGGTCATGGATGCGAAGACGCAGTGGTGCCTGGTGAGCCCTTGCGGTTGGGGTGCCCGTGTGCACACAGCTGTGGCCTGGGTTCATGTCCAGGACAGCAGAACGAGCGGCGTCTGCCTGGGCACCTGCTCCTGCCCCTGTAGCTGGGTGGTGCCCCCCTCAGAGGTCAGGCGCCTGTGCACCTGTGAGCAGCTCAGGCTGGCACGGCTACTTTTGTCCCACTGCCTGCAGCCCCTGCGGCCAGGGGAATGCCCAACAGGGTGCTTGTCCCTGTCCTCTCTGCTCTGTGGTCACCAGACCTTCCCCCCTGGTGCTGCAGGTGGCAAACCCCCATCTGCAGCACCTCTGAGCTTTCCGGGGCCTCCTGCATGTGCTGAGTAGCATTGGAAAGAACCCACATTTGCACCGAACGAGCCAGAGGTGGTTTGTAGCTATAGCAGGTGGGACCCACTCCACATCCTGGGACAGGGACGAGGACAGGATGGAGGGGGTGGCGTTGCGGCCAGCAGAGTGTCCGTGGTTGCCGTGCCCACCTTGGATTCAGGCATTTCTATGTGTTTTCAGGGTCTTACTACTCTCCTAGCGCTGCCCTAACAAAGCCACAAACTCAGGGCTCACATTGCACACACCCTTCTCAGTCTGCAGGCCGCAAGTCCCAAACTGCAGTGTCAAGGGACCGTGCTGCCTCTGGGGGCACCTCCTGCCTCTTCCAGTCTCCGGTGGTGGCAGTGATCCTTGGTGTGTCTCACCCTGTCAGTGCCTCTGGGGTCACACGCATCTCCTCGTGAGGGTACTGTCTGGTTGGGGTGGGACTGGCCAACTCCAGGTGAGCCACCCCTTTGTACTGATCACACCTGCAGTGGCCCTGCTTCCAGATAAGGCCCCGTTCTGAGATCCTGGGGGTCAGCACTGAGGCCTATCATCTTGTGGGACAGTTCAGCCCACTGCAGGGTCCCAGATGTAGCCTCTTGTCTTTGACAGTATTTTTTTTTTAAAGATTTTATTTATTCATTTGACACAGAGAGATTACAAGTAGGCAGAGAGGCAGGCAGAGAGAGAGGAGAGAGGAGGAAGCAGGCTCCCCGCTGAGCAGAGAGCCCGACGCGGGCCTCGATCCCAGGACCCTGGGATCATGACCTGAGCCGAAGGCAGAGGCTTTAACCCACTGAGCCACCCAGGCACCCATCTTTGACAGTATTGAAAACCATTTGCATTTAAAAAATTAATTTTTAGACAAATGCACAGAGACCTGGCTTTTCCCAACCTCAGGGCTGCTGGCTCCCACTGAGGGAGGGCTGGTTGCGAGGCTGGGCATCCCGGGACACTGTGTGCGTGCGGATGCCTGTGCACACAGGTGTGGTCTCCACGTGCACCCTCGCTCTCCTCCCTCACCCCCACGATGTGTTGGGGATTGCTCAGGATCAGTGTGTCTGGAGCTGTCCACGTCTTCTCAGTGGGCGTGTGAGAAGCGGTCAGGAGACTTTCAGGACGTAATCACCAAGGCCAGAATGAGCAGACCTTGTCCTCACAGAAGCCGCACTCACTGACCAAGCGTGATGCGAGTTCCTGCCAGGGAAGCACCTGGTCCCAGGGTGTGGGCATTTGTAATAAATTCTCTATTCTGAAATAACGTCATGTTTAGCAAAAAGTTGCAAAAATGGTACAGTGAATCCCTGTGTTCTCTTCTGCCAGGTTGCCCAAACATGAACATTTTACCATGTTCGCTTTTTCCTTCTCGGACTTGGAGCGGCTGAAGGGAGTATTTCAGGGTGCGTTCCCTAAAACTAGGCTCTCATGCTGCCCCTTAGGGGCCCGTTAGTGGCGACACAGCGGCGGCGTCTCTCTGCGATCTGTGATCACAGCCCTTTACCTGTCCCAGTAACGACACTTGCACGCTTCCCTCTAGGGTCACTTCCAAGTATTGTATCGCCTGGGTCTCCGTCATCGATGGGGCCCCTCTGCTCTTCCACCTCCTGCTGGTGATTTTGTGCGGACGACGTGAAGACGTTTTGTGTCTCTGTGTTAGTTTTGGCCTTACTGAGTTCGTTTACTGTTTGAAAAGTCCACTCTGTTGATGGTCTGGTGCTGTGCTTGCTGTGGGGTCGGGAGTCACATGTGGCTAAGTCCCCATGTGCAGAAGACGAAATGAAATGGGACCAAATGCTCGCTACTCAGCTACATGCGCCCCATTTCCAGTGCTTAGTGGCTGCGTGGGCTTGGCTGGTTCTGGATGCCGAGGAAGTGGGACATCCCATCACCAAGAGTCTGCTTGGACATTATTGTTCCAGGGTTTCCCAAGTTCGTTGCTGTAGCCTCTGTGAACGGAGGCCCCGTGGGCTCAGTTCTCGCGGCCCTGATGCCCTCCCTCGTCACAAGACCGTGGCAGCTGAGGCCTCCAGTGCCGGGCTCACCGGCAGTGGACACAGCGGCTCGGCCCTCCTCACGCCGCTAAGTATGCCTGCATCTGCTTCTTCAGCGAGGTGATGGGTTCATGAGAAAGCATATCTATGTCACTGTGATAAGAAAGCAGCAATCACTTCCTATTGCCCTTACTCATTCCATTCCCATTAGGAATGGGCCTTACATTCTGCCCAAGGCTCTTTCTGCACCTCTGGGGAGAAGCCTGTGATCTTTATCCTCGGAACTGTGACTAGAGTGACTTTCGCAACTGGATTTCCCTGGCCAAGCAGCCGTGGTGTCTGGGAGTGGGTCTGCGGTCATGGTGTTCTCTTCCCACCGCGTGTGGGGTTCTGCCTGGGGCCTCCCGGGAGCGGGGTCAGCGCCCCCTGCCCTGCACGGGGTCCCGCGCGACCCCCTCAGCTTCAGGGGTGCCGAGTCGTTCGTCCGGCTTTGCGCTTACCTGGGCCTTGAGGATGTGCGGTTTGCGGTCGGCAGGGCCTGTTGCCCCTATTGGGGGCCGCGGGTCCCGGGCAGCCTCCTCCTCCCGGGGAGCCCGTCCGTCCAGCCATCTCATCTGGACGTTCATGTGGACGACATTCAATATAAAAGGCCACCACCACAGAGGTATCACTCGTCATTTATTGCTGGCGGGTCACCGCGACCCCGCCGGCAGCCCGCAGCCCTCTGGCCGGCAGGAACAGCGCACGCCCAGGCCCTGCCTTTATGGCCCGGGGAGAGCGGTGGGCTCTGCTCGCTCTGCACCTGGGCCTCGTGTGCGCGGCCGGGGACGCGCGCGGCTGCCGCGGAGCTTCCTGGGGGCGGGAAGACGTTTGTGTGCAGGTGCGGCCGCAGCCCATGGGTGTCAGCTGAGCGCCTCTTTTCCCTGGTGCAGCCGCACGCAGCCTGCACGCGTCTCCCTGCTCGCGGCTGTGCGCAGGCGTGGCTGCAGGCCCTGGACGTCACTCCCCGTCCCCCCTCCCCCCCATTGCGCAGCCGCACGTTGTCCGCACGCGTCTCCCTGCTCGCGGCTGTGCGCAGGCGTGGCTGCAGGCCCTGGACGTCACTCCCCGCCCCCCCCCCATTGCGCAGCCGCACGTTGTCCGCACGCGTCTCCCTGCTCGCGGCTGTGCGCAGGCGC
>LNAC01000081.1:4193772-4269905 GCA_002007465.1 Ailurus styani | reverse complement strand
CGCTCGGCCGGCGAGGACGGCGCAGGTGGAGCGCGGCCGGTCCCCCCGGGGTGCCTGCCCCGCAGAGCCCCACTCGCCTTTCCTGCGCGCCCCAGGAGCCAGCGCCTGCCCCGTCCCAGTGGAGGCCGCTCGTGGGTTGTTGGGCTGGTGCCGGTCACCTTCGCATTTTTGGGGCGGTCTCGGCGGGACGCAGACCCCGGGGGTGCGGGTCCCTGTGGGCCTGAGGGGCGCGCGGGCCCGGGTGAGGAGAGGCTCCGCCAAGTCTTGCTGCATGTCAGCCCCTCCCCCGCGGGGTGGGGACGGCTTCAGGGGAGAAGAGCCTTGGGTCACGTGGGAAGAGAGCCTAGAACCCAGCCGGGCTCCTCGTCTCCATGGGGCACCCCACCAGGAGACGCGCGAGGAAGCCTCTCATCTGTGGGGTGTCCGTTGTTTTTGCCTTTTGCCAGTGTCGAAAGCTAAGAGGTGCCTTGAAAATGCCGTCACACAGGGGACAGCGGGCCAGGGCTGTCCCCACCCAGAACCCCGAGGTTCCAGCCCGAGGCCCGGGCTGCTCTCGCCCAGTGAGGACGTGGACTGCCGCACACACTGGACGGGAAACGTCCGCGGGCGTTGGTTCAGAGTCAGATGCAGTTCCTCTGCCTTCCCCGGGCTTCCCGAAATTCTCTCCCTAGTACGGACTGCCTTGGTAATTAAAAACCCCAAAACAAGCCCACTGGAAATAAGGAAGTGAATAAATATATTCAAAGCAAGGCCTGGGGAGCTGGCTTAGAGTTTGCAGCTTTGAAGCAGGTTGCTGGGTATTTTGAAGCGATAGCCCCAAAGGGCAAGGCCACGCCTGTGGTGGGCACGCTGGTACTTGAGCCACTGTCTGGAGACCTGACACGACGCGAACAGGCCCGGACGCAGCGGGTGACTTTAAGGGCGGAGGTGGGGATGTCTGTGGGGACTTCAACACGCTCCTCCAGGACGCTCAACAGGTAGAGCAGCCGTGAGCAAAGGTGTGGGAAATTAGAATACCGTCGTTAATGAATCTAAATATAATTTAGAAGTAGGCGTTTACAAGTATGTGTCTCATTATTAGGTTATTTCAGGGATTCGATAATGTAATTTCGTATCTGAAAATCGATCATTTCAGTTTGTTTATGAGTTAATGATGGAAGAGTATTTAACTTTCAACACCAGTTTATGATAAAAATATTGAGGAAATAGGGCACATAATGTCTTTGACTTGAAGAGAGTATGCAGCAGAAATGCACATCTGAACGTGTGCAGGGCATCCTGATCTTCTTGCTGTAAGGTTAGCAGGGAGGCCTGGCCGCCGGCCCTCCTGGTGTCTGCGTGTCCTGAAGGCTGCTGGCCTTATGTCACTGTTGACTTAAAGAAGGTCACAAGGGAGGGCGCCTGGGTGGCTCAGTGGGTTAAAGCCTCTGCTTTCGGCCCAGGTCATGATCTCAGGGTCCTGGGATCGAGGCCCGCGTCGGGCTCTCTGCTTGGCGGGGAGCCTGCTTCCCCCTCTCTCTCTCTGCCTGCCTCTCTGCCTCCTTGTGATCTCTCTCCCGCTGTGAAATAAATATTAAAATCTTTAAAAAAAAAAAAAAAGAAGGTCACAAGGGGTACAGTTAGAACCGTACACCAACATGGTAGTAGATAAAATGTGTAAATTCCTAGAAAGACATAAACTACAGTAACTGCTTCAAGAATAGTCTGAGTAGATTTGTAACAAATGAAGAGATTAAATTCATAACTTAAAACTTCCCACGGAGGAAAGCCCAGGCCCAGGGGGCTCCACTGTGGTCCTACTAAGTGTTTTAAGACCTTTCTCTGTGAGCTGGGAGCAGCAGGAGGTCATGGCATTGGGTCCAGTTCTGACTTCTGTGCTGCCTGCAGGCCTGGGTGCCAGGCCCTGGTGAGGTCGCGCCCGGAGCCCCGCTGTCCTGTGAGGGAGGGCAAGGCCTGGTAAATTCTTGCTTTTCTCAGAGACCAGAACCACCATAAAACGTCGGAGTGAATGGACTCGTGGGGAGGCAGCCTGGCCCAGACTCTTTCAGGCGTGAAGCAGCAAGGCCGGCAACCACCTCTTGGCCCCAGTTGTCACTGATGACGGTCCTCCCACGTCAGGCTGATGTGGGGTCGTCCCTCTCGGGCCCCGGGAGGGCAGCGGACTAGGGCAGTATCAGACTTGGGGTGGGAGGCTCACCAGGAGATCTGTGAGTACAGAGACGGATCAGAGGTCAGAGCCCCTTCCCCTCGGAGCATGTGTGAGCACCCCGCGTGGGCTGTCACGGAAGGCTGTGGTGGGGGCACGGTTGCCAGGGTCTGGCCTGGGGGGCGCAGCCCAGGCTGTGGGACTGTGCTGAGGCTGGTAGTGCCTCCCTGTGGCAGGCTGGGTTGGCGCGTCATGGTGAGCTGCATGATCCCCCCCAAAGATGGGTCCCTAGAGCCTCTGAACATGACCTTGTTTGGAAATAGGGTCTTTGCAGATGTAATTAAGTTATGGGTGAGGGGTTCGGCTGTGGTGTGGGGATCCTCAGGGGCTCTGAGGTACCTGGGTCATGACTTAGGTTCTCATGAGGAGACTGAGGCCCACAGACAGGCTGAGGGTCCCTGCTCTTCTGTTTGTGAAACAATGAGATTGTGATTGCTCGTCATGAAATGTACATCTTTTGTTGTAATTTGTGGGTTCTGACAGAGGCCCCGTCAGTAACTCGTGCCCTGCCCCATCGCCCTGCAGGCTCCTTGTGCTCTTGCGAGTCTGTCCATCCCGAGGGGCCTCACCTGTCCTGAAACTGCACATAAGTGGGATCTGTCAGCTGCATTTGTCGGGTTTCTGTGACTCACTGTGGTGCCACCTTTATCCTTTCCGTCTCTGCCTGACACGGAAGGGCAGCGGCAGACAGCCTTCCTTGTCCTGTGCCCGACCTACCTGCTGGAGGCAGCATCTGCCCCCGGGCACGGATGGGGCCCCTTCTAATTTGCTAAGAGGTAAAAAAATCTCTTTAGCATGAGTAGATACTGAATTCTGTATAGTGGGGTTTTGTTGTTGTTGTTTGTTTGTTTGTTTGTTTTGTTTTGTTTTGTTTTGCATCTACTGATAAGGTCATATGTTTTTTCTTACTTAATCTTCAAACCAGCCTTGCATTTCTGTGGTGAACCCAACTTGGTCAGTGTGATTCTTTTTTTTTTTATTTTTTTAATTTTTTTGAGAGAATGAGAGAACGATCGCGTGCATGGGGACAGGAGTGGGGAGGGGGCAGAGGAAGAGGGAGAGAGAATCTCAAGCAGATTCCCCGCTGAGTATGGAGCCTGACACAGGGCTCGATATTGCAACCCAGAGATCAGACCTGAGCTGAAACCAAAAGTCAGACACTCAACTGACTGTGGCGCCCAGGCGCCCCGCGGCGTGTGACCCCCTGGGTGCCTCGGGCTGGTGCCTTTGCTATCGTGTTGTTAAGGACTTTTCTGTGTTCACGAGGTATGTTGGTCTATAGTTTTCTTGTATTGTCTTTTCTCGTTTTGGTCTCAGGGTAACGCTGGCCCGATAAAATGAACTGGGAAGTTTTGTACTTTTGTACTTTTTAGAAGAGATTGAGTAGAATTGGTGTTACTACTTCTTTAAGCATTTGGCAGAGTTTACCAGTTAAACCGCCTGGGCCTGGACATTTCTCGTTTATATTTCAATTGTAAATTTAGTGTCTTTAATAGTTACTCGGGCGCCTGGGTGGCTCAGTGGGTTAAGGCCGCTGCCTTCGGCTCAGGTCATGATCCCAGGGTCCTGGGATCGAGGCCTACATTGGGCTCTCTGCTCGGCAGGGAGCCTGCTTCCTCCTCTCTCCTCTCTCTCTGCCTACTTGTAATCCCTCTCTCTGTGTCAAATAAATAAATAAAATCTTAAAAAAAATAGTTACAGGAGTATTCAATATCCGTTAATATTTTACGTGGGTTTGGTGTTTTGTGGATTTGAGGAATTGGTCCATTTCATGCAAGTTAATCAGAGGGGAAGCATTTCTGCTGTGTACTTCGGGTGTGTCCGGTGTCGCCTGAGGTCAGGGCCGAGTCCTGATGAGGCTGAGGGGCTGCTCAGTGAGGGCAGCCCAGGGCTGACCAGAGAGGTCAGGGGGAGTGTGGGGTGATGGGGCTGCCCCCGTTACACCCACATCACGTCTGGGCTGGTGGCTCTGTTCTTATCCTGTGGCTGCCGTAACAATTCACCACAAATCGGGCAGCCGAAAACCATGGAAACTGACTTGCTCCTAGTTCTGGAGGCCAGGAGTGTGAGATGGAAGTGCTGGCGGGGCTGTGCTCTCTCTGGACGCTCCAGGGGAGACTCCTTTCTGCCTCAGGCGGCTCTGAGTGTCCCTCGCTCGGTGGCCACATCCCTCCAATCTCTGCCTCCATCTTCGTGTGGCTTCTCCGTGTCTATTTTTTTTTTAAAGATTTTATTTATTTATTTGACAGAGAGATCACAAGCAGGCAGAGAGGCAGGCAGAGAGAGAGGAGGAAGCAGGCTCCCTGCTGAGCAGAGAGCCCAATGCGGGGCTCGATCCCAGGACCCTGAGATCATGACCTGAGCCGAAGGCAGAGGCTTTAACCCACTGAGCCACCCAGGCACCCCTCCGTGTCTCTTATAAGGATACTTTTCACTGGATTCAGGACCTCTCCCGGTAAGCCAGGATGGTCTCATCTCGAGACCTTTAATTTCATGACAACAGCAAAGATCTTTTTTCCAAGTGAGGTCACATCTCTAGGTTCTGGGGCTTAGGACGTGGATGTATCACTTTGGAGTCCACTACTCAGCCTGCCCTGGTGAGCCCTAGCTGTGGGGGCATGCCTGAGGGACATCGGGGCAGGGGTGCATCCCCTCCCTGGCCCTGATCTGGACCCATGGACCCTGAGAAGGTGGGGTGGGCAGTCTTCCAAGCTCACATAGTGACCCACAGGTCCTTGGTTCAGAATCCAGGCTGCGGGATCATCGAGGCAGGAGAGTCATTCCACAGTCTTCTCAGCTTCCGCCCCAACCTGTGCGCGGGTGGGGGGGGGGTGTGGGTCCCTGCCTCGCAGGCAGGTGAGGACCACGGTGTGTGCTCGTGTGTGTCAGCCTGTCTCACATCTTCAGGGTTCTTCCCTTAGTTTTGGGGAGTGACAGTGCTGTGCATGGCTCTCGGTGGTGGGGTCACTAGGAGGTTCTTAGGAAGAGAACCACACTCAGCGCTCCCATTTTGTGTGGGGAACCGTGGACATCCTGGTGTCCGGGGCTGGGCTGCGTGCTGTCCTGGGGGTCCGGCTTTGTCTCCTAAGAGCGGCCACGGAGCCAGTGGACACTTTGTTCTCTGGGATCAGAGTCCAGCCTTGTGCGGTCAGCCCAGCCGGGGTCCCTGCGCTCCGATAGGCAGTGGGCCAGCTGTCCTCGGTCCCTGGCATGGGGCTTCACTCCTCTAGGTGGGGTTCCCCGTGCCCCCGGGGCTGCGCTTCTCTGCACCTGGGTGGAGTGGCAGCTGTGTGCTAGGTTTCTTCATTTCCTGCCTCCCTGCCAACCTGTTCCTGGGAGATGATTCCCATTTAAATCTTGTTCCTGAGAAGAGCTGCTCTTGGAACCTGAGCCACAGACCCTAGTCCCAGAAAGGTGGGTCCTGCTGAGTCTTGATCCTGGCATCTTCCTGTGTTCCGTGAGGCTTTCCTCCTGCGCTGGCAGCGCTCTCGTCCTGGGCCTTAGGGCGTGGCTGGGTTGAGGGAGAACCACCGTCCGGAAGGCATGGAGCCTCTCTCAAGGGCCCTTCACGGGTCCTGGGGACATGGGAAAGAAGTTCTCCAGTGTGGTGTCTCTGTGGGGTCAGCATGCAGTCTCCTGGAGGCTTCCAGAGCTACTGCCTCCACCGGGAGGCCCTCTGTGCTTTGCTGCTGTTCCCCCACCCCAGCACTCAGGGACGATAGGGAGTGTCCCCTGTTGGTAACTCTATCCCTCCAGCCAAGATCCTGTGACACCAGTGAATGTGGAATGGGCCAGTGGGCTGTGTGCAGTGGGGGCAATGGGCTCCTGCCTGGGCTCGTGGCTCACAGCTGCCCTGGATGGGGCTGGTCAGTGCAGCTGCAGTTTGGGCAGGGGGCCCGAGGCCCTGCAGAGAGTCACTGTCCTCTTAGCACCTTCCTGGGCTCCTGAAAGGCCGTGGCCCCGGTCTGCAGGCCTAATCCCACACGTGGAAACCAGAGGGTTTCTCAGAGGTTTGGCAAGACTCTGCCGCCCGTCTGACCTGTCCTGTGTGTATCCCTGTGCAAACCTCGAGTGCCGCTGACAGTGGGGCTGCCCAGGCCCCACCAGTCCCCAGACTCACCCGGCCCCCAGTGGCAAGGAAGGGACAGGCTGAGGTGAACCCTTCTGCCCCTTGCGGGTGGGCTTCACCCAACACCCTGGGTTGGGGGTGGAAGATGGAAGCTGCAGAGTTTCAGAGTCAGGGACCCTGGAAGAGTCCGGGGGCGGGAACGGTGTTGGGGCAGGGTGGGTAGGTCCCCTCCCCAGGCAGGTGTGTGTGCAGAGCCAGGCCTGGGCCATGTTTCCCCTCTGGCCAGGGCAGAGCCAGTCCTTGTGGCCTTCCGTCTGGGGGAGGGGGCACGTTAAGTCAGTCTGACAATCCCAGTAACCCTTAGCCTGGACTGCCCGTGACCCTTCCTCTTTGTGCGAGGCGGGCAGCACTGGGGCTGTGCGCGGGTCTGGGGGACCTAGCCGTGCTGCCTGGGGAGGAATGTGAGGAAGAGTGACTTTCTCTAGACCCGCCCTTGGGTGGGGGGTGGGGGAAGCAGAATCCCATCCTTGTGAGCACAGGGCCTGGGACCCTCGCCCTCCCCAGGTGGAGGCCCCTGGCGCCTCCACAGGGTGTCCCCCGTGAACGCCCAGCTGAGGCCCCCAGGTGATCCAGGCATTCACGATGTATCGAGGGTAATGTGACCCCCTGGTAGTTCCTGGCTGGCTGCTCAGGGCTTGGAGGGGGCTTAGGACTCACAAGGGCGGGGGGGGGTCAAGGGCCAGATGGGGCTTGGGAGGGCAGTCCCCAGACAACTGTTGGCCCCGCTTCCCTCCACCCCGGCCTTGGTGGGACTGCTGTCCCAGGAGGCAACTGGCCCGTGCCCCTCAGATTGGAAAGGAGGGGTCCGTGAGTGCCCGTCCTGGGTATGTGAGGTTCTCTTGGGCCCAGAGTCGCGGCCTCCACTGCTGCTGAGTGTGTAGGCCTCTGGGGACTGAGGGACTGGGGTCGCATGGTCTTCTTCCTGTGCCTCCGTGCTTCCTCTTACTACAAGGACACCAGACATTGGATTCAGGGCCCACCCTCCTCCAGCATGACCTCCTTTTAGTTAATTACATCTGCAAAGACCCTTTTTCCAAAGAGAGTCATGTTCTGAGGTTCTGAATGGACATGAGTTTTGGGGGACACTATTGAACTCACTACAACTGACCTGCCCAGAGACCCCCAGTGGGGCCTCCGGGGCAGACTTGTGAGCCAAGACCCTGCTTGGGGCAGTGGCCAGCAAGGGAAGCACTCTGCGCTGGTGGCTGTGCAGGCGTTGGGGGACAGCAGTGGGACCTGTGGCCCCCTGGGCTGGGTGGCGGTGCTGGCTGGCTCAACCCCCAGGGCAGTGCGGGGGCTCTGAACATGCTGTCCACTTCCGTTTGACGGGGCAGTGACAGGCCATGCGGGACACGGTGCCCGGTGGCAACGGACAGACAGAGGGACAGAGCCCAGCCTGGCAGCTTGCTCCGCGCCAGCCCTGCAGCTGCACGACGGCCACAATGGACTGAGGGGCATTGATGGAGACACAGTCAGCCCCTGATAACTCGCTCATGGCGCTTCATATTTTTTCACGGAGAAGAATTGTGTGAGTGTGAAGACCCAGTGGGGAGATGAAGGCCACTTGATGAAGAGCCTTGAGCCCACCCCTTAAAGGAACAAGGCGTTCCCCCCCCTCCCTTTTTCCATGTGGCACAGACAGCTGGCTCCTTAAATATTAATCAGGGGTTATTGAGATGCAAATGTGTGCCCAGCACAGAAAGGCCTGCAGCTGCAGGGCTGGCGCCGAGTGCCCTCCACGGCCCAGGTGCAGCACCCGCCAGAGCCAGCGCAAGGAGGAGGTGACTCGCCAGCGACCCTCCCTGAGGACAAAGGCATCGTTTGCCCCTCAACAGGAGGCATCATCTTGTTTCGTTGGCTTTGCCCATCACAGCTTTCCTGGCTTTCAGCCTTAAACCAAGGTGTCCTTGCAGGTAGCCGTGCATGGGAATGGGGCGACCGGCCAGTCTTCCCTACCGTGTGAACCTTTGTCAAGTTTGTGCGTGTCCCTCTGGTTTCAGGCTGACTTTAGGTAGCCACGATCATGCTCACGGGAGAACCAAGCCACCAGCCTGGAGCCCTTTGTGGAGAGAGGGGGCACGTGAGGCTTTCCCAGTCCTTGCCTGGGCTGGCAGCTCAGAAAGAGGACAGAAAACACTTGGAAAGAGTGGGAAATGGAGGGTGGATAAGGATGGCAACAAGCCAAGGAAAAGCACGGTCGAGACACACAGGAAGATGGGGACGTGAGTACATCAGGACTCACAGCGGACACAGACATCCATTTTGCTTACACTTTCTTATATGTGCCTGTGAAAAGACAAGCAGCGCAGTGCGTGTTATGGTAAACATACCGGAAACAAAGTAGGCTCTCATACTTGACCATGGAAATAGGTTTTTCTTTGTAAAATATTTTAATTGTAATTGGAACTCATACAAAAAAGACCACAAAATGTATGCTCTTAAAAAAACTTTACAAACTGAGTATCCATTTAACAACCATCAGGCCAAGAGCTAGAACACTGCCAGACCCCTCACGGCCCCTGGTGTCCATCCCATCCCCATCATAAGCCTGGCTCTGTGCAGCCCCCAGTGTTGGCTGCCACATCTGTGAATGTTAGCCCCACAGCCTGTGCCCCAGTGCGTCCGGCCCCTCTCGCTTAGCAGCATACCTGTGACACTCACCCCGTCTGCCTGTGGTTGTAGATTGTCAGTTCTCTTTGCTGGAAGTTATTCCGTGAACACTCGTTTGTCCGTTCTACTCTTGGTGGTGAGTTGTTGGCAGTTTTTGTCTCTTATGAACAGTGCTGCTGTGATCCTTAGCGTAGGCCTCCTGGAGGGCGTCTGTCCATGCATCAGTTGTATACACACTGTGGGAGGGAGCTGCTGGGTCTGAAATGCATTTCGATTGCTCTATGTCTTTATCAACACATGGCTTTGCCAGTGTTTTTATTTCAGCCCAGTGTCAGGGATAGTTCAGTTTCTTTGTCATGTTTTGTTTTCAAAAGCAACTTGATTGAGGTGCAGGTGGTAGCATGCAGGTGCTGGCTCACACGGTCCTGTGAGAGCAGACTGCCTAGCCTTCTCAGCTCTGTGCTGAGTGATGACATGTTGGTCGCTTAAAATCGGATGCAGTGGGTGTAGTTAGATTGTGGAAGTTAAAACACACTACAAATCAGAGCTTTGTTTGGAAAGTCTGTTGCCATTTACATAAAGTGCACCTACTTTAAGCATGTAGCATGATGGTTTTTGACAAATGTGTATACCATGTTACCTACCATGTGGTTGAGATACAGTCTTTCTGGCCCTCCAAATACTCCCTTGTTCCTACTTCCCAGTCAGCCACTCCCCAACATGGCCCTAGGTAACCACTGAGTGTTTTCTGTCACTGCAGTTGAGGCTTTTTTTCTTCTTAGAGCTCCATATAAATGGGATCCTTTGGTGTATATTTCTTTGTCTCTGGATTCATTATTAGCTCAGCGTGTTTCTGAGGTTCAAATGTGTTATGCATATAATATATATTTATTGCTGGTGGATACAACACAATGGATTTATCCACTCTTCTGCTGATGGACCCTTAGATTATTTTTTAGTTTTTGGCTATTCTGAATAAATCTGCTAAAAGCATTGTTCACAGGTCTGTTTTCTCATTTCTCTTGGTAGATACTTAAAATGGCTGGGTTGTATGGTAGAATATGTTTAGTGTTTTCAGAAATGCCAAACTTTTCCAGAGCAGTTGTGCCCTTTTATATTCTGACCAGCAGTGTATGAGTCTTTACGTAGGATATTTCTGCATTAAGTGTTGGATAGAATGTAAGTGTGTTTTATCATCTCATCTCAGCCTGAAATTTTCTCTGTGACAGTTTTTTCCTGAATTTAATTCATTTCATTGTTATGGGGCTACTTGGGTTTTCTCTTTCTTTGTAAGTCAGTTTTAGTAATGTATCTTTCATGGAATTGTTTTCATTTCATCTGGTATGCCAAATCCATTAGAATAAACTTGATAATATTCTCTTATTTCCTTTTCAATATCTGTAAGACCTGTAGTGATGACTCTGCTTTCCTTCTTGATACCGATTATCTGTATTTTTGCTCCTTTTCCCTTGGTTGTTGTAGCTAGAGGTTTATCTGTTTCATTGGCATTTTCAAAGAAACAGACTGGGTTTCATTGATTTTGTTCTCAAATGTTTTAGCCCTGAAAGGCTTCTGGTTTTATGCAAAGGCCTTTTTAGGAGTCCCGCATGTCATCAGGACAAGGTTCTTCTTCCCTGCAGCCTGCTGCCCACACCCCTTGAAGACATGGGGCAGAACCCCATCTATGCTAGGTGTTGAGCTGATTCCAGGCAGCCTTGGCAGAAAGCCATCTTGTTGGCAACAGGTTTATGTGTCGTAACCATGGCTGCTCTTTACTCAAAATTTCTACAACCGATTGGTAGCTGCACATCTCTGAGAGTTCACGTATGGCATATGTTGGCTCTGAACGCCCACTTTCTATCCCACTGGCTGAGCACCATCTTATGTGTTGGCCTTAAGAGAATCTAGCCCTATGCACTTCACAAAAAAGGGATGAGTATTTTATCTGCTTGGCTCCCCTTACATGCCCACGAGATCTTGGCAATGTGAGGTCGCCTGGCCTCTGAGACAGGGAGATCTAGGGTCTTGGGACACTTAGAAGGTTTTTCTTGTTTTTTGTTTTATTTTTAAAAATTGAGGTTAAACTGATATTACCACGGAGTTAATCGTTTTAAAGGGAACAGTTGGTGGCATTCGGTGTATCACAGTGTTCTATAATCACCACCTCTATCTAGTTTTTAACTGTTTTATGCCCTCAGCAGGAAGCCCTCTCTCCATGATTCTGTCACTCTTCATTCTCCCCTCACCCCAGCCTCTAGCAATCACTAATCTTTCTGTCTCTACAGATTGACTTGTTCTAAATATTTCACATAAATAGAACCATGTAATAGGTGATCTTTGGTGTCTGGCTTCTTTCACTGAGCATAAAATACTTTCATGGTTTATCCACATTTTAGCAGGTGTCAATACTTTATTCCTTTTTACTGCTGAAAACTATTCCATTGTATGGAGAGACCGCATTTTGTGATGTGTTCCTCTGTTGGTAGACATTTGGGTTGTTCTCACCTTTTGGCTGTTGTGAATTGTGCTGCCGTGCACATTTGTGCACTAGTATCTGTCTGAGTCCCTGTTTCCATTTCTTTGGGATATGTATACCCAGAAGTGGAACTGCTGAATCTTGTGCTTGTTCATCCGTGTTTAACGTTTTGAGGACCTGCCAGATTGTTTGCACAGCGGCTGCACCGTTTACATTCCTCGCACAATGTACAGTTTCCAGTTTCTCCACACCCTTGCCAATGGTCGTTGTTTATTTAAAAAATCACGGCCATCCAAGTGGGTGTGAAGTGTAGTATCTCACTGTGCTTTTCACATGCATGTTGTAGTGACTAAAGATGTCGGGTATCTTTTTGTGTGCTTTTTGGCTACTTGTGTGTCTTCTTTGGAGAAATGGCTGGTCAGGTCCTTTTGAATTGGGGTTTGTTTTTGTTGCTCAGCAGTACAGGTTCTCGTTCTCTATAAATCCTGAATAGTAGACTCTTATCAGTTATATAACTTGCAAATATTTTCTCCCACTCCATGGGTTGTCTTTCCACTTCCCTGGTAATGTCCTTAAGTGCACAAAAGTTTTAAATTTTGATGTTGTCCAATCTATCTGGTTTTCCTTTTGTTGCTCCTGCTGTTGGTGTCCTAAGAATCTATTGTTAAATCCATGTTTTCTTCTGGGAATTTTAATGGTTTCAGCTGTTTCATCTATTCTGAGTTAATTTTTGAATGCAGTGTGAGGTAAGGACCCTACTTCATTCTTTTAGTGCTCTAGTTCCTGCTGTCCCGGCACTGACTGCCCTTTCTGCATGGAGTGGTTTTGGCATCCTTATCAAAAATCATTTGACTGTATGTGTGAGGGTTTATTAGATTTCCATTCTGTTCCTCTCATCCAGGTGTCTGTGGTTATGCCAGGACCACACTGTTTTGATGATTGTAGCTTTGTAGTAAGTTTTCAAATTAGGAAATGTGAATCCTCCAACTTCTTTTTAAAGATTGTTTTTGTTATTTGGGGCCCTTTGCAATTCCATGTGAATTTGAGCATTGGCTTTTCCATTTGTACAAAAAAAGGCCATTGGAATTTTGATGGCGATTTCACTGGATCTGTAGACTGCTTTGGGTAGTACTGTCATCTAAACACTGTTGTCATGAGTTTATAGACTTGGATGTCTTTCCACTGACTTAGGTCTTTTTTAGAATTTATTTCAGCAGTGT
Organism: Ailurus styani; assembly: GCA_002007465.1. Taxonomy (NCBI): domain Eukaryota; kingdom Metazoa; phylum Chordata; class Mammalia; order Carnivora; family Ailuridae; genus Ailurus; species Ailurus styani. The sequence goes on along the minus strand of LNAC01000081.1, from coordinate 4,257,264 downwards.
TACATAGTTTTTAGTGTACAGGTCTTTTGCCTCCTTGGTTCAGTTTTTTTGGTAGGCATCTTATTTTTTTGGATGCAATTGTATATGAAACTGTTTCTTTAGTTTCTGTTTTAGATTGCTCATTGCTGGTGTATAGAAGCACATCTGATTTTTGTGTGTTGATTCTGTACCCTGCAACTTTGCTGAGATAATTAGCTCTAGTGGGTGTTTTTTCTTTGGGTGGATCATTGGAATTTTTTTCTAGAGGATCACGTCATATGTGAATAGAGGTGTTTTTACTTTCTTTTTACTTTATTTTTTAAAGGTTTTATTTATTTATTTCACAGAGGGAGAGAGATCACAAGGAGGCAGAGAGGCAGGCAGAGAGAGAGGGGGAAGCAGGCTCCCCGCTGAGCAGGGAGCCTGATGCGGGCCTCAATCCCAGGACCCTGAGATCATGACCTGAGCCGAAGGCAGCGGCTTTAACCCACTGAGCCACCCAGGCTCCCTCTTTTTACTTTAAAGCTTTTTAATTTTTTGACTGATTGCTCTGGCTGGAACTTCAGTACGGTGTTACGTGGCACTGACAGTGGGCATTCTTGTCTCAGTTTGGATCTTCGGGGGGGGGGGAAGTTTTTCACTCTTTCACTGTTGGCTGTTTTTTGCTAACTACCTTTTATTATGTTAAGGACGTTTCCAGAGGGGCTTTTCTCATGAAAGGGTTTTGGATTTTGTCAAGTGCTTTTCCTGCATCAGTTGAGAGGACCATGTGCGCGACCCCCCCCCCACTGACTCTGCATTCGGTTGATGTGAGGTACTGCAGTGACTGATTTTCTTAAGCAATGCCATTTGGTCATGGCACAGAAGCCTTTCATCATGCTGTTATTCTGCTATCATTTTGTGGAGGTATTTGCTTACAGATGCAAAAGTTGTAAGGGATACTGGTGTGTTTGGCTTTGTTAATCAGTGTAAAACTGGCCTCATGAGATGAGTTAGAAGTGTTCCCTTTTCTAATTTTTTGGAAGAGTTTGGGAAGGATTGGTGTTAATTCTTTCAAATTCTTGGTAGAATTCAGCAGTGAAGCCATCCTGTCCAGTATTTTTCTTTATTGGGAGGTTTTTGATTACTGATGCAGTCTCTTTACTTGATGTAGGTTATTTTACAACTTTGTTTCCTCCTGAGTCACTATTTCGAGGTTTTGTCCATTTCATTGATGTGATCTAATTTTTTGGGGTACTGTTGCTCATAGCCCTCTTACAGTCCTTTTTATTTCCATAAGGTCAGTAGCAATGCCTCTGCTTTATTTTTATTTTAGTTATTTGCATTTTCTTTCTCTGTCAGTGAAGCTAAAGGGCTGTAAATGTCATCGATTACTTCAGGAATTTTAAAGGTCTGTTTGCTGATCTGTGAGTTCCACTTTACTCGGTGGCTTTGAAACGATCCCCGAGGATGAAGGCATGTGTATACTGCGTGGATACAGGGCAGAGAGGTCAGCGTGGGGAATGGAACCACGGAGCAGGTGGTGGTTGGGCTGCTGAGCAGGGGACCTGGGCAGAGGGGAGGCACACAGCTGCCTCAGGACTGGAGAGGCTGTCCTTCGCGGAGCCTGTTCACTTCTAAAAGGGATGTCAATCCTAAGGGTGCTTGGGGGTGGCAAACGGATGTGATAAAATTGAGGAGATAGCCCCACATCCATTCATCTGGAAATTCAAACCCCCACCTCTATTTTTTTAAAGAGTTAACTGGGAAATCAGCATTTTTAGAATTCGGAGAATGCTCAGTGTCCAGCAGAGCCTGCAGGTGCGGCTGGGGGTTTTCGGCCGCATTTCCTAGAGATCAGAAGGAGGAGTAGAAAGAAATGGGAGTTTTCAGTTGGCAAAGAGCGAACAGCGGGACCATGGAGGAAGGAGCTAGCAACAGGACAGCTGACAGGAAAACCCAGTGTCAGGGCTTGGAGACCGATAAGGAGATTAAGAAAGGAGAGCCCAAAATGAACGTCAGGAATGGAGAAGGACCATCACCCCCGAGAGGGGAGGCTTCCCGAAGTTATAGGGCCGTGTGGTGAGCAGCATGAGTAACTGCCGAAGACACTGAGTGGAAGAGCTCGGAGTAAGAACTGCTCAGGTTCCTCGGGCGCCCCCTGGGCTGGTTTTCATGGCCTGTCACATCCTTGGGTTCACCATGGTGTCCGTGCTCCCGCAGAGCCCCTGGGCCTGAGGTGTGCGGACCCCGTGCAGCCGGCCCCGGCGGCCTGGGGCCACAGAGCAGACGGCCATCCCCCTGCAGATGCTGAAGACCCCGGGGGAAGAGGGGCCACGCCAGGAACTCCATGCCCCCGCGGGTCTCCGATCTGAGTGAGGACCCTCTCAGCAAACGAGTGGACGCCCACGCCCACGGCTCGGTGAAGGCTCGCACACACCCTGCCTCCCCCACGGCCCCTCGCCTAGTGGTTGGATCGAGATGGCGCGGCCCCCCAGGGTCAGGCCTCTCCCTTAACCTTGGCACCACCCCCCATCCCTTGGGTTTTGGAAGGTGAGGGCAGCATCTCTGGCCTGCTGATGAAGCCTGACCCGCTGGCTTCTGCCACATCTGATTCTTACCAGCACTCAGTCTGCCTGGACACGGCTGTCCAGGGGCCCCTCAGACCTGGACGGCTGGGGAAGGGTGGGCTCAGAGCTTGGGTCCCTGAGCCCCCATCTCTTGAAGTGTCTTGTGTTGACCCAGAAACAGCGGATCCCGACAGAGGGCGGTGTCGGGCCGAGCAGATGCAAGTAGAGTTTGGGCCTTTCTCCTTCACGAGGTGGGCCGTTTATCCAGGTCTGTATTGGTGCCTCTTGCCCCTTGGGAGCCAGGCCAAGCCCCCACTTGCCTGCTGTGTGAGCAGGAGCAGCTTGAGCCCCGAAGGGGTGCGGGCGTCGGCACGGGAGCCTGGGGGCCAGTGGGGTGACGTGCTGACCGCAGGCTTGTGCCCAGTGAGGCCGGGGGGCTGCGGGAGGACTTGGAGTGGAGGGAGGGTGCGGTCTTGGGAGGCCGTGGGCCTCAGGCTCGGTTCTGCTGACGCGGGGCTGGGGGAGGAGAGCTGATGGGGTCTCCTCTGGCAGAGGCTGCAGTGGCCTCCACGGTGAGCAGCTGTTTGTCCTGTCCCAGCACCGGTGTGCCTCCAGGGCCTCGGCGCTGTCTCTTACGGCGTCCTGGGAGACAGGGGTGGTGCAGAGCTGGACCGAGGCCCAGAGGAGCCCCTGGCAGGGGGTCTGAGGCCCTGGGTGGCAGTGAGCCCAGCGTGCAGTGCGGGCGGGCAGGGTGGCTGCCCAAGCCAAGGCGTACGCTCCTTCAGCCTCCTGCCCACTCTGGGGCCCCCGCCCGGCGGCGGAGCTCCCGGGACAGCCCCCCAGGAAGGGCTGCCCAGGCCACGGCCAGCCGGCGGTCAGCTCCATGTGGCGGCCGCGGGCAGACTTGCTGGCTCCAGGCTCCTCGTCTGAGGCCGCGTCTGTTCTGAGACAGACACAGGGAGCCTGTTTCCCTGCGAGCAGGAACACGGCCTCTCTGTCGGCACCTGGACCGGCTGGCCCCCCGGGCGGGCTCTTGGGGGCGGGGCTCCACACAGACCCGCGCTTGTGCCTCCCTCGGCCGGGCCTCCAGCCTGAACCACCTCGTTCCTGCCGGGACCCTCCCTGGTGCAGCCGGGCCCTCCGGACGGTGGGCGGCGGGGGAGGCGGGAAGGGAGGCCCTGGCTCCTGCCCGGCTGTGGGGGGGGTGTGTGTATGTGTGTGACCGGGGCAGGGGCTGTGCCACCAGGTGCTTGGCTGGTGGTGCAGCGGGGACACCAGGCCTCGGGCGGGAGTCCTGTTTGCTCACAGCTCACCTGAGCCAGTGGAGATTGGGGGCCATGCCCATTGCGGATGGCAGAGGCCCCAGGAGGCCCGCCAAGGAAAGAAGAATCCATCTAGTCAGCACTGCTGTGGGTGCTCCCAGGGCCCAGGCCAGGGCTGACAGCTCTCATGTCCCCGGCTGAGCCCCCTCTGCAGGTCAGGGAGTTGGGGGGGGGGACGTGGTCACAGAGGAGGGGGGAGGAGGTGGGCCGCCAGAGGGGGAACAAAGGGCTTCTGTCTGGGCCTCTGGACGCTGGACCCTGGGGAGGCACGAAGGTTCTGAGAGGGGGGTGGGCGTGAGGGGAGGACTGGGAGCCTTGGCTTCTCCCTTTCCCAGGCTGGGAGTGGCAGCTTCCTCGTGGCCACACTCAGGGTGTGAGGGGGTTCAGCTGCCCGGGCATACGGCCTGACTGGGGGCCAGCCCTCCCTTGTGCAGTGGGTGCTGGTGGACACCTCGGGGTCAGGGTCAGGTGCTTGACGGGGGCTCTCTGTAACGAACTTGGATGAGAGGAGGGGACACGCTGTCCTCTCTGGGCCTGCTGTCCAGGTCTGGGAGCAGGCCAGCGTGCCCGGGCACACGACGCTTCACTCCAGCAGCCGGGCTTCCTGCTTTATTGGTCCGCGCACAGGCCTGCGCCTGTTTCTACGGCAGTTTCGGGTGCGGCCAGTCCCGTGCCCGGAAGTAGTCCTCCAGGTCTCGGAGGCTCAGCGGGGGGAAGTAGGGGCCGATCCTCTTGCGGACCCACCACTTGCCTGCGGCAGCGTGCCGGCCCCCAGCGCGGCTGAACTTGTACCTGTAGTGCTCTCCCCGGACCCACCTGCAAGGGGAGACCCCACATCGGGCGGCCTGTCCCTTGGCCTGCCGGGCTGCCACTCCTCGGGGGGAGAGATCGCCAGGCCCTGCCACAGGGACGGTGGGGGCTCAGGTGACATGTGGAAAAGGGCCGCTCAGCTCCAGAGCCTGTAGGCATCGAGGGGCTCCCTGTGCCTTCTGGAGGCTCCCACCCCCTTGAGCAGACCAGCAGTGCGTGAGAAAGGGGCTGGCCCAGCGCTTGCAGACCCGGCCGCCCAGGCACGCTTGCAGGGGTTCCGAGCTGGCTGTGGGTGCCTCTGGAGGAGGAGGCCTGAGAGGCTGCAGTGGACAGGGGGGTCCTGTCCAGCAGGGAAGTCCTACCTGGGCGGCGCCCTGTCCTCGAAAGGGTTGAGGGCCAGTAGGGACAGAGCCGTGGCGTCGTTGGCCAGGAGCTTGCCTGCCAGGTGGATGATCCACTCGTTGTGCTCGTAGGTCTGGGGAGAGAAAGGGAGAGGGTGCTGGCTCCAGGCACAGAGCCGGGGACACAGGGCAGCCTCTGGGGGAGGCCACCCAGCCGTGACCCCAGAGCCATCCGCTCCCCGTGGGCTCCCCCTCAAGTGTGCTGGGGGGTTAGCCTCTCCTGGCTGGTGGGCCCCCACCGCTCCCTGCTCCGGCTCACTGGGCAGGTGTCTGCAGACGGCTCCCCCGAGGGGGCTCCTGCCGCAGTCCTGTTGTCGGTGTTGCCGCCTACTGGCCCCGGGGTTCTCACGTGAGTGACGGTCTTCACAGGCAGAGGGGACAGGGACCGCCCTACCAGGCCTGTCTTGCCATCGCTGATAGTGACACTCTGGCTCTCTGCACCCACCGCCCCTTGTGCAAGGGTGGCTGGGCAGTGTGGAGACCTGCACCTGGGAGGGGGGCCGGCACGGGAGGCGTGACCTCACCCCCACCAGCCACACTTCGGGCATCCCCACCGCGGCGGCTGCAGCCCTGGGAACACAGCGGCAGGGGTGGGGCAGGAGAGGCCCTTACCTGGAAGGCCGCGAACCACATGAGCCAGTCCAGGCGGTGGTGGTAGGGGGAGATGAGGCACGGCCGTCGCCCCGGGTCACCCGGCTTGCACTTGAACTCATAGTCCTCCCACACGGCATCCGGCGTGCTGGCGTTAGGGCTGGCTGTGCCCTGCAGGATGACCTCTGTGCGCTCCTTGGTGATGCTGTGGGGAGACCGAGGCAGGGGCTCTGGCACACGGAGGGTTGGGGGGACTCCCTCAGAGCCCTGGGTTCCACGTGTGCACGCAGTGGACACGGCGAGGAGCCACTGCACCCATACCTTCCAAAGGCGCCGTACGTGTTGACAATCCTAAGAGGGTTGAAGGATGTGTTCATGACCTGCGTTGGACTCAGCAGGTTGACGACCACGGGGACACTGAGCCAGGCCACCAGGATGCCCAGGGCCACGTGCACCACCCGCCGTACCATGCAGCCTGGTGGGGGGCAGAGAGGGGGATGGTGGGCTGAGCTCTGCTCTGGGGCCTGGACCCTCGGCAGCCCCTTACTCCCAAGCCGGGACTCTCGCTAGTGGCCCGGCTGTCCACTCACCGAATCTCAGCCGGGGCCGGGCCCCTCGGGCGGCCTCCTCCTGCAGCTTCAGGACTCGGTCCTTGAGGCCGCCAGGCCCGGAGGGAAACAAGAGCCCCAAGGTGGCGTCATCGAAGCAGGCCACGCTGGGCACCATGGTCAGCCAGTTCAGGAAGCTCAGGTTCCCGCTGATGACGAGGAACACCTGGAGGGGACGGGGCAGTGCCTGAGCCCAGGCCCGCGGCAGACGGTGGAGGACGTGGCGGCTGCCGTGCTGGTGGTGGGGACAGTGACGCCTGGAGGGCCGGGTCCCCCACCCCCCACAGGCTGCCTGCCCGTCTCTCTGCCCCCAGCCCACGCATGTCTGCGCCTCGGCTGATCTCGGAGGCCAGTTCTCGCTAGAGCCCTGAGGGGGCCCTAGCCTGCAGACACTTCGGGTCTGGCCCCTGGGGCTGCCCGATGCCTACCCCCAGCACTGGAGCCGGTGGCTTCGTGCGGTCTGCTGCTGTAGTTTGTGTTTGGGGCCATCGTGATGGCCACGGTCTGGCGCAGCCCTCCTGTGCCCGAGTCCCGTGGGAGGTGGACGAGGCTCTTGCTGCTCACCCGGAAGTTAGGGGTCACCCGTCCTCCACAACTAGCGGTTCCCCTCCCCACCAACGTCCACAGTGACCATGCACGAGGCCGGCCTGGGCACGCGCTGGGACAGACGTGGAGCCCGATCTCCTCTGCTTTCTAGGCACCGAAGGATGGGGCAGCCGCTGTCTGCTCAGAGGCCCAGAGCAGCCCCGGCTGGTTCCGTCGCAGGGTCTGGGGTGACCCAGGGTCTAGGAAGTCCAGTGGGCCTCCCCAGTGTCCCAGCCCCGCTGGGTTCGTCGGCAGACTTGGCACTAACTGTACGGCAGTTTTCCCATAAGGCTCGCCCCTAAAAACGACTTAGCATCTTGGTCTTGAGAACTACAGTCACAAAGTCTCTAGCTGGATGGAGTGTGACAGCCTGGGGGTTTCCTGCAGTCCTAGCCCGTTTCCCAGGGAGCGGCTGGCCGTCGGAGGGCTGCGGCCTGGAGCCGCCTCTCAGCCAGGACTTCTGGAAGGTTCCTTCTAGCAGTTGCACATTTTGTAGATTGCTTTAGTGACTTAATAACATCTTTGGCGTGATTGTGACCCTCTTGTTGGGCATTGGAGGGTGAGGGGAGGATGCTGCTGCACCCATGCCCTGCCCACGGACACCAGGCTCTCCGAATCCAGCCCCTCAGAGACGCAGGCAGCACGGCTCAGTCAGAATGCACCCGAGGGGGGGGGCTTCTGGGAGGGAGGTTTCCCAGGAGGCCCCGATGGCCGGGGTGCAGGTCCCCAGGCATGAACGGGCACCGAGAAAGCAGCAGGAACCAGGTGTTCCCAGCAAATCTGCATTCTTATTTAAGTCCGTTTCACAGAAACACGTAAAACGCATGCATCTGAAGCATCCATTTCAAAGGCTTTTGACTCTCGTGTAAATCGCCATAAAATCCAGAAGGTTCCACCCCAGACAGGCCCCACCCCCCACCCTACGACCTGTGAACCGACCTCCGCCGCCTGTCACTCCGCCTGTTCCCGAACTTGGTGGGCGCCGAGCTCTGGTGTCCGTGTCGCCCGGCTCTGCGGCTGTGTGCCGTGGAGCTGTGCCTGCTGGCCTGGCCGTGGCGTGTCGGAGGCGCATCAGCTACAGTCCTCTTGGGCAGCTGCTTGAGTGACGGTGTCTTCAGAAGGGGAGCAGTTTGCTTTTCGTGAAGTCACGAGGTACCCATCTTCCCAAGCTTCTCGACGAGCGGCGTGCGGCCTGAGAAGCGCTGGCTTCCTCCAGGGGTCCGAGGCCGTAAACAGCATTGGCGTGGCTCCAGCTGTCACGGGCAGCCGGGAGTTAGCTTTCTGCATGTGCTGGGAGGCCGGGGGCTCTTCCTCGCCCAGACTCGGTTGTGGGGCACAGCCAGCCCTCTGCGCGGGCCCGGAACTGCCCTGGGGCGAGTCCAGGCGGAGGCGGCCCCCAGACAGGGCAGGAGCTGAAGCCGGCACAGCGTTCACGAGCGCAGACGGGATGGGAGCTGGTGAGCTGGGCAGCGGCCAGACAGCCTGCTTCCAGACGGACTTGGAGAAAGAGATGAAACCAGAACACTGCACAGTTGCCCCAGAGGCAGGAGGAGAAGGGCCAGAGCTCATCCGCACACGTGACCACACGGACGTATTTCTCAACAAGCACGACCTTCACCGGCCCATGGCCGTTCACTAAGCAGAGCAGGCTGTCCCCGCGCGGGTGGACGGACAGGTGTGGCGACGCGGCCTCTCTGTGGCATGGCCCAGCGTGGGCTGGGGTGTCGCGGTCAGTCCTCCCCGGCTGGCCTGTCCATGCTGGGAGCCAGCCTGCCTCTGTCTCCCCTGCAGCGGGCGAGACCCAGCTGAGGCCCAGCCCCTTCAGTCCCGCCTGCTCATGACAGGGGCCTGCTCCGGCCATCCGGGAGGAACGGGAGGTCAGAGACGCCAACCTAATGAGGGTCTGGCAGGAGGAGCCATGCTCTCGATGGGTCGTGTCAGGTTTACGGACTACGGTGGCATTTTACGAGGTGTGACGTGAGATGTGTGGATTCATGGCTCTCCCAGGATTAATTTAGAAACTAGCGTTCTTGGTTCTGAGCCCCCAGATAATGATTTCTCATTCTTCGCTGTCTGCAATGTTCGCCGCCCCTGGGCCACAGTGTCTCCCCCGCGCGGGGCCCCGGGCTGCTCTGGGCACACCGGGCTCCTCCTCGGAGTCGGCCGCGCGCCGCATCCCTGGGCCGCCTCCCCTGGGGGGCCTGACTTCCTGACGCTTGTCTCCCCTGCCTGGCGGGACCCTGACACTCCTCTCTGCTCCCCAGTCTCTCCCAGTGGCATCAGCAAGTGACTGGATGGGCAGGTGTCCCCGCAGCTCAGTTCTGCCGCCTCCTCCCAGGAGTCTGGGCCATCTGGCAGCTCTCCGCACCTTCTCATGAAAGTTCTCGTGCTTATCTGGACCCCTTTCAAGACGCCGAGGGGTGGGCGGTCTCGGGGCAGCTCTCTGGGGCCGTGGGGGGTGGCGGCAGAAGCTCCCTGCACTGCTTTGTACGGCCTGACTGCAGCCGAGACGGGGACCCTGCCCCCTTCCCCAGGGCTCCCAGTGGGGGGCCAGGCATGTGGGGAACCCCGTCCCTGTCCCTCAGAGCCCCTCTCGTGCTGCGGGCCACCAGCACCCACCTCTAGCCACAAAGGGTCTGTCTGGGCAAACCCTCACGTCGACCCTCGTACAGCCCGGCCGCTGTCACCACGGAAAGACCCAGCGGCGGCGCAGCTGGGGGCCTGCCTCTCCGGGCGCGATGAGCCCAGTCTGCACACACATCGGGACCCCGCTCACGCTTCGGCCCCGCACGGCCTCGCCGACAGCCCACAGAAGCCCAGGCTCAAACCGCTACTGTGAAAGGACGCTCGCAGGCAGAGCGCGCTCATTCGGCGCTGCCGTCGTCGGAGCACAGTCCGAGGAGGACCCGGCGCAGAGCAGAGGCCGCTGCTGCGGTCTGAACGGCCGCTTCCGAAGGTGGGCCTGAGAAACCCGAGGGAGGACAGACCGACCGACCCGCACCAAGGGCTTCCCGACAGACCTTCCGCAAACCCCCCAGTGGGGTCCAGCACCCCCCAGTGGAGCGACGTGCCTGCTTGAGGGCTCTGGTCTCTCGTGTCCCCAGATGAAGTAGAAGTTAAGATCGTGTAAGCGTTTAGACTGAAAGATGGGAAACGCGGGGCAAGTGGCCTGCCACGTCCTGGGGCTGCCCGCTCACCTCTGCAACAGAGTCAGGCTCGGGGAGCAGGGCACTCACGTGGCGTCTGCACAGCAGGTCTCGCCTGGAGAAAGAGCAGCGTGCGGGCACGGGGCCGGGCTCCCCCGAGAACTGAGCAGAGCCACGTGGCCCACTGTCTGCCCAGGCGCCAGGCCTCCCCGAGTTCCATCTGCAAACCCCCAACAGTGAGGACGGGGACAGAGGAAGGAGACCCCGTCCCAGCTGGCCCCCGTTTCCTCGGAATAATCCAATGCCGCACTCAGGCACAGCCTTCCTTCCGCTACCACCGAGTAGAACCCAGTGGGGATGAACTTGGGCGTTTCTCAAGACTCCTGCAGAGCCATCGGTAGCTGGCGGGCCACTGCTGACCATGCCCCTTCATCCCCGGAAAGTGGGGCCAGCCCCTGCGGCCCGAAGCCATGACCCTTGTGCCTCATCACTCAGGGGCATCCAGGGCGAATGGCTTCTCAAGGCTCAAGGACCCAGAAGGAGGGAGCAGTGCTGGAGCCGGACAGGAGACGGGGCAGGCGAAGCTTGACCCTGGGCAGCTGCACAGACCCACGCCAGCCTCTGCTCTCCCTGTGGAGGAACCCTGGGAGGGCAGAGCTCGAGGCGGAGGTGGTCGAGGGGGCTGGCTGGCGCTGTGCCAGGAAGGAGGCATGCAGACCAGTCGGTGCAGGGACAGCCTGGGTGCCCTCGAGTCGCCCAGCCACGGGGTCACAGGCGCGTGGAAGCTCCCAGAGGACGTGGGTGGAGACCCCGGAGGCCCAGCCCTGAGGGAGGCTGAGCCAGCCCCGCCTCGAAGACCCCATCAGACCCACCCGCTACGGGTGAGCCGGACTCGTGAGGAGGGGAGCTGCTTGCCAGGGGAGAATTCAGCACCGAGAAGCACACAGCGTCCACACCCTCCCTGCAGCCCGCGGTGCCATCCCGACCTGCGCGCAACCCCTGGGAGGGAAAAAGGCTCACGGGAGCAGAATCAGAGGCGGGAGAAAATGTGAAACAAGGAGATAAGAAGGACAGAACAGCTACTATGAATAACACAAGGGGTTTACAAGACGATGTCAGAAACAAGAGAAACGTGAAGATCGTGAAAAAGCAGCACATGTGCTTTGAGAGCCGCAGAGGGCCCGTGAGCAACGGAGCAGCTGCCGCGTGGACCGGAGGCGAGGGGACGTGGCGACAGCAGGGACTGGAGGCGCGGCGCGCTCTGCTCCGAAGCACAGCCCGAAGCTGGACGAGGCACCCGACGGACGCACGGGGGTCACGTCCCAGAAAGGGAGGGTGGCACAGAGAACACCAAGATCACGTCCCAGGATTCTCGTTTGATGAAAACGATGAAGAGGTTGGCGAGCCTACGAAACCACCAGCGGGGCTACAGGCAGAGTCGCACGGCGAGCACCGACCGTAGGCACAGCTTTGCCCAAAGAAGAACACGGCCGGGCTCCGACAGCCCCACAGTAGCAGCGGCGGGAAGGCGGTGGCTGAGGTGAGGACACTGCGCGGCCCCAGGGGGACTCCGGGCTGCACGTGGGTGCCGGGTCAGGGACGGCAGGTCCGCGCGGAGCGACCTCCGAACGGCTTTCCGCTTCCGGAAAGCGCACGTGTGTGAGGGACAGCCCTGTACCGTGGTGCGGGTGCGAGGCGCCAGTCCGCACTCCGTCCGCCAGCAGCGCGAGTGTGCAAGGAGGGAGCGCCCTCCGGAGCCCCCCGGCCCTCCGACAGCGGCCCCCTGCCTCCCAGCGGCTTCGGTTTGGGACCTTAACCTGAGCCTTCCTGGAGGGGCACCCGGCCTGGGCCCCCTCCGTGGCCCACTGCTCCTAGTGGACTGGGGCTTGGGGGCCACACTGGGGCAGAGCCCCCCCCCCGTTGCAGGGTCCACTCAGGGGCCCCACGCTTCCTTCCCTAAGAGGGGGGACTTCTCCAGCCTTTGTAAGAAAGAGCCCTGGTTCCCCCTTGGACGCGATCACCAGGGGTCCCTGAACCCCGATGCTTTGCTGTCTTCCTCCTCCTGGATGTGGCAGGAAGAGGCCTGGGCTGGGCCGAGGCCCCTGCTGCTCGGCTCACAAGTCTGTGGTCCAGGATCCTTGAGGCCTGATAGTTTCGTGTGGGCAAGGATGCAGGAGCACGTGGTGAAAGTAGGTGTCTCCTGGAGGGCCCAGCTCTCCCTGGGGGGGTCTGAGGGGCCCCTGACACAGACCTCCTTCCTGCTCCTCTGCTTTGTCGCATTCCTAGGGCAGGGCCTTGACCTAGAGAACTAGGGTTCCACAGAGCCCTGGGGATGCAGAGACGCACTCTGAGCCCTCATCAGGCACACGCTGGTTGTGTGTGTGTGTGTGTCCCTGACGGTTGTTACTTAATAAGAAAAATGGAATTCGGGGTTGAGTGCATGGCCTCCCATGTGCTGAGGGAACTTGTCTGTCTTGTTCTTTCCTGGCCTTGCTGCAGCTTCCCCTAAAGACCACCAGACACACGGCCCGTCTGCGTTCACACTCGTCATGGAGCGCGGTGAGCGCTGCCAGAGACCAGGGCTCGCGGTGAGCAGGCAGGAAGTGGGGCTGTGAGGGGGGAATCCTGGGCCCAGGAGATGCGGAGCAGATGTTCCGGGTAATACAACACACCCCACAAAGGAAGGGATGGGTTTCTGGAACTCCCAGGCGGGGTTCTCAGCGCCCACGGCCTCACAGGGGACACAAGTACTCTTCGGCAACTTTTTGTGGCCAGCAGCCCCGGGCAGGTGTCCTGGGACCCAACGCTGGGCATGTGGCTCAGGAGCTGGGGGAGGCAGCTCTCTGTCCTGTCGCCATGGTGATGGCCCTCACCTGACCTGTTCCTGACTCTGGCCAAAGTCACAGAGGGGGATGTAAGACCAGTCTCTGCACCCACCAGGAGCCACTTGCCTACGAAGTACCTGCTCCCACACTAGGATGGGCGTCCAGTCCCGCCCCGTGCAAAGGCTGGCCGCTGCCCCTGCCGGGGTGTCTCCCTTAGACGCGAGGCTTGCCGTCCCAAGGCGGGGTGCGTCTAAGACCGGGCAGTGCAGCTCTCCCACGGTCCTCACGTGCACCTCTGCGAGTGGCCAGCAGACCCGTGGCCTTGCAGAACCCTCCGCAACAGCTGTGTAAACCGAGTGTAGGAGGAGATGAGCCTGTTGACATCCTCCTCTCTTTCCCGAAGGGGTGCACGGAAACAAACAGATCCGGAGAGGTCCCTCGGGGTGCTGGGTGCAGGAGCAGAAGCGTGGCCTGTCAGGACAACGCATCACGGCTCCCCCCGCTGGGGCACTGCTCCCCACAGTGACCGGCCTCCTGGCAGGGCGCGGTGGTCCCCGAGAGCCAAGCTCTGGTCCTGAGACTGCGCCCGGCGACCCCAGACTGGCGGGCAAAGCGCTGGACCAGCACACGGGGCCTCGGAGAGCCACGGCGCTACTGCGGCGAGCTCGGGGGGTGTGCCCAGACCAGGGCCCCCCCAGGGCCTCTGGGGGATGGAAAGCAAGTGCACGGGCTGGTCTCCTGGAGTAACGTCCAGAGCTGCAGGTCAGCAAGATCCAGCTCAGGCCCTGCCCCGTGCGCCGGTGTCCCACCGTCCACGACTATCCACCCAGGAAGCGGACCCCAGAGCCAGGTCCGGGCCCAGCCACGTGGCCTGAGGCTGCTCACGGCAGAGCCATCCACACTTGAGCCCTGAACCCCTCCATGTGCCGTGGGGACACTGGTGCCGAGACGGGCCCGGTTAGCCAGCCATCGCCCTAAAGCAGGACTCCCGGCACGTGCCGTGTCGGCAAGGGCACTTGGAGAGCCCGGGTTCAAGTTCCAGGCTCCAGGAGCCGAGCCCTTCACGTCTGCTCAGGAGCACAGACTTCCTTCACTTACTCTTTCAAGTGACGGGACAACTAGCTCCTGCTTGGCACTCGTCAAAGCCGGCCTGCACGTTTTGGGGACAGAAAGCAGTAGAGGGACACTGGGCCCCACAGGCCCAGGCAGGTTTAGAACCTGGAGAAGGTCCCAAGTGGTCTGCAGTCTGGAAAAGCAGCCAAGGTGGGCGGGGGGCTAATGAATGCCCCACAACCCCCTCCCCAGGAAGTTCCCCATCACCACGGCGACCACGAAGCCGCGCAGACCCCCATTCCCACACGGCTGGGCAGGGCCGGATCCTCCAAGTTGCCCTGGAATTGGGACGGGGGGAGGGTCCAGCATGCGGCAGTGCCTGCGCTGGCGGAGCCTGTCAGGGGTGCTCGAGCCTGCCCGGAGTTGCCGTCTGCCGGCTTGGGGCCACGGGAGCACGGGGTCCTGGGCGGGTGGGCATGCAGCCCTGAGCCCCTGCCTGCCTTGTGAGGGGGGGCCCTCATCCCGGTGGGGGGGTGCGCAGGGCTCAGTGGCCCAGCCGTGGCTCTGCCCTAGCGCCGAGTCTGCTGGGTTGATGCCTGAACTAGAGCACCCAGACTGAGAAGATAGGCAGCCGTGAAAAGTGAGTTAAGCCGGGAACACGAGGACCCTCAAGTGCATTATTAAGTGAGGGGCACCCCCCAGCCAACTGGAGCCCTGTGACCCTGCAGCGGCCAGAGCTACAGGTCAGGGGCTGCCCCTGGGTTGAGGGGAGGGAAGGAGTCGGGGAGCACAGAGGGCTCAGGGCAGTGAAGGGACCGTGCGAAGGATCGACGGACAGACCGGACAGCTGTCCGTACACATCTGTCCGAGCCCCGAGGACGCACAACACCAGTGACGCCGCAGTGAATCCGGTGATCCCCCTGGTGATCCAGTGTCCACCTGGGCTCCTAAGTCGGTGTGTCATGGGACACCAACGTTGTCCCATGACACACGACGCGCTGACGTGGGGACTCTCCACGCTCTGTCCGGTGTCTGTCCGTCTGGAGTACTAATGGACCAGCAACTAAAGCACTGGGGGGCGAGAGCAGGGGGCAGGCCCCACCGAGTTTTAGGGAGGCCATGGCAGCCAGATGGGGTGACATTTGGACGTGGAGTCTGTGCAAGGAGCATGCGTTCACCTGCGAGAAACCGCGTATGTAACTGTGTCTACCTGGGACAAAAAATAGCCCAAGGAAACTAGAAACACACGGGGCTCGGGGAAGGTGGCCGTGCACATCGGTGCACCCTCACTGGCATCCCCTGGGTTGGGGGACTCGAGCATGCGGGAGCCTGGTGCTGGCTGCCTGAGCACCGTGACCGGGGGCAGGGCCCCGACTGCTGGACACCCAGGGAGCGTGACCAGCCAAGCGCCACTGCTCCGGGGACGGCTGCGGGCGAGCAGACCGGTGCACAGGCTGTCACATGTGACGACGGTGGCATCGTCCGTGGCACACTCGGGCAGCGCAGAGGAAGACGGCTTAGTTAAAAATTCCGTTTACAGGGGCGCCTGGGTGGCTCAAGCTCCTGCCTTCGCCTCAGGTTATGATCTCAGGGTCCTGGGATCAAGCCCCACATCGGGCTCCCTGCTCAGCAAGGAGCCTGCTTCCTCCTCTCTCTCTGCTTCCTTCCATTAAATAAATAAAATCTTTAAAAAACCACTTACAGCATCAACAAAGCCAAGGTGCCTCACGTGAACACACCCCAGTGCGGACGAGACCACCTGCACCGGCCACACACCCACTGCGGGCATCAGTCCCGGGAGTGTCGGCGCCTCCTGCCGGATCCGCGCGCCACTGCCCACCGTCAGGCCCTCAGCCACCACGACAGCCAACAGGACAAAGGCGGACACGCGGCACAGTCGGCGAGGAGGTGAAGCAAGTGGGGCTGGAGGGACAGGAGAAGATGGTACTGCGTGAGGTCGCACCTGCCTGGACACAGGCATCCCGTCAACACACGCCCCCCAGTAGGCTTACTTGTAACGACAAGGACTTGGACTTGGAAACACCCAGAAAGTCTACTCATGGAACAAGAGATGAGCCAGCCGTGGGACACGGTCAGGGAGGGAGGGCGGCCCAAGGCAGAGCAGGCCCCCCCGCCCCGACGTGCTGCACCCCGTGGAGCAGGGTCTGGAGTGGGCCACGGCCCCGCGGCAGGGGAGGGGCTGGAAGGGGTGTGGGCACCTCTGCCCCCGGGTAGCTACGGCGGGCACACGCGCCCCAGAACACTCATGACCCTTGCCCTTCCTGCTGGCTGTCCCTACGACAGGAATCCCAGCAACTAATGAATCAGCGGACACTGTTAAACACTAACGACGAACTAACTCTAGGTTGGCTAATTAAAAAAAAGGAATTAAAAGTCCCAACAGAGTTTTCCTTGGGGCTCAACGAGTAGATGCCGCAGTCGGAAGAAGGGAGAGGCCCGAGTAGTGGTGACCCCAGAGGAAGTCGGCGGGAGCTCTGCTCGCGGGGGAGAGGGCCTGGTTCCACGGGGACCGAGGGCTCAGGACTGTCATCCACGTGGAAGACAGACAGTGCCAGCCTCTTCCTCAGAGCCTAACTGACGGCAGCCGGACAGCTACCCCATGAGAGGGCACCCGAGAACCCGCCACAGACGGCTTCCCGGGCCACCTGCCTGTCCTCCCAGCGGAGACGCTCATCTCGGGGACACAGTTGCAGCGGTGATGCAGGCGTGGGCTCACCTGGAACAGGATCTGTAAGGCCCCGTGGAGGACACGCATGCGCCGTCCGAGGAAGATGAAGAAGGGCACCACGAGCTCCAGGAAGTGGTTGCTGAGCGTCTCGAAGCGGTGGACCCAGCGCGGGGACTGGTGGAGGAAGTAGGCCGCGGGGTTGGGCACTGGCTGCGTCTGGGGGACAAGGAGGAGGCCCGTGAGCCGATCCTGGAGCTCCGCCCCAGGGAGCCCTCTGCCCACCCCATGCCCACTGCGGTCCCAGGGGAGCAGCCTGGCCGGGAAAGGCTCAGGGGAGGCCAGTTCCGTGGACCTTTCTCTGGCAGCTCAAGTGCCAAGATACCAGCCCTGGAACCGAGTGTCTCAGCCTCCCTAGGGTGCACGTCACGGGCACCCTCCCCCTGCCTGGTCTCCTTTAATTCTGATGCTGACCTCCGGGGGCACCCTGAGTGTCCTGGGGACCCAGGAGCAAAGGGACGGGCACTAGGGGAGCCTCGGTTTCAGGGCAGCGCTCACATGTGGGGGTTTCCGCGCGGAGGCCGCTGGGAGCTGGGGATTCCGGCCTTGTGTGTGTCCCTGGGAACAGCCTCTGAGCACGTGTGCGGGGCGGGGGCGGCAGGTCCCGGGAGGCCTGCGTGTTGACTCAGCCGTGGTGTTGGCTGCCCCGGGGCCCAGCTGACAGGCCCCAGCCTCTGACCGTAGCAGCCCGGTCTTTGCCCAGACCCCTGGCAGCAGTGGCAGGGAGGCAGCGATGGAGAAGGCTGTGGGGGGTGGGCTGCACCCCACCCCGACAGGCAGCCCGGGGGGGACATGCAGCGGTCAGTGACGGGCACGGGTGCTCCCCAGAGAGGACCACGGCCCAGAGCGCTCCGGTTCCGGGAACTGTGTGCGGCCCGGCCCACCCCCACCCCCACGCAGGTGGGACCCAGGGCGTTGGAAAGCAGCTGTGGGGGAGCCCAGCCCAGGTGAGCGGCCTTGCTCCTTTTCTCAGCACCGTGGGGTCCGCACACCAGCCTCTCGTGTGCCCCATTCTCCCTCCTGGGAACTTCTCTCCACACACGCACGCACACCCAGCGTGGCGATGACGTCACCATCCGAAGGGCGGGCTGGGGCCACAGGGACAACGGGCAGTAGCGGGTGGGCTGACCTGGTTCCAGGTCTGAAACTCTATAAAACGACTTGTCCTTGTCACGGGTGGTTTAGCCCCTGCTGCTGCCCCTGGAGCCCGTGGCCGGCCCACCCTGCTCCCCAGCTCCGCCTGGGTGCGGGCTCGCCTGCCCCTCCCCCTCCCCTGGGACACGAGGAGGTGCCTGTGCGGCGGGTCCTTGCGGGTCCGGGTGTGCCGGCCCTGTGCTGCCCCGAGGAGCACAGAGTCTCCTGTCTGGACACGCGGGGTGGCGGGCTCGGGTCCGAGGCCGCAGGGGGAAGTCACAGGAACGGCTGCCTGTGGCTGACTGCCCCCCGCCCCCAGGGCTGCAGATGGCTCTAGGCAGGATGGCCACCGGGGAGGGGCCACTGTCCCCATCAGGTTAGTTCCCTTGCTAACGTTTCATTCGGACACAATTTCTGACTTAGAGGAAAGTCAGAATAGGAAAGAAAACCCCTGAATGCCACACTGCGTGCCCATGCCCCCCCTCTTCCCGCCACAGGAGCAGAGAGGAGCACTTGAGGGTGAAGGGTGAGCGCTCCGTGGCACGGCGGTCACAGCCAGCGATGGGGGCTCTCGTGCCCCATGGGCCTGACCGCATGTGCTCAATGAGGGCGACCCCAGGCTGTGCCCCCACGTCTCGCCAGCCTCTCATTCGAAATTTAGGACACGGACACGCTCATGTGCACACGTCCCTCCTCAGGGCAGAACTGGGGCACATGCTTTTGGCGGGAGGCCTGCAGGGGTGATGGGCCCGTCCCAGGGGGCCAGGGTGGCCGTGTGCCTTGGCATGCTGGTTTGCACCTGGACTTCTTGGTGGAGGGGTGTCGATCAGGGCTCGCCTTGCACTATGAGGCCGACAGAGCTGGCCTCCTGCACTCCAGCATCCTGGGATGGTTCTCGCCAGAATCCGTGGTTCCCTCGGCCTCTGGGTGACTCCTGGGTCCACTGTTGCTTTTGCATTTACTAGCTGGCTTTTCTACTGCAAGGTCAAGGTGTGCCTCCAGCCTGTATCAGTGCTGATGTGGCTGCGTGAGCTCTATTTCTTCATGGCCACTTCTTCTGACATGTCCACAGCCCTTCCAGAGACTCTCCCTGCTTTCTGGTCCTGAAGATGCTCCAGGGTCATCTGAACCCCTTGCCGCTGCCGCCCGTCGGTGCCCCTCTTTCCCCAAGGAGCCCTGGTCCCTGTGAGGGGAGGCTGGGAGCAGGAGCCCCGGCCTGACCTTGAGGGTCGCAGTCTCTGGGCCTTTCCGTCAGCAGAAGTAGAAAAATAGGTGAGTGACCACGTCCCTGCTGCCCGCGGCCATGCAGTCTCGCTCACAGCGCTGTGCGTCTCCCCGTGTTCTGAGCGGATTTCTGCCACACAGGGAGGCAGACGGGGGGCCTCTCCCTGTCTTTGCCCCGGGGCTCTCGGCCACCCACACGGGTTCCCTTCCTGTGAGTACGTGGGGCCCGCCTGCCACGCGGCCTCGGGGCTGTTTGCTCTCTCCTGACAGCACACTTGGCGCACGGAGCCCCCCAGCCGTACCACCCTGGGAACGACGTGTGGCCGACTCCCGCTGGACGGGACACAGGGGGGCCGCTGCTCGTGGGTGGGCAAGTGCAGCGCGTGTCCCTGTTTACTGTCCCACAGGGTCCCCCACACCGGCAGCCCCGTGTGCTTTGGCCTCTGGCGCGGACGGCCCACGACTGGCCTACAGGCACAACGGGCTTGGTGCCAGTTCTCCGAAGTCTCTTCGGCTGGCTTGTTTGTGAAAAGCCACTTGGGGTGGACGTCTGTTGGGGCCGCCTCAGTGACAGGATGCAGATGTGAGGGGAACGAGCAAGGACGCTGGGAGAAGACATGTTTCCCTTTGGCCTTCAAAGCGGTCACTGCCCCAGAAGTCACCGCACCAGTGGGTCACACCTGCTCCTCCCACATCAGCGAGGGCCCTCGTGACGGCCGCCCCCCTTCCAGGACTTCTCAGGACAGGCGACTGGATGGACACGTGTATGAAGATGAATGGAACTGGCCGTGCTTGCTTGGAGCCTGGGGAGGGAAGCCACGCTCCTCACTGAATCCAGGAGAAGCTGCCGGTGGCCCACCTCCTGCGTCCGTCTCCCCGTGGAGGGTGCGAGGCCGAGGTGCGGGTGGTGGCGGGGGCAGCGAGCGTGTGCGACCTGGCTTTGGTGTTTGCTGGCGGGAACACACCGTCCGGGCCAGGAGGGAAGCTGAGTGGCCCTCGAGGCCTGAGGCTGCCAGCCCCACCTTTGGGCAGTAGGCTCCGTCTGCCCAGGGCAGGCTCACCATGTCCTTTGCAGGCTGGCGCCTGGGACGAGGGATGAGGAGGGGACCCGGTTGGCCGTGCACCTGCTGCCGCCTCTTGGTCACGCCTGCGGCAGCAGGAGCCTACACAGGAGAGCGCTGCGGGGGCAGCTCAGGGTTTGCAGAAGACTCCAGCCCGAATATATCCTCTCCGTGGGGCAGCGGCTGCCAATTCCTGCCAGCGCACGCCTGTGCAGCCGAGGAGCCGTGTCCAGCGGATGCCCCCACCCCCGGCGCAGCCAGGGAGCAGCTGCACGGCCGGGGGAGTGACCTGTGTCCCCTGCACAGGCGGGGCCTCACCGCGCCGCGGGAACGCGAGCCGATGCCTGCTGACGGACGCTGCCCCGCGGTGTGGAAGTCCTTCCTAGGATGGCTCTGTCCTCCGAGGGCCTGCGCCGCCGTGGAGGGACCGGCTCCTCCTGTGGGTTTACGACCTGCTGGGCGCGGGGTGCCGGCTCTGCCCGCTGTGTGTGCACGGCCGCGGAGGGTCCCCAGGCCTCCTTTTTTTTTTTGTTAGCACCGAAGCTGGAAAAAAACCAGTCTGTCATAAAATCTGGCTGTAAACCCTGGCAATGGCGTCTGGAACAT
Organism: Ailurus styani; assembly: GCA_002007465.1. Classification (NCBI taxonomy): domain Eukaryota; kingdom Metazoa; phylum Chordata; class Mammalia; order Carnivora; family Ailuridae; genus Ailurus; species Ailurus styani. The sequence goes on along the minus strand of LNAC01000081.1, from coordinate 4,236,624 downwards.
CGCACCCAATAAAGCAGGGGAAGGGGTGCTGCTCTGGCAGGAAGTTTGGCCACGCTAACCGCTACGGCCAAGTGTCCCGAGTGCCGCGCAGCTCGGAGCCGGCGGCTGGCCAGCCCTGACCCTGGAGCACCTTACAGCTGGTTCCCTTAAGAAGACACACGAGGAAAAACGGGAAAACATGAAGGGTGATAAAAAACAGTTCCAGGATTTGGGGAAAGTGATGACGTTCCTTCGTGTTTGTTCCAACGCCTTCCCTTCCAGGCTGTCAGTGGTAAGTCCGAGAGAGAGAGAAATGGCTTTTTCAGCCATTTTCCCATTTCAAGGGCTGTAAGTTACGTGTTTGAGGCCTTAATGAGGAAGGGAACGTACGTAATTCTTGTCTGAAGAACAAGTTTCTGCAAACCCTCAAGCTGCCCACATTCCGTTCCAACAGAAGACGCTGTGCGTTGCAAGCCCCCTCCGCCAGCCCAGGACCCCTGCCCTCGTGGAGCCCGGGCGAGGCTGCTGGGAAGTCTGAGTCCCCCTCTGTTTTCTGGTGGGGGTGCTTCCCCTGTACACCGGGGTCGTCTGCTGGCCGATGGCTCCCCGACAGCGGGAGAGGGGAGACCGCTCGCACCTGTCCCATGAGGGTCTGGGGAAGAAACGGGAGGCCGACAGTGTTCCCGCACAGCCGGGGGCTGGCCTCCCACGGGCCCCGGGAAGGGTGAGGCCCCAGATGTCCCGTCCTGAGGCCAAGGCAGACCCAGCAACGGCCACACGGGGGCTCATCTCAGGAGCTTGGGCCACCGATGGCTGCCTCCCCTTCCCACCCAGACGACGGGCGATGGAGAAGGAAGAGTGAGCGAAGGGGACGGTCATAGCGCCATGGGACAGGACACCGGGGGGGGTGCTGAGGGGGGCTGGGGGGCCTCTTCCCCCCCGAGCGTGGGGAGATGCTGGGTCCCAGCGACAGGACAGTGCAGCAGCCTCCCTGCCAAGGACGGGGAGCAGTCTGCCGCCCCAGCCCCAGCACCGCTCCTGTCGACATCTCCCAAGCAAGGGCGGGGAAGAGGCCTTCAGACCAGGAGCCCGCCGGCAGCAAACGTGCACACGAGAAACGTTAAGGTGTCAGGTAGGCGGAGGGAGAACCGATGGAGAGCCCTGGGGATGCTGAGTATGTGGCTTGAACAAAGATGGGAACAGCATGGTGTGTGGCTTCTGGAACAGTCAGCGTGTGAGCACAGCCGTGGGAGGACCGGGAGGGGAAGTGAAAGAGTGGCACGGTCACGGTCCTGCTCGGTCCCGTACGGCTCACGGGATCCGCACAGCCCTCACTCGGAGGTAAGCTGTGCCGTACGCGGGACTCAGCCTGAGCCCTCCTGTCACTGTGAACACACAGCAGTCCTAGCCGGTGAGCCCAGAGAAGGAAAGCCCTGGCGTCGCGGGAGACATCGCAGTGACCCAAGAGCAGCAGAAAGCGATACAGAAACGTTGGAAGAACACATGGGAGGGAGAGCAGGCGAGTGGCAGGACGGTGTCTGAGAGCAGTCAGATCGCACGCTTGGTGCGGACGGTCCGAACGCCACCGAGGGCAGAGCTGAGGGACACCTGGGGGGCACGTCCTGATCCCAGGGTCCCGGGATCGAACCCCACGGCGGGCTCCCTGCTCAGCGGGGACTCGGCTGCCCCCTCTGCCTCTGCTGTGTGCTCTCTTGCTCACTCTCTCTCTCACAAATAAATAAAATCTTAAAAAAAAAGAAGGCTGAATTTCTCAGGCAGGCTAAAACGAGAGCCAAGTTCACGCTGCCTGTGAGACAAACACTTTGGAGGTGAGTGTGCAGAGGGCAGCAGTCAGATCTCAGGAGGACAGACCAGGGAGGAAAGGTGATTTCCTAAGGCAACAGCATCAGAGCCTGTCCCGCGTCCCGGACGGTGGCCCAGCCAGGCCCGGGGACCCGGCCAGCTCGGCAAGTGACACGTGCCGGGGCTAAGTGAGACCTGCACGGACAGACGCCGCGTCTGTGGGGGATGACCCGGTGTTGGTTTGTCATAATACTTGTCTACTGGTAAGTTTTCTGTCATGAGAAAGAAAACCACGACAGCAGAAAACTAGGTCTTCCTCCCGCGGGGGCTGGAAACAGGCACCCACAGGGGCTGCCCCAGCCCCTCTTCTGCTCCGACCGAGTCCACTGCTGGCCGCGTCTAGGTTAGAGGAGGACACGGATGGGGGACGGGGGGGTGAGCCTGTGGAGTCACAGGAGGGCCTCTCGGGCCGGCCCCTAGTTCCTGCAGGGCCTCGCCGTGGTAACACCCACGCGGACGGCATGCTTGCAAACAGACTGGTTTGGCGAGAAACGGAAGCAGCAAGGGGCAAAGCTGGGCTCTTGGCCGGAAGCCCTTCCCTCCTGCTCCCCCACGTGCCTGCGCCCTGGCGGCTCTTCCCGCGGGGCCGTGACAGTGAGTGAGGCAGGCCCTGCCGCCACGCCGCCACGCACCAGGACTGGAGGGGCCCGGGTCACTGAGGACAGGCCGTGTGACCCCCACCCGGGCCCCCGGCATGCAGACAACAGTGGGTTCTGCAGGCAGCAAACCCTTCTGAGGACGCACACAGCTGGGACCTCACCCAGCCTCACTGGGGACTTGCCTGGCGCCCTCCCTGCTGCCCAAAATGCCTGTGGACTGAAAATCACAGTCACAGGCCCTGCAACCACGCTGGTCACGATCTGCAGGCACAGGCGTCGGTGCCAATGGGATTCAGACGCGCACTCCCCGTTCATCCTGCTCCGACTCCCTCCCTCTGCACCCACGGGGTGCTGGGTCACCCCTGGGGGCTCGTGGCGGGGCTAGGACAGAATGAAGGGCCCCCTGGCCTAGCCCTTGGGGCCCTGCGCTGCCTCCTTTCTGTAGAGCCAGAAACATTCCCTCTTGGGCACAGCACAGGGCGTCGGCTCCAGGACCGAGGGAGGGACTCGTGGGCCCTGGGGCGGGAGGGGAGTCTGGCGGGAGACCTGCAGTGTGACACCCCCCGCTGAGCTCGGCGCCCAGGGGACGACCCTGCCCCCGGGCTGGGTGACAGAGGCCACTGCCACCGACACGTCCCGGACTCCACAGGCAGCATCTCCCCAGCGCACTGAGGAGGCGCGAGGCTGTCACAGCGGCGTTTCCACAACAGCCGCTGCCGGTCGCTTTCCGTGCCGGAACCACAAGCCGTGAGCGGAGACAGGACGCGAACGTCCCCCTGACAGGTGCCGCTCAGGGCATCTCAGTGTTTTGTGGCTGACAAAGGGCCAAGGACACCTTGACAGGCATTTGTGGGTCTGTGGACGAGGTCGCTCTGACCAAGTGTCCTAGGGTCACTTCGCTCACGGAGACACGGTCCCAGTCCCCCACAAACCTGTGAGTGGTCAGCAGGGACGGGAACGTCCAGAGGGGCTGGGACCTGGCCGGGGTCCCAGAGTGTGGTCGGGGGGGAGATGACAACGGCTAGAAACTAGGGCCGAGGTGGGGGAGGGGCCGCGGAACTCCGAGGACAGCAGGACTTGACCTCTCCCGCTTGTCCGTCTGCCCTGATCTGGGGGGGCAGGGCACAAGGCTGAGCAGCCCCCACCGTGCGCGCTCCTGGGGGTGTGTGGCAGCCCCGACGGCAGGAGGGAGGGTGCCTGGGCAGGACCATGGATAGTGGCAGAGGGACCCACGGCCGCAGGGGCCAGGAGCCCCATCTGCCAGCCCAGCATACGCGACACCCTGCAAGCCACCGTGTGACCGACCTGTGCCCCGACGAGAGCAAGCAGGAAGCGGCCTCTGCACTGAGCTATGGCCTCCAAGAGGCTGCATCTGTGGCACAGGGGCCAGTCCCCCTGGGGCGGGTGGGGACAGGGAGCTCGGCCCGTGGCCGCCACGCAGCTCACCTCATAGTGGAAGTCCATGCAGGTGAGGTCGCGCCAGCACCGGTCCCCCCGGATCTTGATCAGGCCCTGCCAAGGCAAGACAGACAGACGCGTGAGCCACTGCTGAGGCTGCCGGTGGTCCCGGGGACGTGCAAACGGGCTGCAGGTGTGATGACCCAGCAGGCTTCAGGCGACTGGAGGAGCGTACCCCCTGCTGGAAACGCGTGACAGGTTAGACGGAGGCGAAGCCACAGCAGCAGCACACCCAGCACACCTTGACGGCCAAGGTTCACCAGTGCGTACCCCGCGTCCCACCGGCTTCCCTTGCAGAAAGGCACCAATACCTTCTGTGCTCTCTTGAAACTCAGGTTTTCGGGCACCTGGTGGCTCCGTGGGTTAAAGCCTCTGCCTTCGGCTCAGGTCATGATCTCAGGGTCCTGGGATCGAGTCCTGCATTGGGCTCTCTGCTCAGCAGGGAGCCTGCTTCCTCCTCTCTCTCTGCCTGCCTCTCTGCCTACTTGTGATCTCTCTCTCAAGTAAATAATGATAAAATCTTTAAGAAAAAACCAACTCAGGTTTCCTGAACATTGTTGCAGAAATGCACTTCTGAGGCTTTAAAATGGATATAGGCAGGCAAAGCTACAGATGGACAGACAGATGCCGGAGGTGGAGGGAACCAGGAAGGGGCCGCTTGTCTCTCATACGGGCAGCAAGCGAGTCTCACACTTGTCTCTCACACGGGCAGCAACTCCAAAGCTCAGGTGGCTGCAAGGCTCCCCTCTCAGCGGCTTGAGCGCTCACCTCTGAGCAGCACAAGGGAAACCTGGGTGCCCGGACCCACGAGCGTGCAGCCACGGGGGGCCCGGGGCTGTGGCTCGGAGGAAGGGTCCCCCGAGAGGTCTGCGGCGAGCTCCCCAGCACTGTGTCCCCCCCACCCCACTTGCTCTCGGGAACTCGCAGCTCCCTTCCTAAGTCACAGGCCGTCCCGCCAGCACTGCGGGCTCTGCTCGGGGCCCAGACGTGGAGTTCCCCCTGAGGCTGGTTTTTACAGCAGCCGCCCTTCCGGGCTAAGGCCCGCTGCGGGCCCTGTCGCCCCCCAGCTGGGCCCAGGAGAGCGCCTGCCTGTTCCCAGGCGGAAGGCAGGCCCCAGCGAAGAGCGGGACAAGCTGGCAGAGGAACGAGGAGCAGGACACAGACGCCAGGCAGCGGGTGGGAGGGAAGCCAAGGACCGGCGCGTCCGGAGCAGAGGAGACCAAGCCAGGCCAAGTCAGACGACGCCCGGGGGCCCCGCGGCCACCACATCAGCCCAGCGCAGGCAGGGGCGGAGCTGGCGGGTCAGGGCCAAGGCTGGGACGGCGGCGGTCAGGACGGGTGGCTCGGGACGCCTCAGCTCTGCTCTCTCACGGATGCCCCCTGACTGTGGTCCCCCGTCCCGTGGGCAGCGCAGCCTCGCGGCCACGCCGACCTGAGCAGATGCGGACCTGGGGGGTGGCCCAGCCGTCGACACGTAAAACGGGACTTGGGCACAGGGAAGGACACTGGGGTGGTGAGGGCTCTGAGTGGGGACAGGACGGGCCTGTGTCCGCGGGCCCCGGTGGCCGTCCAGGCAGAAGGACCACCCAGGAGTTGGGACGTGGGGCCCATGGGATGGGCTGCAGGGCAGCAGCGTGGACACAGCAGCACTTGAAGGGGCGGGGATGAGACAGGACGGGAACTCGCAGGGACGCGTGGCAGCCCCTCAGGCCCCCCAAGACCGAGAAACGATGCGCCCACCACGCATGGGGCCTCAGCAGGAGCTCCACCCACGTGCAGCCGGCTGGTTACAAACCTGCGCCCCGCGTGCTGAGCCCTGACCCTGCGGCCACTCGGGCCGGGCCCCCACCATGCGCTCAGCAAGCGCGGCCTCTTGGGGCCCCGTGCGCACCCCACGCCGCGCACCCCACGCCGCGCACCCGGCCGGTGCCACCGGGAGACCGCGGTCCCGTCCTTCCAGAAGCCGGTCTGCTTAGGGCTCAGCAGTGCCGGAGACACAGCCTCCGGGTCCCCTGTGTGGGCCATGCAGGGGGAGCTGCGGGCCTGCGCTGCAGGCCTGAGTGCGGCCGGCCCCCCTGGGCGGGGGAGCACCGCTGTCACGCGACAGCCCCGTGAGCGAGGCTCCGCTCCCCGCACCCCTCAGAATCCAAGAGAGGGTCTCTTTAGAGACTCAAACCAGGCAGAGAAGAAAAAAACAAAATAATTAAAATGTCATTCAAGTTCTAAGCTGATATGAGATACTTACAGATCTGAGACATTCTTCCGGGAGCGGAGAGTAATTATATTCCTCCCCATCCACTGACTCTCCCTATAGTGCAGATGTCAGATTTTCCACGGATTTTTCCTTCCTGAGTGAGCGTCAAAGGAACAAAGACTTCTGTCAGCCTTTTTCAGCCCAAAATTAATTCTGAGAAAATGGCTCAGACAAGCCGGTACCAGGCCAGACCCAGAGCACGCCCCGTGACCCCCGCTGTCCACGCCCGCTCTCCGGGCAGGGAGGCTGCGAGGCGCTGGCCGTTCCAGGCGGCCGGGCAGCCTCAGGCCTGGGGGGGCAGGGGCGCGCAGGCAGCCGCCCACGGGCGGGCGCGGACGGGCCTCTCCAGTTGCTCGTGGGTCTGGGGACGTGCTTCCGACACCCCCGTCTGGACACAGGAGGGCCATGGCCTTGCCACAGGAAGGAGCCCCATCCGTCCGTGCTGCCGGGCCGGCGGGGCGCCCACACGCGGGGAGCTGTCTGCCGCAGCCCCATCCTGAGCGCACACGGCACCCCGCTCTCTGCATGACGGGGCCACCTCCTCCCTCCGCACACGTCGGCCTGGGCTTCGCCGGGGCTCCTGCCCTCAGAATTCCAGAAGGCTCCATGGCCCCGGGCCCTGCACGCTAACGGGGTCATGGGTTGAGGAGGATGCGTCAGTCTTCCTGTGGGCAGGCCTGGCAGACTGGGCGCCGCTCAGGCTCTGGGGGCTGAGCAGGCGAGTGGGGGCACCTCTACGTCTCGGGTGCGTGTGAGCTTCACGGTCGCGTGCCCCCTCTTCGGCCCTGGGGTCACAGGCCCGCGTGGGGGGCCTCAGGACTCATCCGTCTCCATGCCACCCCGGCCCCGTCCGTTGCCCGCTGCCGGGTGCTGCCGGCATTCCCGCGGCCCCAGGAGCAGGGGGACGGACGCCGCGCCTGGAATCCAGCGTGCATGGCGCATGGTCAGCAGCGCTGGCAGGTGCGGGAATGTGGCGTGTGTGGTGGGTGACGGATGGCTCTGTGTTGTCCCCTTCCGCCCCAGCCCCGAGGTCTCTACCAGCGGCCCTGTGAGGGCTGCCGGGAGCAGGAGGGGGCACCGCAGGCGCTCACGGGCCACGAGGCCTCGATGCCCATTTAGCTCCAGGCTGTTGTGAGGCAGAGAGGAGCCCAGGGGCCACGCGTGGGGCCGCAGCTGAGGCCAGAGGTCAGGGCACCACCGGCAGTTCTTTCCAGAACCGCCCGCCACACCTCTGGGCTGGAGGGTGAGGTCTGGCCCCCCGCCTCGCTGTCCATGTTGACGCTGAAGCAGGCCGGAGGAAGCGCTGTCCCCTCCGAGTGGGGACTCCGGGACGGCAGGGCCCCGCTGACTCCCACGCGGGGTTGGCCTTCAGGGGAGCATGTGACGCTTACTTCATGACGTTTGACGCGACTGTTCTGCAGGCCCGTGAGTCCAAGGAAGGGCCCTGACTTCTCCCCACTCCGGTCACGAGCGCCCCCCGAGCAGCGCCCCCCGAGCGCTCAGTGCCGGCCGCGACCCAGACCCTCTGGAGGGGAGCACCGACGCGGACGCCGCTTCCAGCGGATTCCAGGTCACTCACCCGAGGCAGCCGCGGGGCCTCCAAGCAGAAGAGCCGACGCAAGGGCAGCCCAGTGGGCTTCCTGGGCGCGGCATCCTCTCCCTCTCACAGAAGTGGGGTGAGTCTGCCGAGGGGTAGGCTTGGACTCCGTGGCAGCGAACAGCTCCGGTGCAGAGCAGCCGCGGGGCCCGCGCTCCGCACGCACCCGGAAAACCCGCCGTCCTGCCGCCAGCCGGAGCCACAGCCCCGAGGGGCACAGACGCGCAGCCCACATGCGGCGCCTGCCGGGCATCAGTGGTGTCCGGGCGGGGGTCCCCCAGGCCTGAGGTGGCAGCGTCGCTAGGACTCGTGCGTCAGTCCAGTGCGGAGCGGACTGGGGCCCCGTGCCGGCCTCGAAATCAAAGGCCGCGCGACAGCAGCAAACAGAACACGGTGTGAGTGTTCAGTGCGTCCTGAAGACCGCCCACGGTCAGGCACCCGTCAGCCCGCACAGGACGTAGCCACTCCTCCCGCAGAACGTTCTCGGGGCTCGCAGGCTACCGCTCGCCCCACTCGGCAGGGGCCGCTGCGGCCAGCGCCCGCTCTGGCTGTCCCGGACATCCACCAACGGCCGCTCATGTGAACGCGCCACCAGCGCCCCCGTTCACGCCGTGTCGACGGCGGGGACCATGGCTGTCCCCAGGTCTGGCTGTGGCGAGCAGGCGTGCGGGTGTGTGCCGGCCCCGTGCGGACTCGGGCTCTCCTGTTGCCGGCAAACCCACGGGAGTGGACGCTGGCTCGCAGCGAGGCTCGCCCGTGGGGCCGGCTGACCGCCCTTCCAGAGGCTGTGTCCCAAGCCCGAGCCAGCGCTGTGCCCACGGGGCGCCTGCCCGGTGGACGTGAGGGTCCCAGCCCAGACTCCGCAGGTCTCCGTCCTCCGAGTATGTTCGGGCCCAGGGCCTGCCTTTCCACTGCGGTCTGCGTGTCCCGGATGCTGATTTTTGGTCGGGCCTGTGCACTATTTGCCTTTTCGTTTTCTTAGTGCTGTGTTCTGATCACAGAAACGTTAGTATCAACAGAGTATGTTGAGCAACATTTTTTTCTAAGAGTTACTGCTTTTTTGTGCCCTGTCGAAGCATCTTTGCCTGCCCCAAGGTAAGTGTGTTCTCTTCAGGAACCTGTATTTTCCTGGCGTGTACGTTTGTCAAGCAAACCCGGTGCCTGACCTCGTGCTGCACCTGGAAACGGACCGAGTGTACCGTGTGGGTGTGCTTCCGCGACGTGTTCTCCCGAGAGTTCTAGGACTTAGCGGTGCAGCTCCTGTACTTCCGTCCACGGTGCGTCTCATGGTAGAGTTCGGTGTGGGTGAAACCGCGCCTGCGCTCGTAGTCACTGCTGGCCGATTTCCCACCACCTCGGCACCGTTCGCTAAGAGCTTTCCTTTCTCCATGGACTTGACTTGGGACCCTTGGTTGAATGTCTGCTGACAGGGGAGATGTGGTCCCTGACTGGGCCCTCTTTATGCTTTGTCTTTCTTTCTCCTGTTTTCGTGCACCATGACTTCTAACACAGCGCTGACCGCAGGCAAGGACGACAGTGGCCTGGTCTGGCTGGCCGCGAGCGTGCCTGTCCCAGCAGCCAGGAGGGGCCGGCCGCGCTTCCGGATGTGTCCCGGAGGATGTCCCCCCAGCTGTCACAACGGGGTGTCAGGCTGTACCGTGTGCTTGTCTTGCATCTGCTGCTTCTGTGTCCCGACTGAAGTGCACTTGCTGATTTTCAAACGTTAAACCAGCCTTGCATTCCTGAGACAGACCGTGTCTTTCTTTGGTGCTGGATTGGATTTGCTGATGTTTTGCTAAGGGTTTCTGTGCCTTTGCTCCTGGGAGAGGGGGATGCTGGTCTTTTTCTGTTCTGTAATGAGCGTATCAGGTCTGGTTTCACAGTCACAGAAACAACAACCTGGGAAGTGTTCCCATCCCCGCTGCTTTCCAGCAGAGTCTGGGTAGGAGTACTACTGTTTCCTCCTTGAGCGTCTGGTGGATTCCGCGTGTGAAGCCATCTGGGTTTACACTTTTCTCTCCGGAAGGGGTTTTGATTACAGATTCAATGTATTTAACAGACACGGAGCTGTTCAGGTCTCCTGTTTCCTTCTCAGTTTTGGGAAGCTGCACGTGTGAAGGAACGTGTCCACTTCACCTAAGCTGTCAGCTTTCAGACAGGTGACTCTTACGCAAGGGCCTCAGACGCAACCGCCTGTGGTCTGAGGACAGCGTCTTCCCCCGGGGCTGCGATCACTGCCCAGCCAGGGCTCCTGCCTCTGCCCAATACCGACCAGGAAAGTGTAGGTGCACAGGCCTCGCTTTTCCCCTTGTGGTAGTCAGACAGTCTGCACACAAGGAGCCCTGGGAGGGCCCCACTGTGGGTGCTACAGCCGGCGGGAGCACATAGCTGTGAGCACGGGTGCTCAGCGGTCATCCCCCTGTGGATTAAGACGTGTGGAAAACACGCTGGTATCTCTTCCCTGCAGGTTGCCTGGGGCTCACCTGGACGCGTGGAACACTTCCAAGAGGTGTCTGGGGGCTCTGGCGTATGCCCCCTGGCCCCCCGTTGCACCCTCTATTCACTGTATATGCAAGCGATCTGCTCCGGCCACAGCAAGATACACATCTTGTGATGCAAATGGCTCGTTTCAGCTGTGATTTGGTTAATAAGAATTCAGAATATTAACTTTTTTTTTTTGAGGGGTGGAGGGGCAAAGAGGGGAGGGAGAGAGAATCTCCAGCAGACTCCCTGCAGAGCACGCAGCCTGACACAGGGCTTGACCCCACGACCCTGAGATCACAACCTGAGCTGCAACCAAGAGTCGGATACTGAACTGACTGAGCCACCGGGTGCTCCTAGGGTATCAATTCTTAGCTTGTATTACCTGAAGCAATAGTAAAAATAATTTATGATCAGAAGTGTTGGAAGGACTGTAGAGAGAATATGCAGAAAAATGAAAGCCACGCTAACAAACGAGGCCCAAGCCAACCGAAGCAGCTGGCCCCCAGAAGTGCCATCTCACGGTGCTGACTGCCCTCGTCTGACCGTGCTGGGGCGCGGGGCTCCTCGCGGGCTGCCGCCTGTCCTGCACGTGCTCTTCCTTCTCGTGGACCTGCGACCACGTTGCCAGGTTCTCACGGGAGAAGCCGCCAAGCACCTGCCTGTGGCCTGTGAACCATGGCCACATGCACAGCCAGACGGGAGCTGAGCGGAGGGTGGCCCACAAGGAACATGGTCTTACTTGTCCAGACAGAAATGGAGCCCTGCCTCCCCTCGCTGCTGTCCAGCTCGGAAAGCTCCCGGCACCAAGGACACTGCCTCACTTGCCAGGACTTCAGCAACCGAGGTATCAGCCCTCAGCGCAGCACAGGTCGTCGGTCTGGGACAGATGTGGCTCTGAAGCCATGTGGAAAGCCCACGGCCTGGTCCGACTCGGGGCGCAGGGGTACCAGACGCAAAGCACTCGGGCTTCGGAGACAGGCTGTGGACATGCTTGCCTGCTCCAGATGAAACTGGCCAGGCTCCGCGGAGCTGCAAACACACGGGTGTATCTCTGTCTTGACAAAAGCAGAGATTTGAGAACAAAGTGAAAACCCTTTTAAAGCATAATTAAGGGCAAACTATTATCTTAAATAGGGTGACTCAGACACCCACGCTCTTTGCCATTTTCTGCAAATGAAAAAGATTCTCCACACTAATATGGTTTAAATCTATGTATTTAAAAGAGAAAACTGAGCTGAAACATGCGAGAAATGTTCCAGAGCTTTTCCAGAGAAGCACCTGGGGTGCGTCTGCCCCCTTCCAGCAGGAGGGCATAGGAGAACATGTGGAGCAGACCTGCGCCTCTGCTCCGAGGGAGGAAGTCGGGGGGTCCTCTGCCCCACACGGCCACTCGAAGCGAGGAGCCCGGCTCTCTGGAGAAGCCCCCTCAGGCTGGCTCACAGCCGCACGGAGGGAGCCGCCAGAATCTAACTCGCCAACAGGAGGGGACGGTTCGCTGTCCCACCCCACCGCCCGTGCCTGCGGTGGGTGCACAGAGTTGTCTAGGAAGCCGGATCCCGAGGTCCTGTCTCGAGCTGAAGCTTCCAGCTGGGCTGATGGTCTTTCCAGGGCTGTAAGGCACATGGTTCCTCTCTGGTGAGCAACAGAGGCACGCCAAGGAAAACCGGCCGGTTTGCCTGTCTCCAGCCCTGCCTACAAAGACAGACGTCTCTGCTCCACATGGGGGCCGACTGGCCATCTCCCCCGAGACTTCCCCCAGCTGTTCGCCTCTTGTTAGGTTTCAGAAAACGATTTCTGTCCCACCGGGAACCCTGCAGCTGGGGGGCTTTTGTGCACGCACATGCCTGCGGCCCCTCACCCCGTCAGCACGGGAGACTTTCCCGTGTGCCCCCCAGTCAGTCCCCACCCCAAATCCTGGAGGGGAGAGCTTCTCCATGGCTGTGGCCACGTGCCGGCTCTGCCGTTCTGGAAGGCCCTGCACAAGGACCTGGGCAGTGCGCCTGGCTTCCCTCCTCTAGCATGATGCCTGCGGGACGGCTCGGTGCTCCGCTCTGAGTGCTTTCCATTCCGGGGAGTTAGCAAGGCTTGGTCCCCATCCTTCTGCGGATGGGCTGTGCTTGGTTTCCAGTTCCTGGTGCTGGGGCAGGGCTTTAGGGAGCACGTTTCCGGCTCCCCTGGGTCAGTCCTGTGTGGCGGAAACACCGACAGGGTGGAGGCGGCGAACTCTGTACAAGGTGACCGCCTCAGCTGCTGTGTGTGGGAGCACACGCGGGTCACTCCTCCCGCCCGCAGGAGAGCAGGGGGACGGGTCCTCCGCACGCTCCCTGCTGCCGAGGGCCTGCCCTCCGCCTCCTCCCCGGTCTGCAGGTTGAAGCCCCGGCCCCCAGTGTGGCCGCATTTAGACTGAGGAAATAGTTTAGCATGAACGAGGCTGGAGGCTGGGGTCCCAGCCCGACGGGACCGGCGCATGCAGCAGACACACGGGGGCTTTCCTCCTGACCAGCGGATGATGCGGCCAGAGGGCAGGCGTCCACGAGCCAGGAAGCGTGCTGGCCGGGGACAGAAGGCCCCAGAACATTGGTCCTCGGCTGCCAGCCTCCAGAGCCATGAGGAAGTCAGCGGTGTTGCAGGCGTTCGGCCGGCGGTAGCTGGCACAGCCTGAGCTGGGACGCTGGCCGTCTGTCAGTGCAGCTCTTACGGCGGGCACACGAGCACCCCTGGCGGCTCGTGAGGCTGAGCGGGCCTTCAGATCCCGCAGGGGCCATTGGCGGGTCTGTCCGAACACCTGCTAAAGCCGCCCCCTTTTCCTACGGAGTCGCCTTTGTTACTGGGTTTTCTGCGTTCTTCATGGACCCAGCACCAGCTCTCCTGGTCTGTCATTGTGACCTGGGGAGCAGAGGGTTTTCATTCTGAGTCCAATTTATCCATTTTTGTCTTTTATGTTAATGTTTTCTGTGTTCTAAGAAATCTGGGCTTACCGCAAACTGCAAACGTACCTTGTCACCTTCGGGAGGTGAGATTTCAGTGCCGCGTCCCTGCGTGCGGCTGGCTTGCCCTCGGCAGAGAGCTGGACGCCCCAGCACCTCAGTGGGGACACCGGTCTTTCTCAGTCCCACGGACTCAGTCCGTGGTCAAAACTTACGTGACGGTGATTTCAGTGTGGGACTATTTTCAGACACATGGACTGTGCCCAGTTCAGCCGTCTGTCCTCACGCCCCCACTGCCCAGTCTCGCTGACCATGAGCTCTGGGAAGTCCTGCAACCAGGGATGAGTCTCCTACAACCTATTCATGATCTCCTGGCTATTCTAGGCCTGTGGCATTTCCATCCAAGTCACCACCTTCTAAAAGTTCACCAACTTCTAAAGAGAAAATCCTTCTAGGGCAGCATCCGGGTGGCGTGAAATCTGCAGGTGGGTTTGGGGACAGCTGGGTGGTGACAGTTCTGGCACTCCTGACTCGCACATGCATCTCTGTTGAGGTCTTACTTCTCTCAGCAATGTTTGGTAGCTTTCAGGGTGCGGAGCATCAGACCTCTTAAAACTTCCTGACTTTGGATGTTATTAATGATCCCTGCGGGGCCTGGCTCCTCTGTGGTGGCCGCGATGCTGGCAGTGGCTGGGTCGCAGCTCTGGGGGGCCACCCGGGCGGCGTGGGCAGGAGACAGGAACTCGGGCGAGTGCGACCGTGACTGCTTAACGTTTCACTTTTGGACAGCTTTGCCAGCGTAGGGAAACAGCACTGATTTCCACGCACGGTCTGTGGCTCCTGCCCCTGGGCGCCCGAGGGCCTCGTGACCCTTCGCATACGTGCTCTCCTTCCCGGCAAGGACAAGTGCTTCTTCCCATATTCGGGGCTTTTGTTACTTTCTCTTGCTTTTCTGCAAAAGCCACGCTCTCCAGCCCGGTGCCAAACAGATGTGACGACGGCGCAGGCCCCTGTGTGCTCCCCGCCTCGTGGCACGAGTATGCAGGGCCCCCGGGGAAGAACGGGGTAGACGGGGCGGGCACATGTGTCAGCCTGAAGAAACCTCTTGTTCCTCGGGGCCACGAGACGTTTTGTCACCTGTGAACCAGTTAACAAGTGCTTTCCCTCCGTGAGCTGAGACCATCTCCCTGTATCCGGTCACTCGCCGAACTGTAGCGGTTTGTTCCTGCCCGCCCAGCCCTGCATCCCGGGGAAGCCCGCTCGGTGTCCACGCCCCACGCACTCAGGCGCTGCAGGCCCCGTTTGCTAACAGTTCAAGAAGCTATTGGTGCTCCTGAAGAATAGTGCTCTGGAATGTTCTTTTCTTGAAGCGCCCTTGTCCTCCCTGGTCTCAGAAACCTGAACTGGGAAGGCTTTCCTTTCTGTTTTCTGGATGCATGTGTGTTCACACCGTTCCTTCTGTAAATGTTTAGAGAACTCATCAGTGAGGACTTCTGGGCCTGGAGTTTTCTCAGTTGGAAAGGTGCTCAATTCCTAAAACTTTGCAGAATCTTTGTTTCTTCTGTCAGTGTTGGTAATTCACGTCTGAAAGAACTGAACCTCTCATCTAAGTGCCTCTTTTGAACACGCCAAGTATGTAAGGTGGTTACCTTTTATTTCGAGAACACCCCAGCGCCCGGGAAAGCTGTGCACACAGCAGAGGCCCCACACACCTGTCACGTTTGGGTCCACACTGTGAACCTACCTGCCCTGCCTGATGCCACCGGTTCCCCTTGAAAGGCCCCCTCCTGCACCAGGACTGTGTGGGAGGCCAGGCCGAATGGCCGCGTTCCCCGGGCGGACCTGCAGTCTGTGAGCTCCGTCCTGCAGAGTGATGGTCAGTACGTCTGAAGAGTGCCCTCCGGGCGGGGTTTGCGTGGTGCTGCTTTCTCCAGATAAGATCATAGCGGTGGACTGTCACAGGTCTGCAGCAGCAGGGGCCTGTGTTCCTGGGGCTCCTTCTGTGCCCAGAGCCCTCCTTCTGGTACTCTGCCCCCAAATGCCAGCAGGATGTGAGGCGGAGCGCAGCCAGCTGGGCACCTGCGTGTTTTGCCCGACCTCCACCGTCTGCTGTCTGCTGTGACGAGGGCCGCACGACGCACTGGGTCCAGTCTCCAGCCGTGCACGGAGAGCCGGGCAGCCCGCTGCCTCCACTCCTCCACGGCCCCACACTCATGAACACGTGGAAGCCCTGAGGACAGGGAGGCCGCGCCACCCCACTGCAGGAGCCCGGGAAGCCCAGGCCCGGCAGGAGCCTGAGCTCTCGGCACAGCAGAGGCGCTGCAGACGTCATGGATACCGTGGCCTCTGTGTCTGTGACGCCAGTTCGGACCAGGTCAGGGCCCGGGGCTCCCGGCTACAGGCGGCTCCGTCCTTGGTGGCCTCCGCGGCCCTGTCACCTTGTAAGCAGCAGGCGCTGTCCTGGCTGCCACTCTCCTTTCTCAAGCCCACTCTGCCCCTCGCATTCCAGCGAAGGAGGACGAGGGGCACCCAGCGCGCAGACAGAACCATGTATTCACACCTTAGTGCACCTGAGGTGCTCGAGGGCTCGGGGAGGCCCTGGGGGGCCGCTCCCCTCCTGGTGTCATGAGCCTGGCACCCAGTACCCTGACCCCGGCTGCACCCCCGTGGGGGCCTTCGGCTTTCCACTTCTGCCTGACGAACCTGCTGTCCCAAGCGGGTCCCCCGGGAGCGAAGGAAACGCTGCACATGCTACCATCGTTAAAGGTAGCTGAGGTCATAGACGGACAGAGAACCACAGCCCCGTGTCGTGACAAGACGCAGCCAGTAACTTCCGTGTTTGCGGGAAAGGAACAGTAAAGAGGAGGCTGCCATCCTGGTCACAATGGGACGCAGAGAGTGGAGAACACACCCTTTGTGGCCAAGGCCAGACGCACACCAACCCCACACAGCTGCTCCAAGCACCTGCAGCCACGCACACCTGCCCAGGGCCGGACACATGCTCCTGGGGCTTCCCGCCCTGGCACCCACGTCCCAGGCGCAGCACCCACCTTCTGCACTCCGGCCACTTCCGGGGAGCCCCGCGTGCAGCATTAAGCAGACCGCAGGTGGCCATCAGGCCAGGACGAAGCTGCTTTGGTGTCCAGAAGGGTGTCTGAAACGCGCACGCGCGGCCTCCTGGCGGTCGTGCGGCAGCTGGGGCGGTGTGCGCTCACAGGACCCCCGTGCTGCTCCACGACCCCATCGCCGAGAGCTGGCCCTGTTCAGGGTTTGAGGGCGATGCGGCAACCAACAGGGTCCCGCCGGCCACACAGACCTGGGGGGCGAGGGCATCTGACGACTGGCAGCCACAGAGCGGCGGACGCGCGCGGGGCGGAGCACAGGGGAAGGCGGGACGCGCTCCCGCGGACGGAACGGCGGACGAGGGCAGCCACAGAATGCCACGGGCGTCCCCACAACACTCCCTAAGTACACGGTGCGGGAAGAGGTGGCTTCACGGAGAACCGGCCGGGCCTGCCCGAGTCAGAGACGGGGCGCACGGACCCTGGCCCGG
Source organism: Ailurus styani (assembly GCA_002007465.1). Lineage (NCBI taxonomy): Eukaryota > Metazoa > Chordata > Mammalia > Carnivora > Ailuridae > Ailurus > Ailurus styani. The sequence continues at coordinate 4,219,910 of LNAC01000081.1, read as the reverse complement.
GCTGAGCGTGAGAGGCCTCCTGCCGGGGACGCAGGGCACACGGCCAGCCGGCGTCGGGGCGCCGGGACGGGGGGACCGTGGGCCGTGTGGAACGGAGGGGACACGGGGGAGCTGCCCTCCTCGGTGCGGCAGAGGCAGGCTCTCTGTGAGCTTGAGCTGGCCCCCCGCCCCGGCCCCGCGGAAACGTCAGGCAAAGAGGTACTTCACGGACCTGAATGACAAGGTGTCCGGTACAAAAGAAGTTAGTGTTGTCAAATAAAAACCCAGATCTCATTAACAAAACGAGAGAAGCGGAACACAATTTGCCAATTTCTGTACCTAGTCAGTTGGGGGTCAAAACGAAGCATGTCCCTCCTGATTCTAAGGTTCAGAGAGTGTTCCTGAAAACGTTAAAGGTGACGGGAGGTGGAGACAGCAGCAGACACACACCCGCGAGGGCCCCGTGGAAGTTGGCGGCGGGGCGCCCTGGGCTTTAGGGCCTGGTGAGAGGGCATGAGGCGAGAGCCCACGGCGGGCAGCCACAGCAGGTGCAGGGAGCCCACATGCCTGGCCTCCGGGAGATGCTCCCCAAAGCCCGCGAACGAGGCATCTGCAGAGAGGACTCAGCAGGCGGACAAACGGAAGGAAGCCAGCGCAGCTGCTCTGGGGCAGACTCACAGGGGACTGTGAGCCTTGCTGTTAGCAGTTAACTGGACACTTATGTCATGAGGACCAGGGTCCCCAACAAGAAAGCCAAAAAGCGGGACAGCTAAGACGAAACCACACTAGCATCCCATTTGACAGCGTGGACGAGACCAAGAAAGCATCCTGTCTAGAGCCTCCACGGGAGTGACTTTTGCAAGACATCCTGAAACAAAACAGGCACCCATGAAACACTGGTCACGATCACGTAGCCTCCAAACGTCAGGTCATAAGACCACCACCATGTGAACAGTAACCGGAGAGGCAGATGCGTGCGTGATCAGAGCCCCGACGGGCATACCTTAGCGGCCAACCCACGGGCCCAATCTCAGGAGGCTAAAGATAGCTCCTCGAAAGATTTATAACATCTCTACCTTAGGGGCTCGAAGGGCAACCCTCTCAGGCCCCGGTCCCTGCCCTCTTCAGGAGCTTTATACTCTTGCTCAAGAACTTGGCTTTGCTGCCCACCACTCTTCTTTTTTTTTTTTTTTTTTTACCTCTTCTTTCCTTGAAGCAACGTGACCGAGAACCGTGGCACCGATGGGACACAAACCCGGTAACACTTCTTGACTTGTCCCTGTCCTTACCGGCTTAAACCAATCCCAGAAACCACCAGGAGGGCTGGTGGAGAAAGGTGCAGCTGCCGAGGGGCTCTTCCTGTGAGTCTCCTTGGGGAACAGGCTCCCAGTCAGGACGCATCCCACAGAAAGTGGTCATGCAAAGGGGTGGGGGGCCTGGGGCATATCAAGGGTTCAAAAACAGGCCACAGAGCACGGAAAGCAGCAGGCGGGGCCCAGCAGGCATGGCCCAGGCGACAGGGCAGCGAGAGATGGCTCCTTTGCAATGCATTTCCCTGAAACAGCAAATAAAAGTTCTACTTACAGCTCCGAGCATGATTCGGAAAATCAGCCACCGAAAGCCCCACAGAACGATATGGGATGGAGGGGTCCACGTGGGCAGTCGAGACAGAGTCCAAAGAGGGCACAGGAAGATCCCCAGGAATCCTGTTTCCAGAAGCTGGGACTCCCATCCTGGAACAATGACAGAAAGAACACAAAGGGCCGTGTTAGCAATAGCAGGACATTTTCCAAACAAGTGATCCACCAAACTCAGCTGAACTTAAATGGTCCCTAAACCAGGACAGGTGGTGTGACAATGTGTAGGGCCAGACGACGAGAGGGGAGGGTCTGAACACGGAGCGGACTCTGGCCCCAGTCTGTGCTAGGGGAGGTGAAGCCAGAGGGAGATGCAGGTCCAGGTGTCAGGGGCCCTAGTTCCACTGCGGGACATGAGGGTGCGAGCCGGGAGCCCTGCCGAGAAACACAGCAAGCAGGGCGTGCACACCATGGCCAGGGCTCTGTGTTCTCACAGGCATTCCTGGAGTTGGGACCTGAAACAGGCTTTAGGCTGCTGTCACTTGGCCTTTCTGCATGGTGCACACATCCCCTTGGAGCGCATTTTGATCAAAAACTTTATGCAGCATGAAAGACACTTTAGACAAGCGTCCATCGTACTATGGTTCCATTCACGGAAGGTTCTAGAATGAGCAAACCTGATGCAGGAGAAAGAAATGGGAACCTAGTCACCAGAGATGCCAGGGTGACACCTGGTGGGGGTGTGGGCAGGGGGTGCCTGGGCCGAGACTCATCAGAGACAACTGAAGTTCTGTGCATTTCACTGTTTGTAAATTTTTTCCTAAAACAAAAAAACCCAATAGACAAATCCAACTGAGTTCTGAACCTAAGCTTTTAGGGCTGGACAGACAGCTCTTGGGGTCTGCAACTTGCTTTGAGACGCACAATTAGGATGAGGGACGGGGTGAAGTCTGCAGAGCAGACGCCCAGTGCAGCCCTGCTGGTGGTAGTTCGAATCTCACTGTGGCCCCTTTGAAATGTTCTGTAGTTTGACATTTTGCATAATAAAGTGGGGGGACCCATTCTCATGTCTTCTGGGGATTTCTGAAGCCAGTTCCAAATCAGCTCCCCTGGGCCGGGGGTCGGCTTGCTGTGAGGCAGTGCCTGGCAGCCGTGCTAGGGACGCCGCAGCCACCAGCGTGCACCCCACATCCGTCCAGAGGGGATTCCAAAAGCAGACAGAAGCCTGGACAGTGCTGGGGGGGATGCGCTCAGGAGCGGGGAAGTGAGGTGGGGCTGCAGCCAGTGGGTGGGATGCCCACGTGGGCTCAGCCCAGCCCCCGGCATCCACCCGCCCTCCCCAGAGCCGGGAGGCCGACTTCTGTCAGAACTCTCAGGAGGAGGAGCAGAAAGTACCAGCACTCGGTCTGTTTGTGGAGATTCCAGACACAGACCACCCTGGGTCAAGGTTGTCCTTGTTCACGTTGATGGAAGACCTTTGCTTTACAACTTACTTCCAACTCCCCTTCTTGTCTTGACCAGGAAAAAACAGACTTTGATCCTTAGCTGACAGTTTCTCTGGTTTTATCTTGAGAGAGAACTGTCGTTACATTTGGACTCCGTTCATTTGGAGTGTTTCAGAACACACGTGCCTTCCTGCACCAAGGATGCCACAGAACACATGTGACCGGAACAGTGGACACACTTCCACTTGGTGACAGACCACCTCTCAGACCTGCCACCTGCTCCAGTCCCACCGCCCACGTGCTGAGAACGTGTCAGAGCTGAGAGGCCCCGTGCCACGGAGCAGCAGCACGGGGAGTGGGCAGGCGCGGGGCCTTCTGGCCAGAAGCAGGCCAGCCGCGGAGACAGGCAGGTGGGGTGTCCGCCCAGAACAGCACGGGCATGGGCACAGGCACGCTTGCTCGGCCCCCAAGTGCACGGCTGCCCCTGCCTGTGCTCACGGGAAACCCCTGGTAGACGCAGAGCCACTCACGTGGGTGCGCAGCGTTCCCCAGAGCACAGGCCCGCCTTCTCTAATTGCCACATCATTTCGCACAGATGTGATGAGCGGAATTTTAATATGCAGTTTGAGTGACACCAATCAAAGTGACATGCAAATGGCAGAGCCCAGAGACCCACAGAAGTGCCGGCAAGCGGGTGATGGGGTGGGCGAGGGACACACGCCACCTCAGGGACTCACGTGGACTGGCAGAGGGTCAGCCGCCCTCCTGCCTCCCGTGGAGCTTCCTTATCCCACCGGGGTGCTTGGGGACGGCCGAGCCACCTAAGCCCCTCACCACCGCCCCCATCTGGCTGGAGCCACCACGATACCGGCCGCCGGCCCCTGGGCCGAGAGCACTCGCTGACACCGACACTACAGGGCGGAAAGGGTCGCGGGCCGACCCCCTGCTTCTGTGGATCCCGTCGAGTCGGAGCAGCTGGGCTGCGGCACAAGGAGCCGCACTGTTCTCCCCAGCGCGGGCAGGCGTCCCCAGAAGCCAGATGCCTAGGGCGCCGCCGGCTGGCTCCCCGCAGCCCCACGGCCGGGTGCGGAGGACACCCGGGCCACGTAGGCTGGGGCGCCAGGACACCATGCTCCCCGCCGCAAGTGCTGGGCCGCACGCCACCGGCATTTCCCACCGCGGCCTCGCCACCGTTCCGAGTCCCCCCAGGGGCGGGGGGGCAGCTACACCTTCTCAACCTGTGCTCAGACCCTCTTCCGCCCCGCAGACCGCAGACTGGCCCCTGCACTGCGGTGCGCACGGCTACTGAGGGGGCTCAGTCGGTTGAGCGCCTGACTTGATTTCAGCTCAGGTTATGAGCTCACAGTCGTGGGATGGAGCCCGCACAGTCTGTCTGGGGTTCTGGCTCTTCCTCTGTTCCTCCCCCACCCCCGCCAAATAAAATCTCGAAGAAAAACCGTTCCCTCCCACGGTGGCCCTGGAAGGCTCCACCCCCTGGTGGAGGGCACAGCCGGTCCTGCGCGGCCCTGGGGTGATGGCTGGTAATGTCCACTAGGAAGCCACGAAGCCCGAGGTCCAGGCAGCTGCCTATTTCTGGAACTGTCACTTCTGCAGCTACTGGCTTATTTCCAGTAATGGAGATAAGTGGTGAACAGGCCGCGCTTGGGAAGCTTCCACGTGACCTGGGGGGACGTCCTCCAGTTGGGAGATGTGGGATCGGCCTCTTGACCCTGACACTTGGACAGTGACGGCCAGAGCAGCTGTCAGCCGATGGGCAGCTCCCAAGCCATGTTTGCCCTGCAGCCATGTCCCCAGATAGGCAGTGGGGCCGGGGCTGGGCCACACTCAGGGAAGCTGCAGGGTCACCCCACCTGGTGCTGCGGGGGCTGCAGGCCTCGATGCAGCACTGACCGGAGCTCACGGCCAGCTACCATGGTCCACGTCCTCCAGGTCAGAGGGCGGCCGCAGCCCAGAGCCCTGCAGTCTGTGGAGCCGGCTTGGGGCGGGCGCTCTCCTGGCTGGTGCTGTTGAACTAGCATTTAAACCTGCAGGACAGGGGCGCCTGGGTGGCTCAGTGGGTTAAAGCCTCTGCCTTCGGCTTAGGTCATGATCTCAGGGTCCTGGGATCGAGGTCCTGGGATCGAGGTCCTGAGCAGGGAGCCTGCTTCCTCCTCTCTGTCTACCTCTCTGCCTACTTGTGATCTCTCTCTGTGTCAAATAAATAAATAAAATCTTAAAAAAAAATAAAACTGCAGGACACCCCTGGGGCAAATAAATAAATAAATAAACTGCAGGACACACGGCCCGTGTCTACCAGGCCGCTGCAGGGGACGCCTGAGGAAAGCCCCACCAAACGTGCTGAATGTGGACCCTCAGCGCACTCAGAAGCACAGGGCCTCGGTCTCTCGGCCCCACATCTCGTGCCTCTGGCTCGGCTCGGGGCACCTGCTCTCGAAATAAAACCAACATACAAGTGGTTGCTTCCCTTTCTGCCCTGCTTGGGGACACGTGCGGAGTACAGACGCTCTTCTGTGACATGCCCAGAGAACGCGGCACCCAGAGGCCTGACCTGTGACTGGGGGGTGGCCCGAGGGCACGGTGCCTTGGGGGGAGCGGTGCGGGGTGGGGGGGGGGCCCGCTGCCTCCCTGGGCCCCGCCTGCTCGGATGGGAAGCAGACAGGCTCTGGCCGGCAGGCGCCCTCTGGGCCAGGGCGGCTCAGAGGGGAGGCCCGCACCAGGCCCCTGCGAAGGTCACCCTGAGTCAAGGTCCACATGGCACACATGCAGCCACTTCTGACCCTGGAGAAAGGCCTCAGCGAGGTGGAAGCTGCAGACGGCCGCTCGGGAGAGACGGTACCGAGCGAGGGCTCGTCACCTTCCTGAAAATTATTACAGTTACTGAGAGAGAACACTGAAGCGTGGCACCTACGGATCCTTCAAGAATGACAGCCACCATCCACAGGAGGAGCAGGCAACCCATTAGCCTCAGGTTAGAAACCGGGAAGAGGGAGAGAGACGCCTTCCCTCTGACGGGCTGTCACTCCTGCGCGGGCCGCCCCCCTCCCCGCGGCCGCCCGGGGCTCCCAGCAGCACCCGCAGAGCACTCCCAGCGCCTCCGCGTCGCTTTCCTCCCCTTTCTGGGTTCCACATTAGGGCGGGAAGTGATGAAGCAGTCGCCAGTCTGCTGTGCACGGTCACGGCTGCGGCCCCAGAGACCCAAGGGGCCCTTTCCACGGCGCAGGAGTCACAGTGCTACAGACACAGCTCTGGGGTGACCGTGCCCTCACGGGTACCAATGCCTCTCACCCCTGCAAACCTCACCCCCACGCAGACATCCCCCTGCCGCAGCAACCAGCCACAGCCAGGATGGCTCACACGTGTGTCTGCAGGGAAGGACCTGTTTGAGGGGCCTGGCCTCGGCGACCCCGTTTGGCCACCGGAATAGCTTGTAGAGCTGACCTTGCCCTAAGGGGACAGACTGGGGACAGTCCTTTGTCCTCAGGGGCTGGGCGGTACTGAAGCCAATCTCACTCCAGAGATGGGGCCACACTCCTGCCTGCCCCCCAGCCCTGGCCACCAGGACCTGGCTGGAGCTGGATCTGCCCAAGAATCCTCCAGAACCAGCATGAACTGGGTAGGGGAACACGGGCTCCGAGTCTCTGTTCCTGCTGTGTTAGTCCAGGAGCCGAAGCTTCGTTTCTGAAGGGAGAGGCAAGCTGGGGGGACTCTACATTTCAGAGGCAGAATTTAAGCCTGATCAGACCATGAACAGGAGTGGATTTTCTAGCAAGTGGATACTTTTGGAAGAGTCGGTTAAAGGCTCTGCTTTAAATAAAATCATTTAAAACTGCATGCTCCCAATTATGAATCGTTTAGAAAATTGTTAATCTGTGTTGTAAGGATGTCCTTGGGCGCTACAGGGAACAGGAAGTGACCCTTGTAACCCGCACACCCACAGAGCAGCCCTCCATCCACTGCACTTTGTCACGGTGCTGGTTAACGCTCAGTTACCACGGCAACCAGACTTCCTAGCCCCAGGTGTCGCCCGCTGCTCAGATCTGTGCAGGTGTCCCCAGCTCGCCCGAAAACACAACTCACAGCAACGACCTTAGCGAGCTTTACTGGTTTGGGATAAATATGAAAGTGCTTCCTGTCCACGGAAATTAGATCTAGCAGCAGATTTCTTAGGGTTAATGTATTCCAAGTAGTTAACATGTACCAGGCTGAAGGGCATGATGCATTACCATTTCTCTGTCTTTTGTTCCCTGTGCTTGAACACTAACCGAAGCCTGTCTCAAGTGACTTGTCGGACTGCCGAGGACGCGCCGGCCGGTGCTGTCCAGGGCGCCGGGGGCCGCAGCTGGGGGATTCGGGATCGCCCGTGCCCCGGGAGGCGCGTCTGCGGAGACACACCCTGTGCCCACAGGGCCCGGCCGCGTGAGCCTCGTGGCAGCGGAGGGAGCACCAGCCCCCACGCACGCTGGACCCCCGTGCCCACGCAAGAAGCGGGGTCGCCTTCGTCCCACACGGATCTGCGGCAGGACCCACTTTCACCCTCGGCTGCTCTCCGTCTTCCACACGCTCAGTGAACACAGTTTCCGGGCATCCCTGACGCTGCGGATGGGCACGCCCTTGTCACCGAAGGACGCAGGCCTGGCGGGGGCACAAGGCTGGCACGTCCAGTCACTGCATAAACACGCAAAGTCGTCAGAAGTCACAGCGAGGGTCAGCTCCCCTGAAGAGTGGGAAGGAGTCACACGCTTCTCCAGGCAGTACACGCCCGGGCAGAGGTCGGGGCAGCACGGCAGCCTCACCCCACGCCCCTTGGAAAGGGAGAGCTCCCCGGCCCTCCAGTGCGGGGACCGGCAGCTCCCGGTGGGGAAGCCGGGATGGCCACCAAGGCACAGCCCACCCCACAGACCCAACTCTGGGCAGCGTGTACGTCCCACGGGCCCCGGAGGGGAGAGGCGGGCGTCAGGCACAGCACCAGGACCCCGTGGACACTGCCGGCAGCCAGTACTGCTCCCAAGTTGTGCACAGAGAAGCCTGGAGGGCGGTCTGGTGAGGGGAAGGGCCAGCGATGTCCTCGAGCACCACATCCCTGAGGCCATCAGGGCAAGTTGCCAGAAATGCTGTTTGTTTTCAGAAGGGTCAGTGTACAACGGAGGAGGGGTTTCAGCTAAGTCCGCTGATGTCAATCATCACAGGAGGACACCGGACGAGAGACCCACAGGGACGTGCGGGGACAGGGTGAAGCTAACTGGTGTCTCACTGATGGCCTCACCTCCCCCTCCACTCCACCCGGGGCTCTCCTCCCTGGCTGGAGGCCCAGGCCCACCTTAGGTCTCCGCCCCCCGTGTTCCTTCTGGGGCCCTTCAGTCAAGTCTCTGCTCATTTGCCACCTTCTCAGGACGTAACATCTACAGCTGGGCCCCAGTCCGTCCCTGCATGACTTCCCAAACAACACACTCACCGTGCCCCTGACTGCACATCACTCATTTCCCTTCCCCATTCATGCCGTCCCCAGAACGCAAACTCAGGAAGACACGGTGAAGCATCGGTAGTAAGTATCTTCAAGGGTGCGAAGAAAAACATGCCCATGAGGCATAAACAGATAGGGAAACTGGGCAGAGAAACAGAACTCCAAGAAAAGAACTCAATAAATTCTAGAACTGAAAAAGAAAATATCTGAAATTAAAATTTTACTAGATGAATGTAATAACAATTGGGAGGACAGAGAACAAAAAGGTAGTGACTGTGAAAATAGCTCAACTGAAGTTGTTCAACCTGAAGAAGAGATTTTTTAAAGCTTTATTTATTTTAGAACATGAGTAGGGGAGGGGCAGAGGGAGAGGAGGAAGCAGGCTCCCCACTGAGCCCAGAGCCCGATGGAGGGCTTGATCCCAGGACCCTAAGATCATGACCTGAGCTGAAACCAAGAGTTGGATGCTTAACCGACTGACCACCCAGGTGTGCCTAGATTTTTTTTTTTTTAAAGATTGAGTAACAAAAGAATAGACCCTCAGGAACTGGTGAAACGCCACTGAAAGGTCCTACATACACATAGTTGGAATACTTGGAGAGAAATGGGCAGAAAAAAACCTGAAAATACATGGGCAAAAATTACTCAAATTTGGTAAAAGATATAGAATTTGCAGATTCAAGAACCTCAATCATAAGCAAGACAGCATCCAAAAAATGCCACACAGAGTCAAACTGCTGTAAACCAAAGACAAACCCTCCCAAGCAGTCACAGAAAAATAAGACACTACATTTGGAGAAATGACAGATGAATGACAGCTGATTTCTTGTCAGAAACAATGAGGGGACCGCACAGTGAACCAAATGCAGATTCTTCCACCTCACGCAACTGTCTGTTTAGAGATCAGAACCAGGAATCCAAGTGCTTCCACCCAGCAGGGCACCCACACCGTCTGACAGACAGAATGCTGGGACAGTCAAGGGTTTAAAGAGGACGTGAAGCGTTTGAGCAATCCCAGCACAAGTGTGAAAGGAGAAGGCACGAGCGTCCGTCAGCAGGACAGATCAGGCCGCCTGCCCGAGAGCACAGGACACCATGTTGGTGGCCATCACAGACTGTGCTTCAAAGGACCCAGAAACACAAGCCATTTTCTTTTGGACATAAATCCCAGTGGCAAGAATGTGACATCAGTGCCTCCTACTAATAACAGTAAAGAGATGGAAAAACACTGCACGTCATTACAAAAAACACTGCAGCCTACAAGAAAGCAAAAGACGGTTCCCTGATATTAACCACCTAAGACCTGCTTTCATTTGGGTCATTTTGATTTTATTTTTCAGACATTCCCAGTGAACGACGGCCCCTCCCCACAGACAACCAAAATCAAGGATCCCTCGCGTGGCATGGACAGGACACACTGTCTGCAGAGAGGTATCGATTCAGCAGGAGTTCTGGAAAGTGAGCCAAGACGCCAGGCGCGGAGCAAACCTTCCCTCCCCGTGGAGAGCATGGGAGCAAACAGACCCAGGCTCAGAATAGGCAGGGTCCTCCCTTTGCACACGCAGGACTGATGGGAATTTTCTACATCCTGACAGGAAGCTACACAGGTGTCCACATCTGTCAGACTCTAAAATGTATGCTTACGGTATGCACCATGTCACTGTGTGCGAAGTCTCTGTGGAGGGACAATACCTGAGCACACACTAGGTCTAGTTAACCACCAGCATGCTGAAGTTAATATTCAGGGGCAAGTACGTGGATTACGTGACACTGACTTTGAAACGCATCAAAATACATGATGGATTGACAGCTGGACAGAGAGATGAAGAGATCAGCCAGATAAAGGGAAAAAGCTAGTAAAATATAAACTATAGAAGCTAGATGGTCCGTATGTGGGTTTTACTATACAAGCCTTTCAGCTTTTTTGGTATGTTTGAAATTTTTCATAATGACATTATTTAAACCATCCTATGTAACACTTATTCTTAGCCACTGTAAAAATAAGAATAGGAAAAGTTCTAAGACTTGATATAGAAAAAAAATACAATTGCCTACACAGAAAGTTAAAAAAAATCTACAGAAAGTGAGCTCAACGATCGAGTGGCACTGGCAGCAACTGCAAACGACATTAAAAGGAATCCTACAGGGTACGTAGGGACCAATGCGTCTTCTGAAAGTTGATGAGGGAAAGGTAAAGGGTTCTATCGTGAGTTTTCCAGAGAAGCTGGATTTCGAGCAACCAAAGACTGGAAGAAGGAAAGTTAATTCGATTTTTAAAAATCGCAGAGAAATGCCAACAGAGTGACAGAATGAGAGCGTGGTCCCCGGGTGGGCCCTGGGTGGGGGGGAGTCCAGGCACTGGCACTGCTGCGGCGGGGCCCTCCGGTGCTGCTGACGGAGAACTTTTTAGGGGGTGGGTCGGGCGGGTAACAGCGGGTCCCTCGGCGATCTCACCATCCCAGAGTGCAGGGAACGGCAGCCTGTGCTTTCCGACCGACAGCAAGAGGAGTCCGCGCACCCACAAGGCACCCCCGCTCTGATGCCGCCGGGGGTCCGGTGGCTAGCCCACCAGCGACGGGCGGGGACAGCAGGGCCGGAAGCGGTCAGCTCCACGTGGGACGAGCTGTGCTCGCCGGCTCTGCCACACAGTCCTGTCTGGGTGCCCGTGGGGCCGTGGGGGAGGCTTTGGTGGCTACGAGACCGGATCTGCAGCCTTCTGTGGACACAGCCGCTGCAGACAAGGTGCTTATTGGTGAGGCTGCCAGCGACGCCGGAACGTGCTGGAACTCCTGCCGTGTTTCCGAGCGCCGCCCGCGGCCCACTCCAGCCAGCGCGGGGGACCGGGAGCCAGGCAGCCGCACACACGCTGCGCAATCCGGGTCCACGCTGTCCTCTGCAAGTGAGGGCTTCTCCTGTCCACGGGGGCTTGTCCCGTCTGCGGGGGCGTCTGGGACTGACCGCCGGCAGGCTCACAAGTCCTCAGAGCCGGTGACATGCACTGTTCTATACTGCCATTCGTTCTAGAGGCCAGTCTTACAGTGAGTATGGGAATGAGTCTCTCAAAAAGATATTTAGAGGGCGCCTGGGTGGCTCAGTGGTTAAGCCTCTGCCTTCGGCTCAGGTCATGATCTCAGGGTCCTAGGATCGAGTCCCGCATCGGGCTCTCTGCTCAGCAGGGAGCCCGCTTCCCCCTCTCTCTGCCTGCCTCTCTGCCTACTTGTGCTCTCTGTCAAATAAATAAATAAAAAATCTTAAAAAAAAAAAAAAAGATATTTAGAAGCTTTGTAGGGAAAACGATTAAACCTTACAGAGAGACACACAAGATTTTTAAAACCGCCAGCAGCATGTGCGTTTTCCAGAAGAGAACAGGGCTGAAAGCAGGGGCGCCGGGAGCACGGTGAGCGTAGCTGAACTCTTCAGGGGAAGCTCTAGGATTTTGTTTCCTCGTCCACTGCCCAAGTGACCTGCTTCCCTGAGGCGGTTGGGAGCTGGCGGTGACTGTGCGACTAAGGACAGGTGGCCGGCGGGTGCTGACAGAGAGCGCCGCCCGTGGACGCGGGTGACGGGAGGGGAGGGAGGCGCGGGGGCCAGGGGCCCGCAGCCGCGTTCGCCAGGAAGACTGCAGGGTCTGCTCCCGCTCAGTGACCGCAGAAGAGGGGGCGTCCTGCTCGCAAGCCACAGAGGCTCACGCCCGCCCCATGCTGTGTCCCCGTCGCTATTTTCATTGCGGATCAGGGCTATAATTGCTGATTTTGGCGCCATCGAAAGGAAAAAAGGGAAGAGAACGGTCCATCTATGGACGTTAAGCCAACGGTCTTGATCTGGGCCTCGAAGCCAAGTGACCGGATGGCGGGGCGCGGGCTGCACGAGGGCGTCTGTTCTCGGGCTGGGCCGGACCTGGCCGCCGCGTGCCCACCAACGGGTACTGTGCCGAGGCAGGCTGGGCCCAGACACCAGGTGAGAGCGGGAGTCACCACAACCACACGCATGCTTAGAATTTAGGAAGGGGCCAAGCTGTGGGGAGTCCAGAAGCTTCTGAGGCCTGGAGAGCCACTTGGCATGGCGAGAATCACAGCTTCCTGTTTCCTGAGTCACCGCTTTCATCCCCAAACCCTGGGCCTTTTTTGAGGCAGACCACACAGCTCTTACTCAGATGGAAGGTGGTTTCTTGCCATCAAAAAACACAAAATCGGAGACAGCACAGACCGAGCACGCAGGCGGGTAGTAAACGCACCGGGCCGGTGCAGCGTGAAGGGCCACACTGAGCAGGGCGCCTGTTCTGTGGACCGCCCCGCAGACCCCAGGCACCGAGTAACCCTGATGACCAAGTACTCTGAGCGCACTCCTTTCCTCAGGCTCACGCCCCAACTGGGCTCCGGGGTCCAGCAGACCATGTCCCTGCCTTACCAGCCCCTCCTTCCCTAGCCCACCTGCCGCTTCCTAGAAGACCACTCTTTGGACCCTCAGCTCTCCCCACGCACCCCCTGGGGAGGGACTCTCCATGCACCCCCTGGGGGGGTGGGCTCTCTCCACGCACCCCCTGGGGAGGGGGCTCTCCATGCACCCCCTGGGGGGTGGTCTCTCTCCACGCACCCCCTGGGGAGGGACTCTCCATGCACCCCCTGGGGGGGTCGTCTCTCTCCACACACCCCCTGGAAGGGGGGCTCTCTCCACACACCACCTGCGGGGCACCTAGTGGGCTCTCTCCAAGCACCACTGGGGAGGCCAGGAGCAATGCAGAGCACAGGTCGACCTTGAACTGGCCAACAGGAGAGACAAATCCCGGGGTTGGTTCCTGGTCTGGACACCCTGCCATCCTGTGAAGACCTCCACTCCTCCCAAGGCCCCAGCACCGGCAGGCCCCAGAGCCCCCACACTTGGAACAGGCCCCTGAACCCCGTCCATACCCACTTCTAGCCATCAACACCATGAAACCCCAGTCCCGGGAGAGGAAGGGACTTCTCACCAAACCAAGGCACCTGGCTCGGAGCCTCACTACAGCCCTCAGCCAAAGCGCCACTGGCTCCCCTCTCCTGACCTCCCTGTCCCCAGCTGGACTCCTCAAAGCCTTTTGGGAGCATAGTCTCGTCCTCTGCTATGCTCAGCTCACATTTGGTTCACCTTTGGTCTAGCGCTGATTTCATTTTATTAGAACCAATTTATTAAAGCTAATGCTATTAAACAAATTTATTAATCCTCAATTGAAAGCAAAAATGCTCAGTGAAAATAAATTGGAAGAAGAAAAGTGATCTGATCACCTAGAGATAAATTTAACTCCTTGATCATATACTTCCAAAATCATTTTGAAAGATTTTTTTCAGAAACAAAAATGGAATATAGTACACACAGTTTAAAACCCAATATATCTTAAGCGTATCTTTGCACCACTAAATTATATCGTTTAGTAATCCACAGGGATGTCATTTTAACTAATTCTCCACGGCTGAAACTTTGAGTCTGTTCCCGTTTTCTCCTGCTGCAAACTCAGTGACGAAGCCCCCGCAGTCTCCGCGCACCCCCAACCCTGCCCTAGAAAACTGTCAAGCGGGCTGGCGACCCAGAGGCACCCGCACTCGGAAGATGCCACAGTGGACCCGTGTGGCCACACTGTCCTCGAGGGGTCGCGCTCACTCAAGTGCTCCCACTGGGGCCTGGCTGCCCAGCCACCCCCAGGGCTGCCGCAGACAGTCCCCCCGGCGCCGGGCACACCGGCTCCTTGTTGCTTCAACAGCTGCCTCCCGCAACGACCGGCTCAATCGCTTCACAGGTTTCCAGCTCCTGGACGCTGGTCAACGAAGCGCTCGCTGTTCCCGGCGGGTCTGCGGTTTGTTTCCTAAGAGCCTCCCCGGGGGGTCAGAGCCCTTGGCCTCGGAGGGTGTGGCGCGCGCCCCGGTGGAAACGCAAGCCCTCGGCGTGCTCAGCGCTCAGCGAGCGAACACGTGCCGTCCGCCTCACGCCGAACGCAGGGCGGAGCACAAACACAACGTGTCTCGTGTCCCATGGACCGTGCACACACGGACGCGGGTGTGGACATGCTCCATGTTTACAAACCCGTCTACTTATTACAGTTTCTATCAGCCTTCGCCACACACCCTGCTCGGTTTCTTGAAGATGTGAAGTATGGACTCTGGGCCGCATACTTGTCCGTGCTTATTGTCGGGAGCAGCCGTGCAGAGCTCCCAGAGAACCGCGGCCCCACTTTCCATGACGCCAACACGGGAGTGGACTCGAGAGGCCCCCGCCCAGGATCGCGCTGCAGGCGGCCCGGGAGCGGCTGCCCTCCTGCAGCCCGAGAGCAGCCCGAGAGCAGCCCGAGGCCTCCGAGGTGCCCCCGGGTCCGAAGGGCGGCTCCCCGCTGTGGGTGGTGCTCTAAGTGCTCACCCCCTCCCCACCCCCCAGCTCTGTCCACAGGGCCAGAGAAGCGGCGCCACCCCGCCAGCGACGCGTGCACCCGGCACCCAGGCCGTGGCGTCTCGTCCTGTCCTCTGCGGTAAGGAGCCAGGGCCTGGGGAAAGAGCTGACTCGAGGCCTGCAGAAGGGGCATCAGCAGCTGGGCCCGCAGCTCCTGCAGGGCTGGGAGTCAGGCGGCAGGGTGGGGGGGATCTACAAGGGCGTGGCGGCCAGCCTCGGGGCTCCCCGCAGCCACGGCGGGCAACGGGCAGCGGAGCAGCTCCTCCTCGGGCAGGATCCTCCTCCGTGAGAACTCAATGAGTAGCCACAGCAACATAAATGAGTATTTGATAAATGGGGGAGAAAGGACAGCTCTTCCATGTAGGGGAATTCCAAAGAAGGAAGGAGAGAAACAGAAAATCACTTCCGGAACATCACAATAATGACGGCCGCAGGGAAGCCTACATCAGTGGCCAAATCTTGAAGGAAAAGACAGGACAACTGCATAACCTCAAAAAAAAAAAATGTTTTCCCCCAAATTTTAATAACTTTGTGATGTTAGTGTATAGCCACACATTTGACATCCCCCTTCTGGAACAGCGTGGACATAACCCAGAGCCTCACTCGATGTGAGCACTGGTGAAGACGTGGAGAGCAGACGCGAACCTTCCTCACCGAGGAATGCCCAACCATGCGTGGAGATGCCCCTCCCCGGGGTCCTCCCTCCCCTGGGGCGCGGGCCGGGCCCAGTGACGGGCGCTCAGAGGACAGGGAGCCGGCGGGAGGACACACCTGCAAACATACCTTCACCAGGTGACCCAGGTCAGCATTGCCCACGGCGAGTCGTGTGCACTCGGGCACCTGATCTGGTGACAGGGGCACCTCACCTCTGTGACCCGTCTCGTCCCAGAAACACCAGACAAACCCAGAGTGAGGGGCATCGGACCAAATATGGGACCAGAACTGCCCCGAACGACCAAGGTCATGAAGAGCCAGGCAAGTCCTACGGACTGCCACAGCCCAGACGGGACCAAGGAGACGAGGCGGCAGAGGGCAGTGTGGCCCTGGGATGGGCCCGGGGGTGGGAAGGGGCGCTGGTGGGAAAGTTGGAGAAACCGGACCACGGTCTGGTTCAGTCGACGGTCCTGCCAGTGCCAACATCTCAATTATGACCATGGTTATGTGCCACCTTCAGGGATGCACGGTGAAGGCTGATGAGGCCTCGCAGTTCTCTCTGCAACATTTCTGTGAGTCAAAAACTAGGTCAAGATCATCTTTTTACAAGTCCTGTTGACACTGTTCCACCAGGTACAAACTATAGCCTCTGGTCAGCACCTGGCTCGCGAGGCCGTGCCCCTAGACAGGACCTCGGGGGCTCTGCCCTGGACAAGAGCCGCCTCTCCCCTGGCAACACAGAGGGGCCGTGCCACGGTTAATCCTGAATTCACGTGGCTGATGCCAAGGAGCATGGACCTCACATGGGACCTCAGGTGGTGCCTCCTGCTCTGTGCTTGGTTTTCCATTTTGTGCTTTGCCTCTGGTTGAGTTTAATCGGTGCACCGTGGACGTTTTGCTCAGTGCGTCTCCTATGTCCAGCTCACAGAATGGAGGAGGAAGAGGTGTTGCGTTCCCACCCCCGAGGCTGCCATGCCACGGAGGCCAGTGAAGTCCCCAGGAATGGCTGTGTGCGCATTAGCGCAACCATGTCTCAGACACACCAGTACACATGGTGCAGGTGTGCCAGTGGTCTGAGTTCAGGAGCCATAGCACTGGCGAAATCAAACACCCTGATCAGTTTTCTTCATACAACATGTCATGCACCACACCAAGCATGGGCTCCCGAGCTGTCTTGAGAAGAGTGACAACATAAGAATGTGTAGCAACTTCTACAACCCCAGACCACTTGCCTCCTTGTGGCATCAGAGTGTGGACCCATGCGCAGGCTCACCATGGGCTGACCACCCTGTGACTGAGCTCCCCCATCCTATGTGCTGCAGTGATGCTGGGGAGCCTGCAAAGCCCCGGCCCTCGGGGGCTGACTCTCTCGGGGGAGGACAGGCAGAGAAATGATAAACCGACATATACATAAAAACCCACGTCAGAGGGTGGGGAGTTGGAGAAAAGCAAAGCTGGGCCTGGGGCTGGAGAGCACCCACTGTCCTGGGGGCCGTGTCCCCCAGTGGGAGCCGCCAGTATGGAGGCCAGTAAGCATGAATGGACGTGGCACAAAAATGTATCACAGTCCTGTCTGCAGGTAAGTCTCCTAAATGCTCAAAAGACATTCACTGAAGCTAAAGCCAACTGGAAAACCAGCAATGCTCTACCTTGTCCAAGATATTTAAATCAGACCAACCAACATGCCCATAATAAGTATAGGGGTCCTACTTTAAAAGAGCTATAAAATTCTAAGTAAAGGACACAAACCATTAAGAAGAGATATGTTCGGGCGCCTGGGTGGCTCAGTGGGTTAAAGCCTCTGCTTTCGGCTCAGGTCATGATCTCAGGGTCCTGGGATCGAGGCCCGCATCGGGCTCCCTGCTCGGCGGGGGGCCTACTTCCCCGCCCCCTGCCTGTCTCTCTGCCTCCTGTGATCTCTCTCCCTCTGTCAAATAAGTAAAGAAAAAAAAAAAAAAGAAAAAAAAAAAAGAAGAGATATGTCCTACGCACTTAGGCACTATTAACGGTACTAAAACTGCTCCGGTATCAGTATCTCCATTCAATGAGTCCACACAGACAAGAGCTGCCATTGTAACAGCAACAAAGCATGGCATCCTTGCTTAAAATTTCTGTTTTAAAATATCAAAGCATTTACAAAAGAAACTGGCACACAGCTGCTACCCCAGGGCTAACCTAACAATGCCTCCCCCTGTTACTGGCGTTGGCAAAGGTCAGGATCGCCGACGCTGTGTTCCTCTTGCATCCAACAATGGGGCATTGGAGTCAGGAAGCTCCAGGGACACACACCAGATTCTGGAGGTTCCAGGCCAGCCAGTGGCTGCAACGGTATCTGAGGAGACCAAAGCCAGTCTCTGGCCTCTCAGCTGTTCACTGTGATTCAGGACAACACATCAGTGTTTACCTGACAGGGAAAGAGCACAGGGGTGATGGTTGTTCTTGCCTCAGAACGGCAACTACTAATACTGGAGAAGTAAAGGGAAGGACTCCTCACCAGTTGCTTTTAGCTGTCTTTATATAAATGTGATCAAGACAAGGGGTAAAAATGACCCTTCCTAAGAATAATGCTCTAGAATACACATGGGGAAGGAGACAGTGAAATGGCTGTGTCTCTGAGCCTTACCCCTAGCACAACTGGGACCACCCTCTGTGAACCATAAGGATCTCTAGGATGGGAGGAAGGACAAATAAGTCAGTGGTACCCAATCTGACAAGGAGTTAATCTGCCTCACAATCTCCAAATCCAGAGGTCTATAAAGCATCCACTCCAGGTGGCTACCGCTCCTGAGCAGAAATCTCTGTGAAGGGGGGAAAAGGAAGTGATAGATTACTTAACATGTGTGATTCAGTAAAAATAGTATTGGGGGCGCCTGGGTGGCTCAGTGGGTTAAAGCCTCTGCTTTCAGCTCAGGTCATGATCTCAGGGTCCTGGGATCGACTCTCTCTCTCTGCCTGCCTCTCTGCCTCCTTGTGATCTCTCTCCCTCTGTCTCTCTGCCTGCCTCTCTGCCTCCTTGTGATCTCTCTCCCTCTGTGAAATAAATAAAATCTTTAAAAAAAAAAGAGATATGGGAAAGTAATCCTTATCATTCATAATAGGAAGGATATAAAGTCTAAAAGGATACACCAAAAATAATCTACAAAAATGTATTATTCAGAAATACAGAGATAAATACCAGCAATGGGAGAAGGAGTAAAGGAGTTGCTCTAGGAAACAGAATGGGGTGAGCAGAGGTAAAAGATGATACTGCTGTTTTGTTAGAAGCTGTGTGACACAATTTCTTTCTAATCTGTACACATCCTTTTTTTTTTTAATAATTAAAAGAACAACCTTCAGGCCCACTTATCTGCTCACAATGTACGAAAATCAGAAATTGATCAACAAAAGGTCACCTATAAAACTCTGAGGGCTTGGGATTTTTGAAGCTCTTCTTTAAACAGCACTTGGGCCAAATAAGCATCAGCGTTGATGATTGTAAAACTACACTATGTGGGATGCCTGGACGGCTCAGTTGGTTAAGCATCTGCCTTCAGCTCAGGTCATGATCCCAGGGTCCTGGGATGGAGCCCTGCATCGGGCTCCCTGCTCAGTGCCAAGCCAGCTTCTCCCTCCCCCTGCTTGTGCTCTCTCTCTCAAATAAAAAAAACAAAAAACAAAACAAAAAAAAAACCACAACCCCAAAACCCTAACTATGTGCCATTGTCAGGAAGACACTAGAATGTCAGCTGACAGGGTGGGTAGGCCAGAGACACAGTCAGAAGAGAGTGGTGACCTGCCTTCATGCTTTCATTAGCAGCCAAGGAAAGATGGAAAATTAATGAGTTAAACAATCAACTCAAAATCTTAGAAAATAATAAACCCCTTCCTTCCAGAAAAAGGAAACATATAAAAAGTACAATTAATGAGCTAGAACACATTTAAAAAAAAATCAGATAAAACCATCTATGTGAAAAGACCCATGACAGTTTTGACCATAGGAATAAAGGAGGGAACAGACGAGCACTCAGCACTGCCCAGTTGAGTTAGAAATACAGCGGGAGGTGGAGGTGGAAAGGCCATTCCTAATGGCATGTAGCCATGATGACAACAGTGGGAGGCTGGGAGGGAGAGTGGGGTGGCAGTCAGACAGACCTGGCCACCGGGACTTGCACCAAGTCTCCAGAAAATGGGGTGGTGACAAAACCATGTTTTTCAACCCTGAGGGCACCAGCACCCAGGAGACAACAGTTTGTCAACTGTGACGTTACTGGGATTAATGGGGACTGACAAGAAATGCTATCTGTATTAATTCCAAAGCACATTCTTTGCCACATTTAGTCTGTAGTGATTTTCCTGTTTGAAAGTCATATTGTTAGATACAAATTGTTTTTCACATTTATGTTTCAAATTATTGGAAATAAATCCAAGAACCAAAAAAGCAAGTGTTAGTCAAACATCCAAATCTAAAAGGTAATTTAGAAGCATTTCATACAAAAGTCACCCAAATGGATTCAGAACTAGAAGTATGAATTAAAGCAACAAAATGCTTGTTCACTATTCTAGGATTCTGCATATTAAAGAGATAAATAAGTTTTGAAATGGAAATTGGTATCTAAATGTGATGGGAAAAACTGAGAAAAAGCAAAATGAAATGTTACCGATCTAAGAAAAAAAGGTCTTTTTTTTTTAGATTTTTTTTTTTTTTTTTTTTTACACAGAGAGATCACAGGCAGGCTGAGAGGCAGGCAGAGAGAGAGGAGGAAGCAGGCTCCCTGCTGAGCACGGAGCCCGACGCAGGGCCTCAATCCCAGGACCCTGAGCAGAAGGCAGAGGCTTATTAACCCACTGAGCCACCCAGGCGCCCGTGAAAAAAAGTCTTTAAAATATATTTTCTTGTAGATCCAACCAAAGAATTTTCACCAGCAAGTCCTGCGTGAAAGTAGAGAATGGCAGCTACACATGTAGCATGGCCCCATTTGGAGGTACAGTGATCTTAACCTGAGCACGTGTGCGTCCACATCTGCGCACAGCTCTGCGGGGGCATGAGGCTCAGAGAGGGTCTAAGGCAAGGGGTTAACACGAGAGGGAGGAGGAAACGTTACATGAAAAAGGGAAGACTGAAAACCACGCGGTGTGTTCAGTGTGCATGCACAGCAAGGAAGAAGAAGCCAGTGCTGTGAGAAATGCCCTCTAAGGGCTCCCAGCACCCAAACCTGACTTTGCCCCTTCCACGTGCTAGTCCCCTGCGGACAACTGTGCCAAGTGGGTCAGTCAGGAGCGCAGGCTGCTCCTTGTGGGAAGGGTGCCTCGGGTGACCCCCAGGCCCCAGCCCCTCACCGCTCGCTCCTTCTCTCCAGCAGCAGGAAGTGTCCCGGCCCTGGTGTTCCCAGGAGCAGAGAAGGAACTGTGGTGTGCAGACAGAGACAGCTGGGTAAAGAGAGGCTGGCCGGGGGGGTGGGGTGGGGGTGGGGTGGAGGGGGGCAAGAAGACTCCCCCCAGATCAGGACCGACCCCAAGACCCTGGTTGAGAAAGCACCTGTAACTTCAGACGCGACAGAGGCTGACGGTGGCCGGGCTCCGGGCCCCTATCTCTGGCTGTCACGGCCAACTGGGGCTGCTCACACTGAACACGGGGCAGAACCCTCTGAGACTGCCTTCTCACTTGGAAATGAGCGTCTCTGCTAGTGGGACAGTTCACAGCCCACGCAGGCCACACAGCTGCTCTGGAAATCACTGGATCCAGGCTTCTCCGTCCTTCCTCAGGCCACGAGCAGACCACAGGCCACACCTCAACAGAGCCGAGGGGCCCTCTCATTCCCAGGCAGCAGGGAGGAAGGGCGCCGGCTGAGACCTGCAGGGGCCGTGCCAGGAGAGCAGCTGCATCAAGCCCGAGGAAACAGCAGGGAAGGGTGCACAGCTGGGCAAGCTCACGAGACAGGGCAGGCCAGGCTGCCTCTGATTATGGGAATAATCTGATTAAAAGAAACTGCTTTCTGGGACATGGGGGCTGGGAAGGGAATTAGACAAACCATAAATTAAAGCAGAGGATATGAGAAGCAGGCAGAGAGCAGTGCTGGAGCCACAATGGTCTGGAAACGGGTTGGTGGGACCCGCTGCAGCCCCGTCGGCCTGCAGCTCCGTGGCCGCCTAATCTCTTCCTGGAGGCAGGCTCCGCTCCAGCACTAATAGGTTTTAATAAAAACTTCCAATTGGACCAGTAAACCCCTCATTAAGCTGTTTTTAAAGCATGAATTTAAGAGCAGCAAGGGTAAGGGGTCACAGGGAGCATTTAATTCACCACCGCTGGAGGGAGGTGCTGCTGGGACCGACACCAGAGTTCAAGAGTCCACGTTATCATCAGTGCCAGCACCGGACCTGCCTAAAAGTCAGACTTAATAAGGTACCAGCAAAAGCATCCCTCTGGAGAGGAGGAGGGTGCCCAACACCCAAAGGGGCTGCTTCTCCCCTGCGTCTCCGAGCACAGACACAGCAGGCTTGGACGAGGCCCTGCAGCAAGGCGCCTGCCCTCAGTGCCCAGCACAGCAGGGTGGGCCCCCCCCGCCCCCCCCCCCCCGACACGGACCTCGCAGGAGCAGCACATGCCCGCCCACCCCACAGCTCTCCCTCTTGCTGCTATCCAGCCCTCCAAGCCTCTGTGAGGGCGTGGTCAGCCTCCAGTCTCCTCCAGGGTCCTGCTCCCTGACAGCGGTTCACGGCCGGGCCTACCGACACCTGCCGGCCCGAGGACTAGCTGACACTCAGCGTTGAGCACATCAGCATAAATCAATAGTTCCCGGAGCTTCTTACTGAAATCAAGGGTCTCTAAAGCATCCACTACCCAGCCAGGTGGGCCCACAGGGAAAACAATGCTCTTTCCCACAGAGGAATGTCCCCAGGCATGGAGCCCCCCAAATCCTTCCATGAGACCCCTCACACCCCAGGGACCAGGAAGGGGTGTCCAGGCTCCCTGTCTAGCTAGAGAGTACCTGTGCTTCGTCGCTTCCCGTGTTCAAGCACCGTGTGAGGTTCAATCTGTCAGCCATGTTTGAAAAAAACCAAAGCAGACGTGGCCCGAAGCTCCCCCCGGCCCTGCCAAGCCCAACGTCCGAGGTGCACGCAGGGAGCACAGCTTCCATCGATGTTTACCTGCAGTTCCCCGCCCTCAGCTGGGCTGCCGGGCCTTGGAAGGGGCCAGATTTCCATGACCCCGCGACAAAGGACCTTCTGAACCATGATGGCACCAACCAGCAAACAACCCCGTGCAGCAGCAGGAGGAGGAGGGATGGAAAACCTGTGGAGCTGCCATCCCACGAAGGAACACTCCTGAGCGTAAACCGAATGCACTCACGTAGCACACTGCACCCTCCTGAACAGCAAAGTTCCAGAAGCTCTGGACAGAAGACCAGGGTCGGGGGAGACCTGACCCGGGATCTGCCTGGGGGCCCACACCTGCACGCACTCGAGCTAAAATCACAATCGAAGTTACAGGGTACTTTCAGGGCTGGAAACACTCCAGAAGCCTCAGGGGCCTTGAAGGCCACAAGAGGCCTCCGAGAAGCACCCACCCTCCTCGTGTGCAGAAGAAGGCACAGGGGCCCCTGCCATGGCTCAGCTCCCGGCCGCAGGGACCGTGCCCACTGCGGCCACCAGCCAGGCTCACCTGCAGCTCTTGGCCATGCCAGGCCTGGGGGGCCTGCCCTGCAGAAACATCTGGGGCTAAGTGGCCGGACTCAGCCCCAGAAAAGGACTGCGGGGGCCCTCTGTGGGTCCCAAGCTCGCTGAACACAGGTGGCCGTCAACACTCAGGCACAACGGCGGATGGCCGTGGACTCCGAGCAGCCCCTTCTGGGCAAAAAGGACTAGAAGCACCAGCTGGGTGGGGCCTAGTGGTTCCTGGGCTGCTTTCAAGGACAGAGTTAAGTCAGACAAGTCTCCTATCCTGAGCTCATGAGGATCAAAAAGCACACATTTTGCAGGGGGGCAGGAAACAGCACTTAGCGGGGACTTGAATTAATTACATTTAGACCCATCTTTAAAGTCAAAGTTCCCACACCAGAGGCCTTCGAAGCACAGCCACGCTGAAAGCCTCAGCAGAGACGCAGCCGACCAAGCAACAGCCTCACACGCCCTGTGCTTTCCCTGCGACCTGGAGCCAGCGGCCCCGTTCACGTGGCCGTCACCTTCCTGGCTGTTCCACCCGGCGGCAAACGGGCACTCGAGACCCCCGGGGCCCCGGGGCCACTCACACTGCAGAGGGGACCCCTTACGACAGCAGAAAATGTTCCAGAAACGCAGACACCCTGAGAAATGTGAGGTCCTTCTGAACAAAGCAACGGTGCAGCCCCTGTCCCAAACTGAAGGGAATTAATACTTCACCCACCGCGTCCTTCGAGGGTCAGAGAAGACAGCCGCTGGAGTCCCCAGAAGAAAACAGACGTGGCCCCCGGAGTCCTAGCCGGCGAGTCCGCAGACCCTTCCACCGGAGCTGCGGCGGGCGGTGACGCGCGGGCCCAACATGGCTGCCGAGCGCCGGCCACGGCGCAGGTGTGGCTGCGGGGCCGCACGCGCTCTCGCCCGGCCCTCGTTAACCCGCCCCGCCGTGGCCGCGCCGCCCGGAGGACGCGCTCCCGGGGCAGAGGGCAATCCACAGAGCGGCCTCATCTTCCTCAGCGTCCACGGTGCCGAACAAAGACACCATCGATAGAACACACAAGGGCAGGTACACGCAGGCCCAGACGACCTGCTCGCGGCAAGAAACGGATCCTGACTGGCAGCCTCAGCGAGGCCGAGGGGAAACTGCCCCAAAGTCTCCGTCCTGCTCGTTTGCGGGCTCGGGGGCCCGGCACGCGGGCCACACCTCAGCAGGCGGCGTGGCCTCTGAGACGAGCGGGGGAGAAGGCGGGAAGGGCCCCCCCGAGCAGACACCACAGGACGCCGCCGTCCTCGGCCTCCTTCCGCGGGAGGCGCGAGCAGGTCGGCCTCTCGCGAGCAAGGCCCACGGGCGTCTCGGGCTCCGAGCAACACAGCTGAGGCTCGTGAGCGCCAGGGCACCACCCACAACACACAGATGGCGCGCGGATGGTTTGAACGCGGAGCAAAACAGTGGCCGTTTGCTGGCTCTCCCGACAGCAACGCTCCGGCCACGGACGCCGGCCTGGCCTCACAGCCACCCACAAAGCTCACGTGCCACCAACCGCAAGCACCCGGGGGGCTGGGGCCCTGGGCTCAGCCTCACATGTCCCACGGGCGGCCACGGGTCCCCCTCCAGCAGAGGCGACCAGACGGCTCTGCGCTCACGAGTGGCCTGGGAGCCTCTGCAGCCACTGATCTCCCGCAGCCTGTCGCCTTGGCTCGGGCAGCCCTGCGCACCCCTGCCCCACAGGGGTCTCCTGGGGTAGGTCTTCCTGCTGCATCCACACCGGTCCCTTCACAGCCATGGGCAGCCGCTTTCACGGCTTCACGGAAGCTCATTCGTGGCAAGTACCCCGAGTGCAGGGCTCAGGGCACGGGGGCCTCGGCCACCCCGAAAGGGGGTGAGGGTCTGACAGTTTCTCCGTCACGGCAACTGGAAAAACACGATACTGTTACAGGTTAGCATGAATCAGGTTTTAGCAAGACAGGGAGAAGGCAGGCTTCTCGGAGGGGGATCTTGAGGTCACGTGAACCCGACTCAGAAGGGCGGCAAGCTCCTGCTGACCACGAACTCACTCCCGATCGCACTGCTGGCCCTTCCCTTGTCGCAGCCACACGGAGCTGACCGCTTAGACCGCGCCACCACACAGCAAGCGGGACGAGAGAACGGATCCGGAGATCACTGCACTGCCTGCCTCTTGCTTCAGACAAGCAGAAACACGAGCAAGAAGCAGCAGAACCCAGGAGTCACGGAAAAGTCTGTGTTCACCCTCCTCTTACTAACCCGCGATCCTCTTCCTTCCGTGGAGCTGTCGCACCCTCTGCAGACGTCGGGCCCCTCCTGCCCGAAGGCCCCGTCAGCAGTCCGGCCGGCCACTGAGGAGAGCCGGGCACACCTTCTCGGGGAAGGCCTTGTGCGGGCCGCCGGAGGGCTCTCATCCTGCGGGTCTTCAGTGAGACGTCTGCAGGACGGTGCGGGGCGCTCTCTGGAGTTCCTGGATCTGTGACGTGTGCCTTTCATTCATTTTTAGAACGTTCTTAGCTTTTATTCCTTTCAATGTTCTCCCACCTGTTGTCGGTCACTCCTGCAGCCTCCGATGCTCCGCTCTTTCCTTCCCCACCCCGTGTCGCGGCGGACACCCCCCGGCTGAGTCTGTCTGCCCGGCTGCAGGCCTAGCAAGGTGCCATGGTCTCAGCACCTCCTCCTGGCCCATCCTTCCAGCTCCGCTGTGGGCTGGGACGGCTGACAGACACCCCCCTGGATTTCAGAGCCCTTACCTGACAGTTCCGACATCGGGGTCACCCCTGTTGACTGTGGCACCTCTTGACAATCCACCGTCAGCAGGTACTATTTTCATGGGTGTATGTCTGGAAATTTTTCTGTCGAACGTTGTGTAGAGAAACAGTAGCTCCTGGAGGGGACACCGCCCGCCCCGCAAGTGAGCATCTGTAGAGAGGCTGCGGTCGGGGGGGGGGGGG
>LNAC01000081.1:4172583-4193651 GCA_002007465.1 Ailurus styani | reverse complement strand
GGGGGGGGGGGGGGGGGGGGCGGGGGCCAGCCGAAACACAGGCTGTGCTCAGGTGGGTGGCTGTCATCCGGGCCCTCCGTTACCATGCCCTCCGTGACCGTGACCGCAGGCTGCTGCCTCCAGCACGGGGCCTGGGAGCAAGTTCTTGCTCTGCTGCACCCCGCCTGCCTGCCACCTCGGGGACGGTTGTTGGGGGGCCGCACCTTGCCCTCTTGCCCCTAGGGCTTGGCCCAAGGTGAAAGGTGGAACCAGTCACGGCCCCGCCCTCCTGAGTCAGCGCCAGAGCCTGCCAGAGTCGCCCGCTGGCCGTGCTAATGCCACTCTGCCCTTGCTCTCTGCCGGACAGGAGAGACGGCTCGTGGGGAGTGGAACCCCGCACGATGGGTCCCTTCTCAGTGTCATGCTTGCTGACGGCCAGGGCGTGGCTGCTATGCCTTGCGGTGTCCCCACGCACAGGACAGGATGCATCACCAGTCACCAGCTCCTGAGCCAGGGGCGGGGCAGCGCCACTCAGGCGATCCTCACCGGCCCCCTTCTCCGTCCTGCTGCTGTACCCCCGGGGGTCAGCGCTCCCCTCTGATCCCGTCACACTCTCCTTCTCAGCTCGGAGTGTCTTTCCAACGCCTGCGGACACGTCCGGTGGAGCAGGGTCCTCACCCATCTGCCAGCACGCACTCTCACAGTGACCACAACAGCACGCACCCTCAGCGCTCCGTAACTCTCCTTCACGGTGTGCAGCTTCGCGGGCGCCCTGCGTAGCCTCAGGCCCCGATCTCAGGGTCGTGGAACCGAGCCCTGTGTCTGGCTCCATGGTCAGTGCCGAGTCTGCTAAGTTTCTCTCTCCCTCTGCCCCTCCCTGCCTGTGCACGCGCTCACTCTCAAATAATAAGTCTTGGAAAAAAAAAAAAAAGGACGCCTGGGTGGCACAGTCAGTTGAGCGTCTAACTGTTGATCTGGGCTCGGGTTGTGGTCTCAGGGTCCTGGCGTCGAGCCCTGTGTCAGGATGTGTGCTAGAGGGGGTCTGCTTCAGGATTCCCTCACCCTCTCTGCCCCTCCCCCATGGCGTGTGTGCACACACACACGTTCTCATATAAATAAATAATACACTTCTGTAAAAGTCGTGCAGTTTAACGTAACACATGGAAACCCGGGGCCGTGTGGGCCCACCCGCCGTGCTCCCTCAGCCCGTGGCCTGTGTCTGCTCTGGGAGCACCGAGAATCTCAGAGGGCAAACACAGTATCCTGCCTGAAACGATCAGGCACGCTGTAAAGCAAGCAAGAGGAGGAACAGAGGGGTCCATGCAGACCCGCAGGTTCCCGCTCTCCGTGCTCGGCACTCCTGCCGGATGCCCGGCTTACCGTTCCATCCCTCCTGTCCCTCCCGCGTGACCTGGAGCCCCACTTTGGCGCCCCAAGTGTGCCTCTGGACCCTGAGTGCTCTCACTCCCCCAATCTGAAGCCCCCGTCCCCACATAGTGTCCCGGTTCCCATGTCAGCACCAAGGCGCGAAGGCCAGTACTCAGAGCCACGTCCTGTTTCTCCTGCCGCTTTCAACGCGCCCCATTTCCCTGGGTTCGCAGCAGCATGTGGATGATCTCGGAGGCAGAGCCTCTTCCCGTTCAGGCTGTGTGGAGTTCACTGGGCTACCTGGGCCTGACATCTGTGCCTTGTACCACATCTGGAAACTTCAGCCCCCTGTCCCCTCCCCGCAGGGCTCCATATACATGCCACCAACCCCTGAGCTCTCCCCATGGGCTCTGCTTGGCCTGGGTGACCTCTAGGACCCCCTCCGTCCCCTGCTGTCGCCCCCACTGGGGGTAGGTCAGCCAGGCCATCCAGGGAGTTTTTCATTTCAAATACTGTATTTTCCACTTGGTTCTTTCTCATCTAATCAGTTTCTCTCCTGAGAGGTTTTGTTTTCATTCATTAGGGCCTCGTGCCAGTCACAACAGCAGCAGGAGACCCTGGGGACTCCTCGAGTGGTTGGGGATGCTGCCTGGGCACCAGGGCTGTTGTGTGGTGGGGCCTGCGGGTTGTCAGACGTCTCTGTGGTATCAGCACGCAAGGTGCTTTGGCCCAGAGGGAAGCGGTGCCGTGGCCAGCCCGGTCCACGTGGGGGCTGTCCTCTGCTCACCCCCACCAGTAGCTCGTGCCCACTGGCCCTTGTTTCTGAACAAACCCTACTCCACAGGCTCGCTGTGGGTGCACCATTCCCCACAGAGCATGGGTGGCGGGAACCTGAAGTCCTCCCCTCAGCGAACCAGACAGACGCCTGACCGCCTCCAGGGTGCCCGCCAGCGTTAGCCCCAGGAGCACTGTGTCCCCGGGGACTAGGCACGGCCTAGAGCGGGGAGGGGCTGGCCTGCAGGACGGCCCAGCCTTCACCTGAGGGACGGAACTGATCCGTCACCGCACCGCGGTCGCTGCCGTGGGACTCTTCACCCCAGCTGTGTGGAGACGGCCGTTGACCCCGAGACGCGGGAACGTCCCCGGCCCCCGTGCCTGCACTGGTCCACCACGGTGGGCACAGAAGTGAGTGTGGGCCACGATTCCAGACTAGACCGCGGACATCAGACAACACGGTGACGCCTGCCAAACTGACAACAGCCGCTCAGGCAAGGAGACAAGCAGAAGGAGCGCGTGAATACATACCCCACACGCAATGCTAAACTCCCACGGAGTACTTGCTGACTTCCACTTACCAAATGAATACCTAAAAAACAAAAGGGGAAAAAAGGATTAAAATTCTGCCTTGCTAGGCACCTGGGTGGCTCATTCAGTTACACATCTGCCTTCGGCTCAGGTCACGATCCCGGGGTCCCGCCCCACGTTGGGCTCCCTGCTCGGTGGAGAGCCTGCTTCTCCCTCTCCCTCTGCCCCTCACCCCAATCGTGCTGGCTTTCTGTTTCTCTCCCTCAAATAAAATCTTAAAAAAATATTTTTTGCTTTGTTTTGTCAAAAAATTTACAAGATTAAAGTATCATGGTATCCAACTAGGTAAAGCCTAACTCAGTGACCCCAGGACACTGTGGGTCAGGTCACAGACCTCGTGGATGTTAAATGTGGTGGGAGAAGGTGGGGCGGGGGAGACCTGCCCTCCGCTGCTCTGTGCAGGGCCCAGACACTGCCCAGGCCCCATCTTGCACA
Organism: Ailurus styani; assembly: GCA_002007465.1. Taxonomy (NCBI): domain Eukaryota; kingdom Metazoa; phylum Chordata; class Mammalia; order Carnivora; family Ailuridae; genus Ailurus; species Ailurus styani. The sequence continues at coordinate 4,190,504 of LNAC01000081.1, read as the reverse complement.
GGGGTCTAAGGCCGATCAAGGAATCTTTCAGGAAAAGGCAAACGTGAAGTGGGAATCTGGTGGTAAATACCTTCTGTCAGTAAATCAAACGCCAGGAAAATGTCCTACCCTAGAATCTGAAAGTTTCGAAGATGCGCAGTACCGTGAGCACAGATGATCACAAAGGAGACCCTGAATGAAAGGCGTCTGGTGTCCACGCCAGGGGCTGAGGAAGGGCTGTGCTCCGTGAGGAGAGCCACGGAAACATGGGGTCCTCAGCAGCACACAGGTGCTGGGTTGCGAAGCCACGGCTCCCACAGAACAGGCCCCACTCTGCTCCCTGAACCTCGCGGAACTGAAGCAGGAGTTCATTTCTATGCATCAACTCCGTCTGCAGTCAATACTCAGTGGACACAACGTCTGGGCTCTGGGCAAGGTTCAAGGCAGAGCTTCGGGCAGCGGGCCGGGGCCGGGCGGTGGCACAGGACCTCAGGGAGCGCTGGTGTGTTTAAGACAAAACGAGGTTTTCACTGTCGACACTCAGAAGGGAGCAGCCAGGCAGCGCACCCTGTGGCACTGACCCTGACCCCCGTGCCCCCCGCGGCCCTCTGGCATCTGCTCTCGGTGCTCTTTGAAGTGCAGGCTCTGTCCTCTCTCTCAGAGGGATGTGGCAAAGGCGGCTTCCTCCACAGGAAGGGACCCCCTGAGCCTCCCCAACCTCCGTCCAAGTTTCTGGAGATAATCCTTTCTTCTTTTGGGGGGCCAGGAAGGTGGGGAAGAGAAAAGGCAGTCGCACAGACGTCCTCGCTAGCAACAAAGGAGCCCTTTAGGAGCACTGCCAAAGTAAAGCAGAGATAAAAGGATCAGAAAGCCAGCGTTTTGGAAAACTGATGCTAAGTGGGGCGGCCGGAGCAAAGTCACAGTCATAGGGCCTCCAGTGTTCTACCACGTTCCCCCATCGGAGATGGACAGAGCCGGTGCAGCAAGACTCTTCTGTAAACTCACTTAAACTTCCTGCGGTCACGGCTACTGAACTCTGGCTCTCTCTTCCAACGTCCCCAGTCCCCAGGATGGTTAAGGCCCTAGAGCCAGGACAGACACCTGAAGCCTCACCATGACATGATATGACTGATGGAATAAACACAGAGGGCCAGCAGACCCGACTCCCCTGCAGAAGAGGTCCAGTCCCCAGCGCCCCGCCCTGATGCGTGGCAGGTGGGACCTTGGGCGGGAGAGGAGGGGCAGCGGCGGCGCAGACGAGTCACGTCAACGGCACCGACCCTAACAAGCCGCGCCATGACGCGGAGGGCACGTGGTCTCCGTGGGCTTCTCCCCAAACCCACAGCCCTGTCCAGTCATGAGAAGAGCATCGGCCGGGTCCCAGCGCAGGGACGCTCCACAGCACCCCTGACCAGTGCTCCTCAAGTCAGAGAGTCAGAGGCTCTGTCCCACCCAGGGCGGCCCGACAGGACGGGACACCCAAATGTCCTGTGGTTCCTCAACCAGATCCGGGGACAGAAGAGGTCAGTGTTAGCTCTTTAAATCTGACGAGGAGGGGCAGACAATACGGGAAGCTGGGTGAGGGTACACAGGAATTCTCTGCACTGTCTCTGCAACGATTCTGTAAGCCTACAACTATTCCAAAAATGAGGCTTATTCAATCAAAAGGAAAAGGGGAGCAGCGAGGCAGCGACAGAATCTGTGCCCACGGGGAGAACTACTCCAGCCCTGCCAGGTCACCGGTCCCCAGACCCACGTGAGGTGCCCACGCAGGCTGGGCCTGCACAGCCTCCTTCCCCTGAACGGAACCTCTGGGGCTCTGGGAAATGTGCAAGGCTGACACACTCAAGTCCTCGGCAAGAGCACACGTGCGCACGGTGCGCTCAGACGTGCGAACCCCGCCCACAGTGTCTGAGGATGAGGACGCATCAGCTCGGCCACGGCCGGTGCCCCGGCCACCTCACGCCAGGCCCCTTCTTGCTCGATCCAGTCCCAGGGCACCTCCCCGCCGTGTCCACCCAACAGATGATGCTGCACCACTTCTAACAAGCTTCCCTTGTTAAGCAAGAGGAACCACCAGTGGTCACCTCTCTGCCCGACCACACGGCCTCAGGGACGGGACACCCCTGTGATGCTCCTGTCCCAGAGACCAGGAAATGAAAACCTATTCCAACCGCACTCAGGAGCTGATGATGGAAAGCGAAGTGATGCGAAGTGGAAACCCCCGAAGCCACTCAGCACCCCCGCACGGGCTTGCCCCGCATCGCGCCCTGACTGCAGGCTCACAGCGGCCTCCAGGAAGCAGCCCTGCAGGGACGTGCGGCGTCCGGTGCCCAGCCCCGTTCGCATTTCCTGCCCGCTCACCTTTCGTGCATGAGCAAGGCCTGCCTGGAGGGTGCTGCGCCCCTCCCTCTACTCAGCCGAGGCGGAGAAAAGCCCAAGCCTCAGACGACGCCACAGAGGAAAGGACCCTGCTCCTGCCTCACCCTCCTGCACACGGCACATCCCCGGGTGGTCCCGGGACTCGCGCCCCTGCCCCTAGCTACTTCCTGCAGTCTCCGGGCAGCTCTCCTGGGCGCGGGGCTCCCGTTCCTGACAGGGGCCACAAGTCCCAGGCTCCAGGGCCTGAGAAACTACCACGTGTCTGCCCTGGTCTTCAGCACGAGGCTGGCGGGGAGGGCGGCGGCCGGAGGACATGGAGAAATCACGACTCATCACCTAGATTTGTGCAACATATGAAAACAATAGGTCTTAACTGCCCGTACCTGGCACAGCAGAAACCCAGACTGAGCTGGTGCGTGCCCTTGACAAAACGGGACAGCATGTGGGAAGCAGAGCTGACAGCTGTCTTGAACGTGGGGCCACACCGGGTGCTGACAGGAGAGGAAGGTTCTGGAAACACTCTGGGGGAAATCAGGATGTGGAGTTTAGGGAAACACGGGGGGAGCACGGAGAGTCGCCGTCCCAGGTCCCCCTGGGTCCCACCGAGGGCTGTGGACCTGCAGGCTGGGGGTTTGTGGGGCAGAAGGGGGTGGCCTCGGGGTGGCTGAGCGTCCAGCTTGGCAGCACCCCTCACAGCCCACGGCCGCCCCCACTGCTGCCGGCCCTGCAGCCCTGGGACAGGGCCCGCCAGGGTGCAGCTGCCCAGGGCACGGCCCCCAGCTCGCCCCCGGCCTCAGTCCCTCATCCTGCCCCCTGCGTCCCCAGGCTCCCTCTGGCTGCGCCTCCTGCAGCCCCAACAAGGACTTGACAGGATCAGGGCGCCGCCCCCCGATTCCGAGGGCATGGGTCACGGGGGCCACTTTCCCTCTGAGCAGGATCTCCGGTCACTACCATCACGAAGTGGATCTGTGAGCTCCCACCTGCCATGCAGTGTTGGGAATGAGTCAGGGGAGTGGGTGAAGGGCGGTCACGGTTCCGGAAGGTGTAGGATGCTGCGTAAGGCCACCTGGCTCTGCCCCACCACATCTGCCTCGGACATTCATGGTGCCCCCGAGCGTGAGGTTCACCTGCCGCCTGCGGCAGCAGCATGGACTTCCCAGGGCCCCGGAGCGCGCGTGTGAGATGCCGGGACTCGGGCAGGGCACTAGCCTGAGCCAGGAAGAAGCTGAGCAGACGCCTGCCAGAGGGACAGGAGAGACAGAGGGCCTAGTGAAGCTACGGCCTCCGCACACACGTGCCGAAGGTGGGCAGACTCGGGGCCGGCCCCGCAGGACCCAAAGCCAGGCAGCAGCACCCTCGGAGAAGCGGTGCCTCCTTGCCCCACCGGGGCTTCCTGTCCCCAACAGCTGAACAGCACCTGAAAGAATGTCTGTCAACAGTGCCCATTATCTGAGCATCTCGCCCCAAACATTCTTTTCTCTCAACTTTAAATAAATGGGACGTGCAAGGAACAGTCTGTGTCTCTCATATTGGGGAACCAGGAAAAAGAGAGCCTGTTATCCACAGGAGGGGTCCTCACTTGATAAGTTTTCAGTGTCACTCTGACGCTGGAGCTCTTGTCGGTCAGGGAAACCCACGTCAAGGGCAGGGCTGGACAGACCATGGAGGCTGAAGGCGCCAGAGTCCGCCCCCCTCGGCCCCACACCTGCGCCAAACCAGCAGCGAGCAGCTCGGCGGTGAAGGCAAATGACGGCAGCGTGGACATGCTAAAGAGACCACTGGTCTCCACTGACAGGTTCTGTTCCTTTTTCATCTTTCACCTAAAACATCCCAGGCATCACGTCTGAGATGTACTTTTATTTTGTTTTGCTTTAGTGAGCTTAAACTAATTTGAATCACATTTTTCTTTTTTACATATCCGAGGAAAGGGGAGCAGAATACCTTTTCCAGTGAAAACAATACAAGACTATTTTTGGCCACGCGTACCCAAACTGATTTTCAGAAATTTAAACATGGGGTTACTCTTTCCTGACCATACTCTACACATGACTAGGAAATACTTTTTACAGTAAACTTGAAGTCAGAATGATTTCTTGGGCTGCGAGACATGGTAAGGCATGACCCAAGCCACGTGCCACGCGTGAAGCGTGCCATCCTGCCCGTCCATGGAGCCAGGCGCGCTCGCCGTGTGTGCTGGGACTCTGCCTCCTCTGGCGTGGATTAAAATCACACATCTCAAAAAACAGCAGCCTCTTAAGACATCACAGAAACACCCAGCCAGAGTCTTGGTGTGTGACTGAGAGCCTGGAGGCCGAAGGGACTTTACCTCGGGCGTCTGACCTCAGGAATTCCACGGGGGAAGGAGCAGGTGGGGGTGAAGGCGGTGTCACACCTCAGCCGCCTGATGAGCAGAGGCACACAGGACTGTCACCCAGGCCCCACCCAAGGTGCCCCAGCCCCCGTTTGCACCCCCACGGTCAACAGTAACACACTGAAAGGAGGGCCCCGGGAGTGCACGGAGCAGAGGGGCTCTCAGGGTGCCCGCGATGCCCAGCCTTCCTGGCCGCAGACCGGATGTGCAGGACAGGCCGCCGGCACGGGAACTGTCCTCCACACCTGGCCTCCCCAGTGCGGCGCTAACTGGCAGTTCCGGCAGCCAGGAAGAGGCCAGAGTCCAGCCCAGACTCTTCTCCAAGTGGTGCACACCTGCCCACAGGGACCAGGGCACAGCTGCACTTGGGGGAGCTTCAGCCCCCAGCTGTCGGGTCACAGTCCCGAGGGGCCATTCAAAATAGCCCTGCCAGATGGGACTGAAGGTCAGCTCCACGGGCCCAAGGCGGGGACGGTCTGGGTCAGAGCTCTCCATCCCCAGCCAGCACTGGAGGCACTGTCGGGACACCAGACTTACGCTTTTCGCCCAGAGAACAGATGACGCCTAGTCAGTGCCCAACCCCTCCACACGTGCACAGCCGCAGATGCCCACACCTGCTTCCTCCACGTCTGCACAGACACCAATCCCCTATCCCGCAGTTTCTCCCAAAACCGTGCCTCTTCTTAGCGTCCCTCGTGCTTCCTCTGGAGCCCACGACCGGAAAGAAGAGTGGCAGCCCTCTGCTCAGACACACCGCAGCACACCGGGGCTGCTGGGCTTTCATCAGGCCTCCTGGCCAGCGGGCCACCCTGGCACACCACCCCCCTCGGGTCCCCGGAGGACTCCTCTAGCCTCCCCAGCTCTGTGAAGCTCCAAGCAGGGCCAACCTGATATGAGACCCCCGGCATGGCTGGTAACGGTTCCTCCTGAACAAGGAAGGAGCCGGAACTGGGAGGAGCAGAGGAAACATACCTCCGAATCAAGCCCCCGCCACCACCAGAGCACTCCGAGAAGCCCACGGAGGGACCCCATGTCCACCTCACAGGCTCCCGGCCCCAGGAGGCTGACTGCAAACTCTCGGGGGTGGCCACGCCACACCGAACAGAATCATGGTTCTTCCCAAAGAACAGAGTCCCTTGGATTTTGGTCAACTGGCAACTAGCAGACTCTCTTACCACCCAAGTGAAACGGCAGCACTCCTCACTACCTGCACTAGCGTAAGCAGCAAGCTCGCTCCGCCTCCCAGCTGCCAGCAGGCTGCCCAGGCCACGGAGTCACAGCTCGCCTGGACTCCAGCACTCCACTTCTTCCTGCTTACCAGATCTGTCCCACGTTGACCAGGGACATGTAGAGAACCCAGAGAGTGGCCATGAGCACCATATTGGCACAGCCGGTGACCAGCACGAAAGACGAGATGCCCAGCCCGAGAAGCGCCAGGGCGTCCAGGTTGGAGTCCATGTGTGACCAGTCCAGCAGCCAGAGCACGGTGGGTGCGTAGCTCACGGCGTCCCAGCCGACCGGGCCCCGGAAATACTGCTGTACGCTCTGCAGGTACGTGCGGCAGGGGAGCAGGCCCCGGTCTCCAATCAGCTGCTTGTTCTGATGGAAAGCTACCAGAAACGCCACGACTGGAAGAAAAAGACCAAAGGGCCATGAGCAGGAGCACAGCCATCCCTGGACATCTGCAGGAGGGGGCGTGGCTGGGCGAGGAAACGAGGGGGCGTCTGAGCCATGGTTTGGAATCAAAGCAGGGACACAAGAGCTCCAAGTTCCAAAACCATGGGGGAAATACTGGAAGACCCAATCTGGGGAAGTTAGGCTGTGCGTGCACTTGTACACAAACTTACATGGGTTGTGTCTGATTACACGTGCATGTGCACGTGAGACAAACACTGGTGTCACACACGCACATGGTTACAGGTGAACGGCACTCAGCACTCGTCGTGATAACACACGTTCGCACGGCCCATGGGCCAGGTCCGCGGCGCCCCTCCCGGATGGGCTACCGCTCATGTGGAAGTCACGAACGAAGCAGTCATTCAAACTGCTGGCTTCCTTCAAGTCCCACCCCTGCAAGAGCGCACTGGCATTCTCCAGGGCTGTGTGTGCACACATGGGTCTGCACAGGGATGCCACAGGAGGGGAGAGAGGGCACAGCATTCCCCTCTGCGAACGGGAAGAGCAGGGCAACTCCACGCCCACCAAGGGGAAGGAGCCAGGCAACAGGCCGTCTCGGGCAGCGCCGCGCACACGGCCAGGGACGCCCGTCCTGACGGACACAGCTGCACGCCCGAGGGCCAGTCAGCCGCACCACAAGGTGGGGATGGGGCGAAGGGAGAGAAGGGAGCACGCCGTAGTTCAGTTTCTAGTTCCACATGCACCGGTTTAGGCTCGCAGTGTGATGTTCGCGAGCGGAAATGTGGGCCACCCCTTGTCTAGAGCAAAACCGGCCACAGTCAGCTGAAGTATACGAAGGGCACTATATGAGCACCAAGGCTGGAAGGAGACGATGGGACACACTCTTAGAAGGACCGGACGCCACACAGGAAGTGCTGTGGTGTTACATGGAGGCAGGCTCAGATTAATTTAAGATGTTTACTGCAAGTCTTATGGGACAGCAAATAAAAATTTAAGCAATTCTAAAAAAAAAAAATTAAGCAATTCTAAATAATTAATACAGATACAAAAAAAGTAATCAAAGAAAATGCTAAACTAACCAAAGAGAAGGCAGGAAAAGAGGAAAAAAAGGACGGAAGAAACAAATAGAAAACAACTAGCAATATGACAGATTTTAATCTGTTGCTTTAAGTGAGAATGTTCTAAACCCACCAATAAAGACAGAAACTGTCGGACTGGATTAAAAAAGCGGGACTTGGGGGTGCCTGGGTGGCTCAGTCGGTTAAGCGTCTGCCTTTGGCTTGGGTCATGATCCCAGGGTTCTGGGACTGAGCCCATGTCGGGCTCCCTTGCTCAGCGGGTAGTTTGCTTCTCTCTCTCTCTTGCTCACTCTCAAATTAAAAAATAAGTAAAGACTCAAATCTGTGTTATTTACAAGAAACCCATTTAAAATATAAACAGAGGTAGATTAAAATTAAAAGCACGGAAAAACACATATCATACAAACATTCATCAAAAGCAAGCTGATGGCTATATGAATATCAGACAAAAGAGGTATAAAAACAAGGAACAATATGAGGGATAAAAAAAGGACATTGCATGACGATAAGGAATCAACAGACACAGTAACATTAAATGCACATGAATCTAACAACAAAACTTACGTATATTAAATCACGTCACCTAACACATACATGTATATTTCTATATGTATGTTAACTGATTTGACCTGACACTTAGAGATTGTCATATGGTATAAAAGAGCAAGACACAACAATGTGACATCCTTAGAACACCCTACCCAACAGCAAAATAGATAAAATTTTCAACTATATGTGGAACATTCACCAGGACGCTCCACGCTGTGAACCGTACAGCAAATACCAACACATAGAAAAGAACTGGAATCTAAAAAAAATGTGTGCCCCGAACACAGAGAATTAACCTAGCAATCAGTCACAGGACGTTACCTGGAAACATACCCAAATCTTTGAGGATTACACCACACTCTTCTAAATAAACCATAGATACATTTTTTTAAAAGCACAACAAGGGGCATCTGGGTGGCTCAGTCGGTGAAGCATCTGCCTTCAGCTCAGGTCATGATCCCGGGGTCCTGGGATGGAGTCCCCATCAGGCTCCCTGCTCAGTGGGAAGCCTGCTTCTCCCTCTGCCCCTCCTCCCTGCTTATGCTCTCTCTCTCTCTCTCTCTCAAGTAAAGTCTTAAAAAAAAAATAAAGCACAAGCAAAATTATAAGACATTTTTCAATTGAATGAAAATTGAAAACACTATATATCAAAAACTGCGGGATGCTGCTTGAAGCAGCATTTAAAGGGAAATTTATGGAAAAGTGCTCGTGTCAGAAAGATAGAAAGGGCTCAAGTCTAAACTTCTACTTTACGAAATCAGAAAAAAAAGCAATGATACACAAAACAAGCAAGAGGAAAGAAACCTTTAAAAACTTAAGAGTTGAGATCAATAAAATTGAAAACAAGGAAAAAATAGAGAAAATCAAGAAAACCAAAAGTTGGTTCTTCAAAAGATAACTGACAGACCTCTAGCCAGACTAATCAAGAAAAAGAGAGAAGCAGTTTCAAGGACAGAGAAGGGAGCGTTGCTACTGGTCCCACAGACACTAAAAAGATCAAAAAGGAATACCACAAATCTCTCAAGTATCATCAACTCAGCAACTCAGATGAAACAGACAAATTACTTGAAAGACACAAACTACCAAAACTCACAAAAGAAGAAATACAGGGAACAAATCACAACCAACTGCACACCAGAGATGCAAGGCTAGTTCAATCTTCACGAGTCAATGTGATTCTGCAGACAACCAGACTAAGCAAGAAAAATGGTACCGACACGTGAAAGAGCAGTGACAAAATTCAGCAGCTGCTCAGGATAAAGGTTTTCAGCACGTTAGGAACAGAAGGGAACTTCCATCAGCTCACAAGGGCGGCTATGATAAACCGACAGCCAACACCAGACTTCATTCCTTTCCCCTGAGATCTGGAACAAAATGAGGACATCTCACCAGCCTACTGAAGTCCTTCCTATGGAAGTCCTGGCTCATACGGTGAGGCCAGCAAAAGAAGTAAAAGGCACACAGACTGGAAAGAAAGAAATAAAACTGTCTTTTTTTTTTTTTAAGATTTTATTTATTTATTTCACAGAGGTAGCAAGTAGGCAGAGAGGCAGGCAGAGAGAGAGGAGGAAGCAGGCTCCCCACTGAGCAGAGAGCCCGATGCGGGCCTCGATCCCAGGACCCTGAGATCATGACCTGAGCCGAAGGCAGAGGCTTTAACCCACTGAGCCACCCAGGCGCCCTAAAACTGTCTTTATTAACAGATGATATGATGGTCTGTGTAGAAGATCTCAAAAAAATACCAAAAATACTCCTCTTGGACCTAATAAATGAGTTGATCAAAGTCACAGAATATAAGATTGATACTTAAAAGTCAATTGTATTCATATATATCAGCAATGAACTATAATCTGAATTTTTTAATTACAATACATAGCAACCCAAAAAAATACATAGATAAAACTCTAACAAAATACATGCAGAATTTATATGTGGAAAACAGAATAGCACTGACAAAAGGAACTAAAGAAGATCTAAATAAGTGGAGAGAGACACGATGTTTGTGACTGGAAGATTCAGCATTACTAGATGTCCATTCTCCCCAGTCTGATCTACAGATTCAGTGCAATCTCCATCAAAATATCCAGAAAGCTTTTCTGTCGATATTGACAAGCTGATTCTAAAATGAATATGGAAAAGCAAAGGAACTAGAATAGCCAAAATAATTCTGAGAAAGAACAGTTGGAGGATTCATATTACCCAATTTCAAGAATTAGCACAAAGCACAGCAATCGAGACAGTGTGGTACTGGCAAAGGGAGGGACCCGGACGTCATGGAACAGGACACAGAGCCCAAGAACAAACCCACGCAAATACAGCCAACTGATCTCTGACAAAGATGTAAAGACAGTTTAAGGGAGAAAGGTGCTCTTGAACAACTGGACGACCATATGTAAACAGATGAGCCCAGACACGGGTCTCACACCTTACATGGAAAATTACTCAAAAAGGACTATCGACCTCAGTGTAAAGTGTAAAAGCAGAGAACTTCTAAAAGACAATCTGTGGCTTGGGTGTGGCGATGAGTTTTCAAACACAACGCCACAAGTGTGATACAAGAAAGAAAGAGACGGATACGCTGTACTTTAACAGATGAAAAACTGCTGCTCTGTAAATGAGACTCGTAAGAGAATGAAAACAAGCCAAAGATTGGGAGAAAACATTTATAAACCACATAAAGGACCTGATAAAGGACTCGCATCCAAAATATTTAAAGTACCAGAATATTGTGTACACAGACTATTGAAGTATTTTTAAAAAACTCAAGAATAAGGAAACGAACAACCCAATGTTTAAGCTGGGCAAAATACCTGGACACTGAAGTCACCTGTTTCACACCAATAAGATACACAGGCGGTAAGTAAACACAGAAAATATGCTCAGTATCATTTATCAGGGAAATGCCAATTAAAGCCCGAATGCAGCATCACCACATACCTATCACAACAGGCAAAATCCAAAAAACCGAAAATACCAAGCGCTCCCGAGGATTCAGAACCACAGACGTTCCCTGCTGGCGGGAAGGCAAACTGCTGTAGTCGCCGTGGACGAGGCACTGGCAGTTTCTTCTAGAGCGGAACACAGATCTACCACATATGACCCACAAGTCCGACGCTTAGGTATTTGCCCGTGTGGACTGAAAAGGCCCCCTTCCACAAGAGCCTGCATGCACATGCAGCACACAGGGGCCTGGCTCACAACTGCTAACGTGGGAAACAACACAGAGGTCCCCCGTATGGGGGTGAACACACACACTGGTGGTACCTGCCTACAGTGGAGTAACAGTAGAGACAAAATACACGAGCCACTGATTGATACAACAGCATGGAAGGACCATGAATGCCCTTTTCTAACTAACAGAATCCAGACCCAAAGGCTGCATACTCTAGGATTCCACCTACACTAGAAAAGGCAAAGCCACAGGGGCTGGGCAGGGACTGATTGCGGGAGGCTGGGGGGGAGGAGGTGACTACATGCACAGCGGAGTGTGGGGGACACACAACTACCTTGTATGTTACCAGAGTGATGGATGAGCATGCATTTGTCAACACCCACAGAACTGTAGGTCACAAAAAATGAACTTCAATGTTTACAAACTATCAAAACAAGCCAGCCTGGAGGTCAGAGGATGCCAGACGGAATGCAGACTGTGACCCACGAACACGGGAGTCCTCCCTCCCCTGGGGTGTGGGTCAGGCCCAGTGACCGGCTCTCAGAGGACAGGGAACCGGCGGGAGGACACACCTGCAAACACACCTTCACCAGGTGACCCAGGTCGGCATCGCCCACGGTGAGTCGTGTGCACTCGGGCACCCGATCTGGTGACAGAGGCACCTCGCCTCTGTGATCCGTCTCGTCCCAGAAACACCAGACAAACCCAGAGTGAGGGGCATCGGACCAAACATGGGACCGGAACTGCCCCAAACGACCAAGGTCATGAAGAGCCAGGGAAGTCCTACGGACTGCCGCAGACCAGAGGGGACCAAGGAGACGAGGCAGCAGAGGGCAGTATGGCCCTGGGAGGGGCCCACGGGTGGGAAGGGGCACTGGCGGGAAATCCCAATAAAGTCTGGAGTTTGCTTACTAGGTTGGTCTTTTTTCTTCCAACTCTCTTAAAAGCCCACTCACTACATGCAGCTCAGTGCAGCAGAGAAAGAAGTGAGGCCTGACCCTCACGTGACCACGGGAGGCCAAGGGAAGGGGCACTGGGTAGGAGTCACCTGAGGAGGAAAGCCTGCCACCCAACCACAGAGGGTGAGTGGGAGGGCAGGGAGCCCACGCGAGTGCTCTGCTCCCTCATGGGCCTCCGCCTCGGGCCCACGTGGTCAAGCCCACGTGCCGCTGAGCGTCGAGGCCGCCTCCGTTGCAGGGCTGCCCCGGGTGGAGCCCAGCCTGTCTCCTCCCTCACTCAGGCTGCTGTGGCCCATTCCAGAACCCTGGGGCTCACCCCATAGGAACCTCAGCGATGATGGAAGGGAGGCATGTCCTTTCTCCCTGCAACCACGATTCACACTCCATCGCCAAGGAAGGAAAACAAGATTTGGTCTAGCCAATTAGGTTTAGGGTTTTTTTCTCTCTCTTTTTTTTAAAGTAATCTTTATGCCCAAGGTGGGGCTCGGGCTCACAACCCCAAGATCAAGAGTCAGATGCTTTACCGACTGAGCCACCGGGGACTCCTGGTCTCACCAATTAGTTCTTTAAAAAAAAAAAAGATTTATTTGACAGAGAGAGAAGGAGAATAGAGAGAGCACACACACGAGCGTGGGGGGAGGCAAAAGGAGAGGGATAAGCAGACTCCCTGCGGAGCCGGGAGCCCCAAATGGGGTTTGATCCCAGAACCCTGGGATCACAACCAGAGCCAACGGCTCAACTGACTGAGCCACCCAGATGCCCCTCACCAATTAGTTTTAAAAAAGCAATTCTAAGGCAAGAAGCATAGGAAATTTCCTATCTTATCAAGAAACAATGAATGTAGATTGGATTAAAATTTCAGAAAAGAAAACCTATTTCAATTTCCAGTCATGTTATAGAAATGGCTAAGTAGAAAAAGTGAAAATGTCAAAATATCATAGCATCTTAAAAGCTAAACCAACCAATTGAACCTACAAAGCCTTAGTCAGCCCCCACCCGAGGAAGGCAGAAGACAGACCCCTCCCCCAGCCCATGAAGGCAGGAGACTGGGGGTAGGGGGTGGGGGGTAACCCAGACACTGATCTAGGAGAAGCAAGCAGATTCCCTAAATATGGATTATCAAGGATGTCTGCAAATATTTTCTGTAGAAAACTAAAATTTAGTTTTCTCTCCCATTCAGATAAATTGCTATAAAATTAAAACAGAATCATCCCCAGATGCCATTCTCGGCTGGCTGGTTTTTATTGAGTGTGGCTAAATTCTGGACCTTGGCACAGTAAAGCCCAGCGCTCTTTCTTCAGAGGCATGGGCTGCAAAGCTCCAAAGTAGGCAGTGTTACTTGTTTTTTAAACAACCTGGAAGCGTTTTACAGAGAACCTTGTAAAACCAAGCAGAGCATTTCATTAGAATCCAAGGGCCTGGAGCACAGAACAAGAGCTAATTTCCATGAACTCTCAGAACCAGTGAAATTTCACAACCGCATACAATGAAGCAGGACTTCTTTTGGCTCCATTTTTTCCCTCAAAATTCCCGCAGAACAGCGAAGAGTTCCACAAGTATGATGCCCACTGCCCTCACCCCCAGGCCCTGGTGGGGGTGGAGGAGGGGACATCGTGCGCCCTGATGGGGAAGGCAACAAGCTTCTGCTTCTAGAAAGTGCAGTTTAGAGTCACCTCAAAGAGCAACTGCTGGTCAGGGGCAAGAAGTAATAAAACTCTACCACGTGTAACAGAAATAAGGAAAGCAAAAGAGCCACTGCACAAAACGTGTGTAAAGCAAAACCAAGAATCAGAGTTGGACCACAACTAGCCTGGAGAGCATTCTGAAGTAGGACTTTCAAAGAAATGTTCTTCTAGGGAGTCCACCGTAACAGAGGGAAACGGAGATGTGCAATCTGCTTGCGTGTCACCGTCCTCTGTGACATGGGAAACAAAGGCAGAAGAGAAATGATTACATTTCCTTAACGAGCTACAGCCCGTTGAAATAGGCAGCGACCTACCTCCAGGGACTCAACTGCCTCGTTGCTGACACTTGGCTAAGGGCATAAGGCAATCCCAGCCCAGCCCTGGAAGTCTACTTTAATATATAAAATTCCTTTGGAAACTTCCTTTATCTCTACCCCCCAAGATACATGTTGGCGATCATCCCCCAAGCATATGGCCCACTGATTGACATCTGAAGGGTCCTGAAAACCTTGTTTCCAAAATTCCCGGGAGACTTACACTGTTCCTAACCCTCTCCAGACTCTAAGGCACATATAATGGGCCGCACCGCATGACCTCGGTGCAGCTCCTTCTGCCCACAGGTCGCCTGACCCTGTGTGTTAATAAAACGACTTTTTTTGCACCAAAGACATCTCAAGAATTCCTTACTGGCCATCGGCTTCGAACCCTAATGTCTTTCCTACATCACTCTGCCCCACAGTGCTCAGAGACCCTCTGGAGGCCCCTACATAGCCACTCCTGGATACTCAGCGGGCAGAGCAGTCACACCAACAGGGTCCACGGGGCCTGGGAGGGGCCCATCTGCTCCAACAGACCCTCGTTTAGCTTCAGGAAGTGGCTTCTCAGGCAGGCTCCCACCATGCTGGGAGGCTTGATGGGGGAAGGGTCCCCTAATGGGGCACATTTGGGACCCACTGGGGTGTTCGGACACACAGGGACCTAGAGGCAGCAGACTGGGTGGGGTCAGAGAAGCTGTCCAGAGGACAGAGGCAGGAGTCCTGAGAAAGAATGAGGAAGGGACCCTCATGTAGACATGCCTTTAAATAACAAAGACCCAGAATAAGATGGCACCGCAGCAGTGACTCTGAAAGCCTCCAGAAGTCTCTGGACCTAGGTCTCTGTGCTGGCGCCAGCTGAGAAGAAACGTTTCTGTGCTCCTCATCCCTGTCCCTGGGAACTTCCTGAGCGTCAGGGCTGAGAGGAGCCTCTGCTGTGGTTTGAAACAAGCCCCTGTCAGCCTTACCTGGCTTCACACCAACCAGGTGACTCGTGCAGCTTGGGGGCTGGTGGCCAAGGGACCCGACGTGTGATTAGATGGCTGGAGACCAAGCCCATCACCCACAACCAACAACCCTATCAACCACGCCTGTGTAACTAAGTCTCCCTAAAAACCCGAAATGAAGGGGTGCGAGGAGGGGGGCCCCCCGGGGCAGGGGGGAGGGCCTGGAAGCTCCGTGCTCCTTCCACACCCCTCCACTTTCCCGGTGGGTGTCTTCCATCTGCTGTTCCCGTGTCATATCCTTGATGATGAACCAGTAACCATAAGTAAGGTGTTTCCCCGAGTCCTGTGAGCCGTTCTAGCAAATTATGGCACTCAAGAACGGGGTTGTGAGAACCCTGACTTACAGCTGGTGACAGCCTGGACGTGGGGGCGGGCTCGTGGGACTGGGCCCTCAGCCTGGGGGGTGTCTGCACTCATGCTGGGCAGATAGTGTCAGAACTGCTTGTGAGGGGAAAAAAAAAACCCCACATTTGGTGTCAGACTGTGTCAGCAGAGAAATGAGTGTCGTGGTGCTTGGGTGGCTCAGCTGATTAAGCATCTACCTTTGGCTCAGGTCAATGATCTGGGAGGAGCCCTGGATTAGGTTCCCTGCTCAGTGGGGAGTCTGTTTCTCCCTCTGTCCCTCACCCCACTAGTGCTCTCTTTCTCACTCTCAAATAAATAAATGAAATCTTAAAAAAAAAGAAAAAAGAAAAATGAAAGTGTTTGTTCAGGCATCTGGGGGAAGAGCAGGGATCAGGCTGTGTGAAGACTTCTCATCATCAACCTGAAAAGTTCTGAGAAAACCTGCTTTGACTGAGAATGGAAGACCCAGGCAGATCAATAATTCCCACGGGTGCAAGAAAACCAGAGAAAGTTCACCTCCAAATTCTTTCTTGAAAGGTTGTTTGGGGATTAAATCCCAGCAAAAAGAGAGAATAAAAGAAAAAAAGAAAAAAAGACGGCAATGTGAGATCTGAAGAATTGTGAATACAACCCTTGGGTGGGCCGTCTGTGTCCTGAGTGTCCACACCAAGCGGCGGGGTGGGGAGAGAAGGGGGTCACAGGTGGAAAAGTATCCGTGGGGACAAAGAGTAATGATCAAGACTATGCAAGAAGTCAAGGAAATTTTATGAAGCAGGAGATGCCGCTAGAAGATGGAGGATAGAAGTATAAACAAGAGCACTGTCCCAGCTGCAACCTCACAGGTGGAGGAACAGGCATGCTAAGGACAAGATTGTAACAACTCTCTTAAACATGCAGAGAATGAAGCACAGGGCAGGGGTTCATTATTCACCCTTGTGGTGGGGTCAGGAGTCCACAGGGGCAACTATAAAATTCAGCATCAAGTGAAATGCGCAGACAGCCCCTACGGCATCATGAAAAACCCTGGGACTTCAGAAACTCTGAGGTAGCTCATGCTACCAGAAAGATCTGGAACCTTCTAGAAAGAGAACAATGCAAGATGCATGCCCACTTGCCCAGGGCCATCTGTCAGAGAACCTCGTCCCTGGAAGATGGGACACCAGTTCCTTCATACAGCTGAAAAGCACTGATTCTACCCCAAATATAGAGAAAAGATAGGAAAATATGCCTGCCTCAAAGCAAGTGGTTCTGTGCTCAGCACAGGGCTCAAAATGTCCGGTTGACCCAGCAGCTCAGAACAGTCTCCTTGGGACTGGAACAGAGAACCTCGCAGAGATCAAAGGCAGCCCGGCTCCCCAGGAAGCTCTGCTCTCTGCCAGCTACAGGCTCCCCTGGTAACAGTGTACTAAAGCCCCCTCTGGGAACTCTGCCTTCGCTCCTTTTTTTGCTAAGTGACAGCTCATTCAGAATGACTATTTAAAACTGTGGAGCATAAAGCAACGCTGGCAAGAACTATTTTTACAGTAACAAAGGAGAGGGAGGCATTGCGGAAAGCCCACACCGGGGACCCCACGGTCCACCGCATCGCTCCAGAAAGCCTGGTCTCCACTGTGCGCCAGGAGATGCAAAAGCCAGCCTCGCCCTCCTAGGGTGCACCCCACTGTTCAGTGTTTCTGGAAGGACACTGCTGCTTCCTCGTGGGAGGAAAGAGCTTGAGGAACGCAGCTAGATGTTCGGTGCCCCCAGCACAGTGGCAGCCGGCAAGGCCAGGGACTGCCCCCTCTGGATTCCCCCAGCAGAGACCACAGGCTGTGGGGCCGTGTCAGTCTGCTCCCCCGGTCGGCTGGAGAGCTTGAGTTGGAGCGCCACTGCTGTAGGCTTCCTCCACTGCTGGAAGGCTGGGGGCTCTCGCGCCCTTGTGGGTGCAGGGGCGCGGCCGGGAGGTGGGCTCAGCGCCCGCAGGCCTCACCCTCGGGGGCCAGGGCTGCCCTGGGCTCTGCATGACTGAGGGCCTGGTGGCTCCCAGCCTCGCCAAGTGAGGGCTGAGGCTCGAGCGTCACCTACTCCCGAAGTCCCCACGTGCCAGAAAGGCTGCTCAGAAGCCTCCAGAACAGAAGTGAGGCCCGGGGCCCAGCTGGGCCTCCACAGGCTCCCGGGCGGCGCAAGGCGCTGGCGGCCGCCGCCGGGCAGCTCACGAGTGCGGGGAGCAGGTGGCTAAGGACAGGGGCCCTGAGGCCGCCCCCTCCGCCCCCGCCCAGGCCCAATGGGGAATCTGGCTCGGGAGTGCGGAAGTCAGGGCAGCTCGAGCACCTTCGGCTGCAGCCCTCGCCACAGCACGTGGGGCAGCGAAGCACCTGCCGGGACCTGCCTGAAGGCTGAAGGGAGCCTGTGGGGGGCGCCGGGGGAAAGCATCGGGGGAGGGGCACCTGGCGACCGGGGAG
>LNAC01000081.1:4132098-4159753 GCA_002007465.1 Ailurus styani | reverse complement strand
CGGCGGGCGCGGGGGGCGGCGGCCGGGGCGACGCGGCCGAGGCGGCGGACGAGCGCTTCCCGGCCTGCATCCGCGACGCCGTGTCGCAGGTGCTCAAGGGCTACGACTGGAGCCTGGTGCCCATGCCGGTGCGCGGGGGCGGCGGCGGCGCGCTCAAGGCCAAGCCGCACGTGAAGCGGCCCATGAACGCCTTCATGGTGTGGGCGCAGGCGGCGCGCCGCAAGCTGGCCGACCAGTACCCGCACCTGCACAACGCCGAGCTCAGCAAGACGCTGGGCAAGCTGTGGCGGTGAGTGCGCGGGGCCCCAGGGGGACGGGGACGGGGCGGGGACGGGCCCGCGCCCGGCCTCGGCTCTGCTCCCAGCGGCTGTTCCCAGGCCCGGTCCTGCCGGAAAACCCCCCTTTGACCCGAGAGCCGGCACCCGGGATGCGCCCGGGGTCCGGGCCGCAGAGGGCAGGGGGCTGTGGGCGAGTGTGCGACCCCAGCTCGCTCCCTCGGTCGCCAGCAGCCTGCTGAAGCCAGCGACTGGCATGGGACGCTTGCGGAGCCCACCTGTGAGTGGCCCCAGGGTCTGGAGGCCTGGCCCTCCCCGAGGAACGTGGCTGCTGTCTGGAAGCAGGACACAGTGCCCTCTGGAGGTGCCCCTCTTTGGAAGGGGCTCCCCTTCATTCTGGGGGGAAGTCAAGGCAGACGGGGGGTTGCATGTCTGTTCAGCTGACAGGGTCCCCAAGCTTCTCCCTCCTCCCCCACCTCTGCACCCGGCTGCAGGGAAGGACGGGGGATGCAGGAGGGGTCCAGCACGGGCATGCTGTGCACATACTCGGGCACGGCGAAGCTGGACGTTTTGCAGAAAGTAGGACCCCGGTGGTTCTGGGAACTGCCCATCCCCACCAAATGTGTTCCTCTTGGGTTTGGAATGGACGGCTCTGGGTTTGGGGCACTGGCTCCCATTTCCTGCTCCTCTCCCCGTGAGTGGGCGCTGGGAGTTCGCGCGCCTGTTCTCTGTGTGCCTGTCTCTGCTCTGGGCACGGTGGACTCCAGCAGTCCTGCGCCCTGGCCCGTAGGCAGTTGGAGGCGAGTTTCTGGAAGGGTTTGAGAGGCCAGCGTGTGTTCTGAGCATCAGTGAGGATCACGTGGGTTTTGCCAGTGTTCCTGCAGGTCTGGGAAGCCCAGATGCCCGTGGAATCCCTGCCCGTTCCCAGGAAGCCTCGCTCTGTCCCCAGTGTGTTCTCTGCTGGGTTCTGCCTGCTCCCCCGCCTGCCTTAGAAAGCCCCAAAGGGAGGGGACTTACACAGGCTCTGGGTGAAGGGAAGTCAGGGGATGATGGGGACGGAAAGGTTTGGGTCTTGTTCTAGCATGTTCCTGTGATCCTAGTGAGAACAGACCTCACCAGAAGTCCTCGCTGGCCTGAGCGCCCCGTCCCCGGAGAGGGGAATGCCTGCCCGGTGCCCGCTGAGGTGCGGGGGCATGCGCGGGGCTCCCCGTGAGTGTCGGGGTGGGTGAGGCTCCGGCCCAGGGGCGGCATCGGGGCCCCGACCATCCCACTTCTGCCCTTGGTGCCGCAGCTTGCTGAGCGAGAGTGAGAAGCGCCCCTTCGTGGAGGAGGCAGAGCGGCTGCGGGTCCAACACAAGAAGGACCACCCGGATTACAAGTACCAGCCGCGCCGCAGGAAGAGCGTGAAAACAGGCCAAGGCGACTCTGACTCAGGAGCCGAGCTGGGCCCCCACCCTGGCAGTGCCGTGTACAAGGCCGACGCGGGCCTGGGTGACCCGCACCACCACAGCGACCACACAGGTGGGCTCCCGGGGCCCCACAGCATGTGCCTGCCCCAGCAGGAGACGTGGGGGTCCCGGCGTCCGCTGAGATGAGTAGTGGGGTGGGGAGCAGGGGCGCACTCCCAGGACAGGTGGCTCGGAGACCATCGCAGGTTCCCCGATGCGCACGGGTGGGCGGGGGTCTGCTTAGCTCCCCCCACCCCCACCCCGAGCACTGAGGGTCTCGCAGCTTTGCCTTGGTCCAGCGCGAGCTGACGTGCTGTGTTCTGCCTGAAGGCGGCTGCTTCCCCTGGCTGGTGCTGACCCGGCACTGCTGCCCCTGGCGTGGAGGTCAGCCACCCCGCTTTAACACCAGGCCGACTGGGGGAGAGTCCCGGCCCCGCCGGGCAGTCTCGGTCAAGCTGGCCAGAGCTGTGAGCCCCGGGGAGAACGCGTTTTGTGTGGGTCGCGCTGTGGTCTTGTGGGGGGGGCAGGGCACTTCCTCTCCTTCTCCCACGTCGGTCTTCACGGCGGGGCCTCCACGCCCCAGCTCTTGCCTTAGCACCGTGCTTAACAGAATTTCCTCGGCCCAGGAGTGAGGTCCGGGTCTGGCTGTGCTGGAATTTCTGGGAAACGCATGGAAACAAAAAGCCCGCGGCAGTTAGCGGGCTGCTGTTCCTCCTGGGTGCACGTCGCCAGCCCGGCCGGCGCCCCACGGAAGGGGCATTCATCCCTGAAATGTGCTCTGTCCCCAGGGCAGACCCACGGGCCACCCACCCCGCCCACCACCCCCAAGACGGACCTGCACCACGGGGGCAAGCCCGAGCTGAAGCTGGAAGGCCGCCGCCTGGCGGACAGCGGGCGCCAGAACATCGACTTCAGCAACGTGGACATCTCGGAGCTGAGCAGCGAGGTCATCGGCAACATGGACACCTTCGACGTGCATGAATTCGACCAGTACCTGCCGCTCAACGGCCACTCGGCCCTGCCCGCGGAGCCAGGCCAGCCCACCGCCGCCTCCTACGGGGCTGCCTCCTACTCGCACTCGGGGGCGGCCGGCATCGGGGCGTCCCCCGTGTGGGCCCACAAGGGAGCCCCGTCGGCCTCGGCGTCGCCCACCGAGGCGGGCCCCCCGCGGCCGCACATCAAGACGGAGCAGCTAAGCCCCGGCCACTACGGAGACCAGTCGCACGGGTCTCCGGGCCGCGCCGACTACGGCTCCTACAGCGGCCAGGCCAGCGTCACCACGGCCGCCCCCGCCGCGGCCGCCAGCTCCTTCACCAGCTCGCAGTGCGACTACACCGACCTGCAGGCGCCCAGCTACTACGGCCCCTACGCCGGCTGCCCGTCCAGCCTCTACCAGTGCCCCTACTTCCACCCTTCTCGTCGGCCCTACGCCTCGCCCCTGCTCAGCGGCCTCTCCGTGCCGCCTGCCCACAGCCCGCCCGGCAACTGGGACCAGCCCGTGTACACGACCCTGACCAGACCCTGAGGCCGCCGGGGCCCAGGGAGGGGACTGGCGTCGGCGAGGGACGAGCTCGGTCTCAGCGACGAACGGCGGAGCCTCGGGTCCCGCGGAAGGAGGGAGAGCCGGCGGCGGCCCCGGCAGGTGCCGGCTGAGTGTGCGGGAGCCACGCTTTGTGACTGACGCCCCGTGGCTTCCAGATCTCCCGTCCCGGCGGCCCCCGCAGCCCGCTTCCCGCGCGCTCCTCGCGGTGGCCGGCGACTCCGGAACCAAGGACAGCCGTCGGGCCGTCTTCCCTGCCGATGCCAGCGCCTTGGTTTTGCCTCTCAGTGGACACAGAGCAGCCGCAGCACCAAACGGGAAGGAGGGCAGAGGCGCGGGGTCTCCGGCCGCCTGTGCCCCAGGGTCCCCGCCGGCCTCATGTGGGCGGACAACTCCAGGGGCCCAACTGGGGTCCCGCAGCCTCGTGGGAGCGCGTCCGCAGGAGCCCCTCTCGGGACCAGCCCGTCAGCTCTGAGGT
This sequence comes from Ailurus styani, assembly GCA_002007465.1. Lineage (NCBI taxonomy): Eukaryota > Metazoa > Chordata > Mammalia > Carnivora > Ailuridae > Ailurus > Ailurus styani. The sequence continues at coordinate 4,156,012 of LNAC01000081.1, read as the reverse complement.
GCTCCCTGCTGTCAAGGCTCTTCCTGGCAAGGTTTGGCTGCGACTAACACTCCTCTCTCTTTTTATTTTATTTTTTTAATTTTTATTTTTGAAGCTTAAACACGTTCGATTTGTTGGGGAAGCTGTTGAAATGTATTTATGTTCGGTATTATTTTATCTTTAATTAATGAAGTAATTTGTGCAGAGAGTAGAATTGAAGACAAAACGGAGGCCGGGCTGCTGAGCACAAGGGCTGGGAGGACAGTGGGGTGGGCCCCCCGCTCCGAGCTCCAGGCCCCCCACCCTGGGGAGGTGGCCGGGGACCCCCCCGAGGGAGGGAGGAGGAGGGATTTGCCTTGCAGTGTCTCTGAGCGGGTTGGGGTGCCCTGGCGCTGGCCTCCGGCCGAGGTTTGGGAGGTAGGGGCGTCGCTGGAGCCCGTGCCCACCCACAGCCGTGCCGAGTCGTGGACGGGGATTTCCTGGGACGGGGCGGCTCGTGAATCGGGGCTCGTAGGAACAGGCGCCACCTACAAGCTGTGAAGCTAAAACCTTGTCCACTGAAGTGTTTAGTCTTAGTTTTAGAAGAATAACCCTGACCGACGCATACCCACTTCCGCTGTGTGCCGAGCACGGATAACTCCTACTTCACGGAAAATTGTGCCTTTCAACTTTGTATATTTAGAGACGTCTGAGAAGTTGCTTCTTTTTACTTTTTCTACTTTTTCCTACCTTTTTCTAGAAACTTTTTCTTTTCTTTTCTTTTCTTTTTGTTTTTTTTTTTTGGTCTATCTCTTCCTGGGGGTGGGGGCAGGGAACTACAGCAAACTCATTTGTACGCCAACTCTGCTGCTCCGCGTGGAGTCTGGCCTTCCGCCGTCACTACCTGCTGTGTTCTGCTACTTTCTGACCAAGCAACGCTAACTTTTGTACAGACCAGTTTGATAAAATTAAAAAAAAAAAATGCTTTTTATCTACTTGGGCTGCGTTTTGTGTGTTGCTTTCTGTGTGCCTGGGGTTTCGTGCGGAAGGGCCTCAGCCGAGGCAGGAGTGGGGTTCGCCCCGGGCCCTCCTTAGAGGATGTGGGCACCCAGAACCCCGTGAGGGCAGAGACAGCGCCCCAGCCCTGGGCACAGCCAGGCGCCCCGCCCTACAGGGGCTGTGTCTGGATTTGAGCACATCCCAGAGGCCCCAGGACGCTGGCCGCCCCGCCAGTCCTTCCCCCCGCCCCCTGGGGCCTATTCAGTAGGCAAAGCGGGTCCAGATACCAGGCCATGGTTTCCCCCCGGGCGAATCCCGGAGCCGGGTTTCTGGGTGGCTGACGGCATTTTTCGGGCGCTGGCACCAAGCCAAGCCGGGAGCTGGGTGAATGCCGCCCTGCAGGCACCAGGCGGGGCTGTCCAGTTGGCGGACCGTTTCTAGGGAGAAATGCTTGTGGGGAGCTACAGCAGGCAAGGGGCGGCCTCACCCCCTGGCAGGGCCTCCCCGGCACACACAGCTGGCTTCGGGGCTTCACCGGGCTGGGCGCACCCGCCGCCGGGCCCTGGGGATGCGTCCGGGGCTGAGAGGAAGATCGTGTTTCTCACGAGAACCCAGATCCTCGAGGCAACTGGCTCTGTGATTCTAATGGGGTGGCCCGGGGAGGGGGGCACCCAGCCCGTACCCTTGTCTGCCAGCCGGCCGCATGGCTGCGATCCAGGGCGTGGACCTCACCCTGCGCTGGAGAGCCCTGTCCTGGGCCTGCCAAGAGTAGTGTTGGGGAAAAAAAAAAAAGAGTAGTGTTGGGGAAGAGCTGCCCGGATTTACAAGGGTCCGTGAGGTCTGCGGCGTGCCAAGCCTCCCGGGCCAGGCGGGGTCTGGGAGGGGGCTGCAAGCCAGGCTCGCGGATGCCTGTGTGGGGTTGGTCCAGCGTGTCCTGCGTCCAGCCAAGGGCTGTCCAGGTCCATACGGCTCTCCAGGCTGTCACACTGACCCCCGAAACAAGGAAAGTGCCCGCATCCAGCTCCCTGACAGGGGGAGAGAGGCCGCCCCTTTGCTGCTCCGGGACCCATGAGGCCTTGCCAGGCTCCTGGGGGCGGGAGGCTCTGTCAGCTCAGGTTGCACTTGGAGGGGCTCCTGCGTGTTCACTCCCAGGGGTGCGGCCCTTCTCCCTGCCAGCCTGCCTGGTGCAAAGGCCCCGACGGCCCTGGGTCCCAGCCCGGGTGAGCCTCCGGTGGGTCTGCTCCCTCTGAGCTCATGGGGTTCCGGGCAGAGCAAGGACAGCCACCGCTGTTCTGGGGAGGCCGTGTCTCCGCCCTGGTCCGAGGCCGTGGAGATGGGAGGCCTCCCCCTGCCCTCCGGGGGCCGGGCCAGTGGCCTCCCCGACGGAACGTCCTCAGACACTGCAGTCATGGGGCTTCTGCTCCCCAAATGCCAGGCCCCAGGGACGTTGCCAGGAGGTGGCCCAGGTGGACACCTCGGTGGTCCAGGGCCGCTGGGAGGGGTCCCAGGGCTGCCCTGGTCCTCAGGCTTGTGAGGGGTTTTCCAGGGAGCTCCTGGCAGACAACATCATTCACAAGGCTGACCTTGCCCCACCTTGCCCAAGTCCAAGGCGGCGGTTGCCCAAGCTTGTCCAGAGCTCCGTTCTCACTGAGAGCGTTCCATCGGCCCATCCTGGGGACGAGCTGGCGGAGAAAGTTCCTCATTTTTCATTTCCTTCCCCAGAGCAGAGCACATTGCCTCTGATCTCAGCTGAACAGAATGCCCTATTCAGAGACAAAGGGGAAACAGCCTATGACCCAGACCCTGCTCTGGTAGATTGGGAAAGCCCCCCCATCCCCCTCATCCCCCCACTCCCGGGCCTGCGCACAGTCGCTCCTCCTGGGATGATATCTGCTTTCAGGAGTGGATTTTCTGTTGGGATGTGAGTTCACGGCTGCGCGGCTGTCAGCTTGGGGGAGGGCCCGTGTCCTCGGAGCAGCTGCCGGTGGGGGGAGGCCCGCGCCCCGCTCCCCAGGCCTGCCCCGGGGGCAGACTCCACCCCCACCCTGCCTGGTTCGACTTTTGGCCGCGTTCGGGGGACAGCAGCCAGGGCAAGTATCACAGACTCAGGGACGTGGCCTGCTGTGTGGACCCCAGTCCTTCCTCCCCAGGTCTGGCACAGGGCCGCCAGGCCGGCCTGGGATGGAGGATCTTCATGGACCTTGTCCCCGGCTGACCAGGTCTGCAGGGGCTGTGGGCCACACATCAGGGCTGGCGTGACGTGTTTGTGGGTGGTGCCCGCCGGCCGCCGGCCGAGTCCGCACCACCCGGTGCGGACAGCCTCCTGGGACGCTTTCCACCAGGCTTCAGGGAAAGCCTGTGCTGGCCAGGACCGGGTCTCAGGGCCACGCAGCCAGTGGTGTGAGAGCCCATCCTCCCACGCTGGGCCAGTGTAGACCCCAAGGCAAGGGAGACAGAGCTGCCGCCCTGGCACGCGGCGCCCAGGATGGTCCCGAGGGAAGGAGGCGCGTCACTGTGCCCGGAGTCAGGCGTCGGCTTCTCCCCACTGGGCTCAGCCCTGCTGCCCCCACAGTCTGCTCTGCACCCCAGCTCCGCACTTGGCGGCTGCACGGGCCCCTGTGGGTGAGGGGGTCGGCGCGCCCCGGAGCTGCAGGGACCCGCCCCGGTCCCGTTTCTCCCTCCCCGAGAAGAGGAAGTGAGCGAAGTAGACAAGCATCATGGTCCTGTGTTTCAGACACCTCACGTCCTCCCGCCTCCTGGTTCTCTGTCTCACTCTGGGCCACAGCCTCCCTGCTGGCGGGGTCCCTGGACCCTGGAGGGAGCAGAGGTGCAGACCACCCCCTCCCAGGATGGGCTGCAGAGTTCCGGGCCTCCCCGGGGGGCCGCGGGAGCCTTCCAAGGACAGAAGTTGAGAGGGGAAGGAGCTAAAGGGGGAGACACAGCGGGGACGAGGCCCTGCCCTCCTGTGACGGTCCTCCTGGTGCTGAGAGCCCAGGCGGGCCCACCCGCAGTCCGTTTGTCTCCAGGAAGAGTGGGAGCCGGGCCCCGAGGGCTTCCCCTGCTGGCTTCGCCCCGTGCGGACTCATGGGAATGAAGCCGCCGGGGTGCTGGGGGCTCCGTGAGATTCGGAGCCGGCTGCGACCCAGCGTCTGCACGGAGGCCGAGAGCCACTGTTAGTTTAGCACACGACTACCTCTGATCACACCCTTCTGTTTGCTCCCCTGCGCAGCAAGGGGGGTTCGTTGGTAAGAAAATTCAAAGTAAACCAGGCAGACAATGTGCAAGCAGAAGCCTGGGGGGATGGGGGGCACCTCTCCTGGTCTCCGCCTCTGGGATCCCTCCTGCTGCACGGGGGTGTCTTACAACCTCCCCTCCCCCCCTCCGCAGGCCAGACCTGGGGTCCGGAGCTCTGGCCCTTGCCGGTCATCTCTGCCTGCCTCCGTTCCTCCCATGACCATGGGTGGTGACGGCCTCGCTGAGGTGCTCTGAGGACTAACCTGGCACTCGTGACAGACCCATGTGACAGGTCCCTTCTGGCCCGGTGCCGGGGTGGGTGGACTTGTCCCTAGAGCCCCTGGGGCCTTGCCTCCCTTCCTGAGCCGCCCCAGCCTCGCAGGGCTCAGCTCCGCCTCCGGCCTCCCGCACCCACGCACCCACGCCGGGCACCCTGGGTGGGGGAGGGGGCCCATGTGTGGCAGACGCACCGCCAGCCTTCCCCAGGGCGCTGGGCTGGAATTTGGTCCTGCTGGGGCCGCCGTGGGAAAGTGCAGGACACTTGGCCGGCCTGGTGACGAAGTCGGGCCCGGGTTCTTCCCGGAGCCGCGTGGGCGCCTGCGGGAGTCCTGCTCACCAGCTCCCTGAGGGCGGCAGCCAGGCCTGCGGGGCTGCAAAGGGTTAAGGGGCGCCCGGCGGGAGTGCGGACAGGCAGTGCCTGCAGCGGGCAGAGCAGCCGGGCTGGTGCGGGGCCAAGAGCCGTGGCGAAGGCGCTGCATTTTAATGAATCATTATTGCCGGGGAGGCCTTTGTCTTTCTTTATCCGGTGCACAATAAAAGAATTAATTAGACAGAAAATGGCAGGGCAAGGAACTGACAAGTCATTAAGGGTTGCTGAATGACCGATGAGATGTGCACCGGGGTGGATTTCGGCTTTGGAATGATAATGGCCAGGCCGGGTGCTTTGTATGCGCGACCAGCCGGCCTCTGTGCGGGCTTTGTGGGCGCTGGCATTGTGGTCCGCCGGGCCGGCCGGAGCTGGCCTGATCCCCAAGGGCAGAGCCGGCAGTGGGAACCGCAGACAAAATTGGTGTATTAATTTTTGTGTGCAGACATGGCAGTAAATATTTGGATGCAAAGGGACTTTTGGGTGGGGTGTTCTGGCCCCTGGACTCTACTTCCTGGCTGGGGGTGGGGTACAGAGGCTGGCATGGGGACGCTTCCCCCACTGTGAGACGACAGGCAGAAGGCAGGGGTGGGGGGAGGAGGAGGAGGGGAGAGGAAAGAGGGGGAGACCCAGAAGCTCTTCCCAGAGCCAAGCTCCTCCTCCCTGAGCTGCTGTCATGCTTATTCAGACGTCACCAGGGAAGAAGTGCCACCCACAGATCCGGCTCTCCCACCCAGAAAATTGGAGCTCCTTGGGGGGCTGGGGAGGGCGAGAGTGGAGAGTCTGTGAAGTGGGAGCTCATCAGGCCCAGGGCTCCCGGCTCAGCAGCTCCTGTCCCCAGTGAGCCACGGCCCCTGGGGGCTGGACTGGAAAACTGGCTGGAATCTGCCCTTTGGTTTCCTGCCACTCTGCAGCAGGTCCGACCCCCATCTGGACTGAGGGGGAGAAATCCATACAGCTGGGGAGAGGTGGCCCCTGCCCCAGGGAGGGTGAGAACATCGGAGTAAAAGTGATGTGTGTCAGTTAGTCAGTCAACAACCTTTCCCTTGCCGGATTCCAGGGACAGGAGATACAAGCAGGGCCGCCTGCAGAGCCTCAGCATGTGGCTGCACCCTCTCCTGCGGCCTGCTTGCGATTCTGGAGGGAGCCCTAAGTCACAGGTGATGAGGGCGCTAGGCTGTGCCCCTTGTGCCAGGACTTGAACCTGAGCTGTGTCCCAGGGCTGTCCCGGTGTCGCTGAGACCAGAGGACAGCCTCTCTCACAGACCGAGGGCGAATGCTGGTGGCCTCTGAGTGGAGGGTCCCCACCCTGGTCAGGCTGCATGGAGCAGAGGCCACACCTGTTTCCAGGTGACAAGTGTCTGTCAGGTGGTGGGGCGCCCAGACACGGCTGGGAAGCACTGTCGATGTCTTCACAAGTGCTGGTTGTGTGTGTCCCCTCTCAAACATGTGTGTGAAACTAAGGTGGCCGTGACGCCCTGGGAATCGGCCCTGAAGCGGGGGGGGCCTCCCCTTGTCCCCACTTCCTGAGCTCACTCAAGTCCCCTCGGGAAGTCACTCACGGGGGAGAGACGGATGAAGGCGACCAGAGGACCTGGGGAGCTCCGGCTCTAGGAACCCGAGTGCTCCACCTTCTCCTGAGCAGGGAGAGGCTGTCAAGGCGGAGTCAGAGTGTGTCCAGGGCTTGCGCTGCCCAGGGTGCACGGCACCTCCGGCCTCAGTGGTCCATCTGTAGAATGAGCAGAACCATGCCCACCTCCCCAGAGGCGGGTCTCTGGGACGTGGGAGATGTGTGTGGGCACGTGCTTAGCAGAGGGTTTGTTAGAAGCAGCCACTCAATACACACCACCCAACGTGGTTGTGGAGCTAAAGTGACAGGGCTCACACCTCAGCAGGGAGTTAGGCTGACAGCCTGGGCCACCTGCTCTGTATCTATCCTTCCCACCATCCATCTGTCCATCCTCTAACCACTCATCCACCCATCCACCCATCCACCTACCCATCTTTCCTTCCTTCCTTCCTTCCTTCCTTCCATCCACCCACCTGTGCATCTATCCATCCATCCTTCTATCCATCCATCTGTGCATCCATCTGTCCATCCATCCATCTCTCCATCCTCTAACCATCCATCCACCCATCCACCCATCCACCTACCCATCTTTCCTTCCATCCTTCCTTCCTTCCTTCCATCCATCCACCCATCTGTGCATCTTTCCATCCATCTTTCTATCCATCCATCTGTGCATCCATCTGTCCATCCATCCATCCATCTTTCCATTGATCCATCTTTCCATCCATCCATCTGTCCATCCTCTAACCATCCATCCACCCATCCATCTACCCTTCCTTCCCTCCCTCCTTCCTTCCTTCCTTCCATTCATTCATTCACCAATCTGTACATCTATCCATCCATCCTTCTATCCATCCATCTGTGCATCCATCTGTGCATCCATCCATCCATCCAGTGACCATCATACAACAGGTACTGGGCTTTAAGGAAGACTGATCTGGCCCTGCCTTCCCTCAGTCCAGCTGTGAGGGGTCCCCTAGGACAAGTTCAGGGGACTGCAGGAACTCACACAGGGACCCAGCCTGCCACACAGGCAGATGGGGAGGCTTTTTGGAAAAGCTGCTTCCCCTGAGGTGTTTTCTACAGAGTCTCATCCCTAAGCAGGGGCCTGTGAGCTCAGCCCTCATCCAGGGTTGTCCTGGGAAACAGCATTGTCCTTTGCCCCTTCATTCGGCCCTGGGAGCCCTTTTCTCTCTGGTCTTGAGTGAGCGGCAGCACTGCGGGCAGGTCTGAGCCATGCCCAAGGCAGGCAGAGCCGCTGGGCTGGGAGCCAGGGCAGCCCCTCACGGCTCTGAGTCCGAGGGCTTGGGGAGCGGTACGGTGCCCCGCTCACCCGCGTTTTCCGGGCTCATTCCCATTTTAACACTGGAAATCTGTGTCTCGGCACCACCAGGAGGGTGGTCGCCCTAGTAGACAGGTGCGGAACGTTCTAGCAAACAGGTGCGGAACGTTCTACCCTGCTCATGCCCGTCTGGCGTGGGTGGGGAGCAGGGGGTGGAGGGCAGTCCCGTCCCACGTGGGCGGCGCGCCCCTGGGCAGCCTCATGAGCTCCACAGAGTCAGGGGCCGTGACCGTGCATGACTGTCACCCACGACCTGGGCCATCCTGGACACGGCCAGAGGCTCCGTGGGTGTCTGTGGGGCAAGCAAACCCGTGAGTGAATGAAGGTGTCCTGGAGCCTGCTTGCTCAGGAGGTGAAGTGTCTCTTCCCTTAAAAATCTAAAGTCACGCAGACAGAAGGAAGCTCGGGGCATCTTGCATTTAAGACAGTGGCCAAGGCTGACGAATGCGACCTTCGGTCACCACGCAGCAGCTGGGATATGCCGAGCGCTCGGCATAAGGGGAGGCACCTGCTAGGGTCACTGGAGAGCATCGGGAGCTGGAGGGGACGTGGGCGACGGGCTGTCCCACCTAGCGCTGACACGCGGTGACCTACGTGCTGGCCACTCCCCTCCCAGGTGTGAGCTCACGCGGCCCCTGTGCACGCTCGTGGTCCCCGTGGGACGACAGTGTTCTCGGAAGACTGCAGACCAGGGACCGTCCTCACACTTGACGTAAATAAATGAATTATGATCCTTCACACATCGAGACCCAACTCGACGGTGAGAAGGAGCGGAGGAACAGGGAGCCGCCCGCAGACAGAGGACGTTCTGCAAGACCCCGTTTACGTAAAGTAGTTAGGGTTCGGTTTGGTTTGGGTTTTCTTTTTTAAGGCAGACCAGTGAGAAAACATTTCTGGGAGGTTTCTTCCAGAATCAGTCCAGAGTTATGCTGATCTGCCATATGGAAAGCCACATCCTTAGATGCCTCTCCCCAGGCTCGGGGGGTCTCCACATTCCAGAACATTCCTCCCGATTCAGCAGGTGGGAAGAAAACATCCTGAAATGAGGGGAATGGCCACAGTGAGAGCCTCTCTCTGTTCATCCCCAGAGGGAAAGGAGGGGAGGGGAGCAGCCCAGGGACGGAGCCCACTTGCCGCTGCCCCAGATCCCTGGGAGAGGACCTGTGCCCCCAGGGGAGCACAGTTAAAAAGAGGAGCTCTCAGTGCCCGGTGGCCAATGCTGGCCCAGGACGAGGGGCCGCCGTGCAGTCATCAAGGAGCCCCCGAGCACCCCAGCGTCTGGGCTGGGGCGGACGGGTGTGTGGGGCGCGGGGTGCTGATGCCGTGCCGGGAAGGAGGGCGTCCCAGCTGGCCCCTTGACAGCCAGGGTGACCTCAGCGAGGCTCGGAGGCTTGCCGGCCGCCCCCGTCTGTGCCCTATTTAATACATGAGTGGACACGGCCTGCAGGTCTGTGCTTCCCCGCGGTCACCCCGCTGGCTGGGACCCCAGGCCAAGCCCTGGGAAGGGGACAAAGAGGGCCAAGGCCCCGGTGGCGGGAGGGGCCGGGCTCTGCTGCAGGAGCAGGGATCCCCACACCTGTGTGCCCTCCCAACAGGGCAGGGTCTGGCTCTCTCGGGGAAGTAGAAGGGGCCCTGCCGCGTCAGCTGGTCAGACGGGACTTCCTCCTGGACTCTGGCTCCCCACTCACGCAGGGGGTGCCCTGGTCCCATCGCCCCGCAGCCAGCCCGCAAACCCTGGCTGTGCGCACGGCGGAAGCATTCTTGGCCCCCACCGCGTGCACAAAGGATGCTCAGGGCCCCCCTGAGAGCGGGAAGGACCCGCAGGCCCCCCTGGGAGCTGGCCCAGGTGGCAGGGTGGGGCGTGGGCGCCAAGACGGGCTTAGCTCCCGCCACCGTGACCGCCAGGGCGGGCGGGAGATGCAAGGACGCCGGGCGACCGGCGCAGGAAGCGCTGGCTGGAGTATTTCCTTCCCCAGCCCGACCCGGACGCACCCACCCGCCCGCCTGGGGAAATGGACGTGGCAGGCCCGCCGGAGGCTGAGGGGGCTTCTCAGCGCGTCAGGAATGCACGCGGGGCGGGAGCTACAGGCAGGTGGGCGTCCCGCTCCCATCTGGCAGGAAAGTCATTTTCTTGCAAAGCAGGGACGCAGCTTTGGAAAGGAGACAAAGTACATCTTAATTTGCAGTGGGGTCTCGGGGCCCCGCCTCCGGCTTCACACACCTTGGGTGTGAGAGCGGAGGGCTCTCATCCCCAGAGCAGGCGCCCGTCACCTGTTCCTCCCATTTGCGAGCTAATTCCGCAGGGGCTGTGGGCGGCGGCGGGCGCGGCGGATCCGGAGTGTGGGCGAGGCTGCTCCCTGCTTCGTTACAAAACAGCCCAAGTGGAGGCGCGTTTGCATGAAGCCCCCAAGCGTCCCCAACCAAACCAACCTTTATTTGGAGTTTCTGCAGCTCAGGTCTGCACGGTGCCCAAGGCCCGTCCTGGACGCCGCGTCAGAGGGGTGGAGGGAACCCAGGGACCAGCAGCTTCCGAGGTCCCTGCTCGTTACACGTCAAAGGCACAGACTCAGTTTAGCCACCTGAGCAATGGGCACCCGCGTGCTGCCCGCCTGGGGCCCTCAGCAGGCACGGGAGCCAACAGGGACGGAGGTCCGGGGTGGTGGCCAGGTGGTCAGCTTGAGTGAAGAGCTTGGACCCAGAGGAACCCAAGGAAAGGGATGAAAATGCTGTCCCCACAGCCGTGGCTGCAGAAGCCAGAGCGACGAGGGCTGGTGATGGGCTCTGAGGCTGGCGCGGCCGCGAAACGAAGGACCCATGTGACCACTGCCCCCCCTTCCCTGCCCCTCGGGCCCTGGGGGTTTCGGAGCAGGCTTCACGGTGGGGCTGGCTCGCGGTGGGCGTCCACGGAGCACCGGCGCCTCCTGTGTCGATGGCCTGGGTCCTGCCCGTGGGGGAGAAGGTACAGGAGTAGGGCAGGCAGGCAAGAGGACCCCGGCCCAGGACGGCTGAGGGCCCGAGGTCGCCCCTTGCACTCAACACCTAAAAGAAAAGGGCAGAAGGAAGCCAGCTGGCTTGAGCTTCAGGGGCATTTGCTATTCCCATGAGGTCAAATGGGGATGCAGCAGATTATCCATTTGTTCCCAGCGTGGGGGACGGAGGGCGAAGGGCACTGGCCAGAGCTTCCAGAAGTCACTGCCGTCAGTGGGAAGGGAGGCGGGGAGGTTCTTCAGTCCTGAATGCGCCTCTCCTGCCACTCCCCGGCCAGCGCCTCTCATTCTCAGATCTCATGCCACCTCCTTCGAGAAGCCTTCCTGGACTTCCCCAAGCTATGAGCCCCTCTGATTATTTCCCCTGCAGCTCAGGTCCCCATCGGCTATCGGCACACCAGGTGGGACCATGGGGGCCCCAGTCACCCCGCCATACTTCGTGAGCCCCAAGAGGGCAGCAGCAGGGCCCCCTCGGGTCACGCCAGGCACATGGAGCTGCCCCTGGTAGCTGTGACCAGCTGAGGGGCTTCAAGCGACAGAAGGACGGAGGCTCCACCCCCAGATCTGGGTGCGTGAGGTGTCTTAGAGCCTGGGCGGGGGTCTTTCCCACTCTGCTGTCGGGGAGCCAGGGGCTCCCGGGTCACGAGGCCTCAGAGACTGGTGAGGCCCCTCGGGTTGTTCTCTGTCAATATGGGGTGCAGGGAGGTGTGTAGGCCTCCAGGGACCCCTAGGAGCAGGAGGGTCTTTTCCCCATGACCCCAGACCCGGGAGGCTGGCCGGCCTCCCTGCAGGTGCGGCCTCAGGCTTCTGAGAGCCTGGCCTGGGACAGACGGCAGGGGCCCCCTGGGGACGCCTCGGCACGGCTGCTGGGCAGCCAGACCCTCCCCGCCTGTGGGCTTGGATCCCCCAGCCCCGGGTGGGCGTGACCCCATCCGCGTCCCTCCGCACCGTCTCACGGAGAGTCCCGGGCAGGGGGACCGCGGACATCCGCCTGCCGCCGGGCCGCAGGGGCGGAGAGAGGGGGGCTGTGCCGGCCACGGTGGGCCCGTGGGATCGGGTCTTTCCCCACCCAAGCCTCTTAGGACCTTGACAAGTGTCTCCGGCGGCCGGCTCTCTGCGCTCTGCGCTCCCTCTGGTCGCAGCCTCAGAGAGAGCGGACAGGAGCCCCAGGCCCTGGAGGGAGGCCACCAGTCAGCAAGCTCCTGCCCCGCTCTCCCTGTGACGCGCTCCGCGACGCGCTGTGTCGGGGGGAAAATCTCAGGGACGGGCTCTCAGGCCATGGGGGCTAAGTTCGGGGGGCTGCGCCTGCTCCACGAAATCAAAACCATATTTTCTCTCCCGGAGCTTCCCAAAGTGTTTTAAACCAGACTCCGAAAACTCATTTGGACAGAGGCCGTTTCTGCCCGGGGGGATTTGATTTTCCCTGGAATGCCGGCAGAAACGTCAGCTGGAAGTCGAGTGAGGGATCGCAGGGGGAGGGAGAGCACAGACTGGCCTGGGACCGTAGAGTGGGCTGGGGGCATGGCCTGCCTGGCTCTGCCGTCTCGGCCTGTCCGCGCCTCCAGGCCTCCCCTGCAGACGGGGTCCCAGAGGGATTCGTGCTCAGCCGTGGGCGGCCCCTCACACCTGGCCCAGCCCGCTTCTGAAGTGCGAGGGGCTGGCCCTCAGAGGGAAGGACAGCAGACGTGGACTGACCTCCCTGAACAGGAAATCTGTGTCTCCGGACAGCCCCCCAGGACCCTGACACCCCGCACCTGGGCTGTTGAAAATCAGTGAGATCCAAATTATCCTCAGACAGCCCTGGGCCTTGGCTTCCCAGCGATGCCTCCAGGAAGAACCACGACAAAATCGTGGCCAAGTGTGGGGTTGGGAAGTGCTTGGTCAGGGTCATGGGCGGGCGGGCTGAGGCCCAGGATTCGGCCACACCCACTGAGAACAGGGTGGGGGGCTGACACGTGCCCCCCAGGCAGGACCCTCAGCCAGAGAAACCACTCACAAAAGGCCACGCTGTGTGATCGCACCTCTACGAACCGTCCAGACAGACAGAAAGTGGATGAGTTGCTGAGGGAGGCTAGGGAGGGCTGGCAGGGTGGCTGATGATGGGGGCAAGGTCTTGTTTTGGGGGGATGGCCGTGATCTTGGAGCCTGATTGACTTGGGGGTCGCACGTGTTGGGACAGTAGGAAATGCCACAGAATCACACATCTCACCTCCATCAAGGACATGAATTAAAGTAGAGGGGTTCGTGGCAGCCAGGATGACTCAGGTTTGGGATGACTCATGCAGACCATTTGCACTGTGGTCACTTAAAGACAAATCTGACCTTTTCCAGAACGCTGAAAGGCTCAAGTGAGGTCCCAAGGGCCACGGAGGGCGGAGGCAGTCTTCATCCGAGCTGGAGACGGGCCTGAGGCTCAGGCCTTCCCTGTGCCAAGCAGTGGACGCAGGCTCGGCCCTCCCGGCTCAGGGGATGGCTTTGGGTTTGGAGAAATGAAAGCCCTTGTCGGGGCGTGCCGCCGGGGTCTGGGCGCCTAAACCGTCTAGGCGGGCGGGGGAGGAGCCGGGACGGGAAGGCACGGACGGCGGCCGACCCTGTGATTTTCCCATCCGTGACTTTGCTGGCAGTGACGACGGCGGCCGCAGGAAGCACAGTCGTTCTGCTCAGACACGGGTCCTTCCACGTCTGAGCTCCAGGTGGGGAGACTGAGGCCCAGAGGCTCGGCACCAGGGGCCCTGCGGGGGAGAGTCAGTTAGCAGCCAGCCCCCAGCCCACCATCACCACCTCCTGCATCCTACCTGTGGCCTGGGCTCCCTGGACTGGGAGGGCGTCTCTCGGTGCCTCCTGGGGGCCAGAGCGCTGCGTCCCCACCTTGGGCGAGGGCCCCTCCCTGTGGGGTTGAAGGGGTAGTGGACCCGGAGGCGTTTGCAGATTGCAAAGCTCTGAGCACCTGGGGGGGGGGCGTCCCTGTCCCCACAGGGGCAGCTGTGGGAGACAGAAGCTCTTATAGACCAGTGTGTCCCCCAAATCCCGACATTGAAGTCCTAACCCCCAGTTCCTCACTGGGACTGCGTTTGCAGACGGGTGATTAAGGTAAACTGAGCTCATTAGGGAACCTGGGCCTGGTGTCCCTAGGAGGTGAGCACACAGACTCACTGGGGAGTCCCCCGTGGGGTCACCGGGAGGAGACAGCGTCTGGAAGCCAAGGCCTCGGGAGGGACCAGCCCTGCCCACAGTGGGGTCTCCGACTCCCAGCCTGTGGGGTCGCCGTCACACACGCTCCTGTTTGAGCCCCCAGCTGCGGCGCCCGGTGGGCTGCCTGGCCGACAGAAGCCACCAAGCATTCTACTAAAATATTTACAGGTCAAGTGCCGTGTGACTCGAGGCAGCCGTGGCCATGCTCTGGGAGGGGGAGCATTCCAGAAGTTTCTGTGCCCCCTCCTGCATAAACGAGCCCTTCCCTGGGGCTCATGCCTGACCACCCCCCTGTGTGGATGCAGGCAGCCTGGTGGGCTCACCAGCTGCCCTCCCCCGACCGGACCTTGGCTGGGAGACCCCGCGGAGGGTGGCAGCCTGGAGGAGCGCGGGGAGAGGGCGCCCGGCTCTGCCCTTGGCCCGATGCCGGCCCGGCCGCCAGGCGAGCACAACGGTGAGTTTCAGGCTCCTGGGAGGGTTGGAGCCCAAGGCTCCTCTCCCCTCCAGGAGCCATGAATGGACGTTTCATGGAAAAGGAGCCCTGTTATTTTTCCCGACGTAAGCATAAGCGCCCTTCGGGGGCTCCGGGGGCTCCGAGCCCTCGGCAAACACCGTGGGGGCCCAGGGAGGGCGGCAGGCGCGGGTGTGAGCCAAGCCGCAGGCCCCGCTGCCCCCCAGGCCGAGTCCATGCTGACGACCAGCAGAGATGCTCTAGGGACGGGGCGTGCGGGCGACCCCGGGACCTTACGGGGCAGAGGGCGGGCAGTGGAGCTGGTGGGCACCCCTTTCGCCACCACACCGCACTGCCACCTCTCCCACCACGTTCTCCCCAGGCTGCGTTGATAGAAGGCGGCTTCGAGGTTTGTGAGCCGAAGACGGCCCCTCCCCTGCCCTCTGTTCTCCCCGGCAGCCCCTGCAGCAGCCCCTGCAGCAGCCCCTGCGCGGACGGCAGTGGGGGAGCCTCCCCGGGGAGCTGTGTTGGAACCAAGAAATCGGTCGTGCGACCCCAAAGCCGGGGGTGGCTGGCTGGGCCTCTCTTGGTGAGGCTCTGGGTCTTCAGTGTGGACGTGGGTGTCCACACGTTCCCAGCTTCCTGGGCTGTCCAGCGCCTCCTTCCCAGTCTCGGCCGTTGGCAGGAAGAAGCAGACTCTGGCCCGAGGCCCACGGGAGCGTGCTCTCTCTGAGCAGGGGGTGGGGGGCATTCCTGGAGAGACCCCAGGTTCCCCTGGCTCATCGTGCTCCCTGGGGCGTCGCGAATCCAGCAGCTTCTCCTTGCTTATCTCTAAAGACGGAGGGCTCACTCCCTGCGAAGGTGGCCCATGTTGGTGGGATGACTTGAAGTGAGGCCAAGTTTCTCTGTTCCTGCCTTCTTCCTTCAGCCCTCCCTCCTGATTTCTGAGGGCCACAGAGCGGGGCATGTTACAAGCCCCCCACTCCCCACCGCCTGCCCATGCCTCAGGGTGGCCAGGCACTGGGGGCCGGGCCTGGGGCAGTGCAGCAGCTTCCACCCCTGGCGAATGAATGAATGAATGAATGAATGAATGAATGGCTTTGCTGCAGAGATGCCCGAGGCTTCAGAATTTTTCCTGGGAGGGGGCCAGCCCGTGCACGAGCCCACCCCTGCAGCGACTGCTATTGGCGGATTTTCTCCAGGCTCCAAAGCGGCCCTGCCAAGTGTTATAAAAATACATCAGAGAGCCAGGGCGCTCGGCGGCGCACTTGCTGCCTCGGGGTGAAAGGTTAAACAAATCCCTGCTCAGGATTTACTGCACTGGCTCCCACTTCGGAGCCGAGCCTGCCGCCGAGACGTAGTTCATGCAGAAATACCTCCCCCAAGTGTCCGAGGGGGCCGGGGCCCCGCGCACAGGGGGCGGCCTCCAGATTTTTATGTGAACAAAGGTAGCTGTATAAACTCGCCAAAAACAAGTCCTTTACAGAAACCCGTTTGTAGGACTTACTTTCCAGTAACCAGTAAATCAGAGGGTAGGGTGGGAATTGTTGAAATGAGCAGCGATGCTTTTGTTTTCTTGATTCCGAGCTGACGTGAATTTTTGGAAGACGGCGTGGGGGAGGGAGGGGGTGGCCCTGGGGGAGGGGGTCCGGCTGGGCCTGCCGACCCGCTTCTTCCTCTCCCGTCGCCGGGAGCGCCGTACAGCACACGGGACGGGTGGGGCCCTAGGTAGGTCTGGGGTCACGAGTGGTGTGAAGGGCTTGGCCTGGAGGGAGGCAGGGGAGCCCCTCCCCGCACCCATACCCAGCCCCGGGCGCCTGCAGGGGGCCCGGCTTCAGGGAGTCCTGATGGGAATCTGCCCTGCCCAAGGGACGGAGGACCTTGGACGTCCTTGTACCCTGGGGTACCAGCGGCCGGCCTCCCCAGGTAGGAAATGATCGGCTCAGGAGGCGAGCTGCCCCCTCCCGTCCCTGTCCACACAGAAACTGTCACCCGGGGCTGTCCTGGCGTTCCAGACTTGGGGCAGTGGACTCCCCAAAGCTTCCTGGGCCCTTTGCTCAGTCACCAGTCGAAAGGGGGCTTTGAGACCCCGGCCCAGAGCAGATGGCATGGACCCAGAGGGGTGGGGTGTGGAGCTTGGCGGGGGGCTTGAGGCAGTGGCACAAGGGCTTTCTCCCTCTTGCGCGTGGGGACACTCCGTGGCGCCCGGGCAGCAGCCTGGGGCATGGGAAGCCAGAAAGAGAGGCAGGATGGCTGAGCCAGGACCGGCCCCCAGGCCCCCAGGGACCGTCCAGGAGGGGCCTCGCGCCTCATGGGGCGCAGACGTGCGCAGATGCTCAGGTGGGGGTTCTGGGGGTGCTGCGGGGCTGGGGAGGTCCCCAGGCCGGGCTCCTGGCCTGCTCTCTCTAGGGCCTGGCACGGGCGCCTCTCGCTGCTGGCGCCGGGGGAGCGGGGCCCTCGGGGGCTGCCCTCCACTGAGGCGGCCAGCGGCCCCACAAGGGCGCGAGTCACCGTGGCTGGCAGGGCCCGGGAGGCCTGGCAGAGAGGGCCCGGTGGGCGGGGCCGTGCCCCTGTCTGGCCAGACGGGTCGAGTCTCCACCGGGCGCCTGAAATAACTCTTGGGGCGCCCAGCGGTGGGGGGTGTGGACGCCAGCAGGACGGAGGCGGCGGCAGCTGGGGCAGCCCCGCCCGGCCAGGTAAGCAGAGCCCAGCCTGGGGACACCCCTCTGGCCCAGGCGCAAAGCTCGGGGGGCAGCCCCCCTGCCCGGAGTCTCCACACCCCCTTCCCGCTGCGGCCGCAACTCCCAGGCCCTGACGGAAACCTGCCTCCTTTCCTGTGACCCCGGAGCGAGGGCTCCTGACGCTCCGCAGGGTCTCTGTCCGGGACCCCCCTCCTGACCCTGCAGACCCTCAGTGGGGACCCCCACAGACCCCGTCTCCCCACGGGTCTGTCTCTGTCCGCGGCCGGGAGGCATCGTCCTGCCCCTGCCGCTGGGGCTCCGGAGGGGCCGGTGTTCGTGTCCTGGGGCCACTGCAGGCATTCCACACAAACGGGGGGCTGGGGACAGCAGCCAGGAGGCTTCCCCAGCAACACAGGGTCTCTTCCCCCGCTCGCGTCTCTCTTTCTGCGAGGACACAAGGCACTGGACTCAAGCCCACCTCAGCCAGGATGCCTCGCTCCACCTGTGAAGACTATTTCCACAGGAGTCACATTCCGAGGTCCTGGGGTACAGGAGTGAGGGGGGCACCACTGAACCCCGAGCAGCGCCCATCTGTGGCCCCTGAGTTGCCCACAGAGGTAGGCCAGGGAGGTGGGCTCTTGGGCACAGAGCCAGGTCTACGGGGGCCAGCGGCACGGAGGGCCGCCCCAGGGGCCGAGGGGCACTGGCTGGCTGCAGCTTTGGCCGAGCGCTGGACCCGGGGCTGGCCAGATGGGGTAGGGGGCAGTGCTGGGAGGTTTTGGTGGGCCAGACTGGACCGGCACCCCCAGAACTGTGTTCTGACAGGGGGTCTGGGTCGTGCTTGTGGTGAAGGGAGACCTTGCATCTCGGCCTCCCCCTGGGGTGATGGCGGGCAGCCTGCTCAGAGTCGGGGCTCCGAGGAGGCCCACAGGAAGGGAACGCCCGTGGGAAGATGCTGGCTTGAGGTGGGCACAGGGCGGCCCCAGGGGCTGCTGAAGGGGTCTGAGCCCCTGTCTTGGTGGAGCCCCTTGGAGTTCCCCGGCGGGGAGAACAGGGATGTGGCCCCTGTGGGGACCCTTGCAAAGATGGGCGGGCAGGACGCCCATCAGGAGGCTCGATGGCTGCTTGGCAGGAAGGTGAGGGTGTGGGGGGCAGGGGGGCCTGGCTGGCGTTTCCTCGGCCAGCGGCTGCTTTGGGCCCAGCTGCTCACCCGCAAGGCCTGGCCCCCGTCAAACTTCTCCAGGTGACCCAGTGCCCCTGGCCTGGCCCGCGTCCAGCATGTCCTCACCCACTGGCCTCTCTGGAGAAGGGGGCATCCAGTGCCTCAAATGCGAGACCGTGAGAAGACCCGCGTGGGGGGATCCGCAGTGCAAGGGGGCTTGGAGGGCTTTCCGCTGTAAAGGCAAGATGCCAGGTCGGGGGTAGGGCCAGACAGAGGTAACTGTCCTCAGCACCCTGCCTGCCGGCAAGGGGGGACACACGCGGGGCGGTGACCCTGAAGCCGGGTGGCCTACAGCACTCCCACGGGCGGGGCGGGACGGGCATGCAGGCTGCAGGCAGCTCCAGAGGCTCGGCTAGGCCAACGGTGCTTCCATGGGGTGACCATCTGTGGACGGGGTCCCCCCCATCCTCCACGGGGACAGGAACGCAGACCGGTGAGGCTGGCCTCCTTGGGCTCGGGTGGGTCACGGCCTTACTGGTCTCTGGGCATCAAGGGAGATGGCGCGAGCCCAGGATGCCCCGGGCTGGCTCCGAAGGCCAGGATCCCAGGAACACGGGGCAGCAGCGGGCACGGCCCGAGGGCCTGGAGAGCGGGGAGAGGCCCAAGGAGGCGGCCACAAGCTCAGGACCCCTAGAGCCCCACTGGCCGGGGTTGAGATCTTCCGGCCTCGGAACTTGGGGACAGTGTGCTGCTGTCGTTCTAAGCCCCCGTCTGGGGTCCCGCATTACTGGACCCTGTTCTGCATTAGTTTCTCCCCAGCCCTCCTGGCCCTTCCTGGCTGGTGGCCACAGGCCTCCAGTCCGCCCTCCATTGCGGACTCCCTGACGGTGTCCACGCCACATCTGCAGCCCGTCCTGTCCCCCGTGGGGCGGGGGGAGAGGCTCCCGCATACGGCTCTCTGGGGTGGAGAGGGAAGCTGGTGAGAGCTGCACCGGGGGGTCTGGCGGAGGCCGGGTCTGGGGGAAGGAGCTAGACGCCGTGAGCGTCAGGTGTCCATGCGGCCAGGGGCGCGACTCCATCCCCGACTGGCCAGCGGCCTTGCCCTCCTCCAGCCGTGGGTAGGATGACCCAGAGTGGCCGCTCCAGCCCTGCCAGCCCACCTTCCCCCATGGTAGCTCGGGCGCCACGGGGACCCGTGTTTTCCTCTGCTCGAACCCACTGACCTGGTGGCACAGAGCTGGGTGCGCGGCTGAAGCCTCTGAACCTGCCTGCTTCCGTGGACGTGAACCGAGTGCGGGGGGCCTGCCCTCGAAGCGAGCTGTTCGCGGTGCTGCTTGCTGCACGCCCGCCCGGCCCCCGCTGCGAGGGGACACTGAGTCTTCTCTGAGATCTATCCCTTCCTGCGCGTCACGTCTGTTTTGTGAGGAGATTTCCCGCCGCAGGTTTTCGATGCTGGGGAGCACATGGGGAGATCGCAGACCGACGGCAGGAAGGGCTCTCCTCCAGGGCTCCCACCACCCGAGGGCCTCCGTCGGCCGCTTTCAGGGCGCTCGGGACCACACGCATCCCCCCACCTCCATGCACACCAGGAGCCCCGCACAGGCGGGAGGGAGGGGACGACGAGGGCCACGCCGGGAGGAATGGGGGGGAGGTTAATCGGGTGGAAAATCGGTCCTCAGGGCTCTCCGGTGGCCGCCGTGTCCCCAGGAAGGTGAGGATTACCCGCATCGCCAGGCAGCGTCTGTCTGCGCTTCCCGAGGCGATTCGATAGCCGAGCAGCTGCTCGGGAAGCAGCACGGTCAGGAAGGCAGCTGGGGTCTCCCTGGAGCTCCGGGGCGGGGCCGGGGGGCGCCCTGAGTCCTGGTACGTTTGCTCAGAGGCCTGCTCCTGGCTCTTCGGCTTCAGGGCACCCTCTGATGCTGCTCAGGGACGGGCTGTAAACGGCACCCCTCCCTGGCCCGGCGCGCCCTCAGCAGTCCCAGAGCATGTGCCCACACTGCCACGCCGGCACACAGGGAGCATGGCAGAGACACAGGCGTGCACACACATGCACGTGCGCACACACACGTGTGACCACACAGGGGGACATGCACGTGGACGTGCGTGCGGACACGGGGACATGCACGTGGACGTGGGCGCAGACACGGGGACGTGAACGTGCACGCGGACACAGGGACATGCACATGGACGTAGGTGTGGACACGGGACATGCACGTGGATGTGCGCGCGGACACGGGGACATGCACGTGGACGTGGGCGCGGACACGGGGACATGCACGTGGACGTGGGCATGGGGACATGCACGAGGACGTGGGCGCGGACACGGGGACATGCACGTGGACGTGCGCGCGGACACGGGGACATGCACGTGGACGTGGGCGTGGACACGGGACATGCACGTGGACGTGGGCATGGGGACATGCACGTGGACGTGGGCACAGACATGGGGACATGCACGTGGACGTGGACATGGGGACATGCACGTGGACGTGGGCGCGGACACGGGGACATGCACGTGGACGTGGGCATGGGGACATGCACGAGGACGTGGGCGCGGACACGGGGACATGCACGTGGACGTGCGCGCGGACACGGGGACATACACGTGGACGTGGGCGTGGACACGGGACATGCACGTGGACGTGGGCACGGGGACATGCACGTGGGCGTGGGCATGGGGACATGCACGTGGACGTGGGCACAGACATGGGGACATGCACGTGGACGTGGACATGGGGACATGCACGTGGACGTGGGCGCGGACACGGGGACATGCACGTGGACATGGGCATGGGGACATGCACGAGGACGTGGGCGCGGACACGGGGACATGCACGTGGACGTGCGCGCGGACACGGGGACATACACGTGGACGTGGGCGTGGACACGGGACATGCACGTGGACGTGGGCACGGGGACATGCACGTGGGCGTGGGCATGGGGACATGCACGTGGACGTGGGCACAGACACGGGGACATGCACGTGGACGTGGGCACGGGGACATGCACGAGGACGTGGGCACGGACACGGGGACATGCACGTGGACGTGCGCGCGGACACGGGGACATGCACGTGGACGTGCGCGCGGACACAGGGACATGCACGTGGACGCGTGTGATGCCCGCACACACACGTGGGCGTGAAGCCAGCAGGCTTGCTCATACCCATCCTCTCTGCCTCCCCGTGCTGATCCGTGTCTGTAGCAGGTGCTGGCCACGGGCAGGGTGCCGGCTCTTCCTGCTCAGAATGCCGCACAGCCCTCACGGGCTCTCTGCATCTGGGCCACCTAAGCACTGCTCCCAGGCTGTTCTACGCTCTGGCCGGCCCAGCGCAAGCCCGTCTGTGTGGGGGACACACCGCCGAGGGGGGAGCTGGCTGCGCACTGGAGTGGGGAGGCTGGTGGGACCGAGTCCGGCTCAGGGCAGCGGTGCAGACCCAGCAGGAGTCCCACTGGCTGGGCGTGGGGGCGCTGGAGCTGGCAACGAGCCCCTTACTCCACCTGTATCTGACCTGGGTTTGCTGAGGTCCTACTGTGCGCCGGGTTCTGGGCCTGGGTCCAGCTCTTGCGGTGAGCAGCTTTGAGGCCCTGCGTGGCTCTGGGGCACAGTCCCGTTTCCTGCCCTTCCCAGCCGCAGGGGACGCCGCTCCTTGGTGAGCCGCTGCTCCTGCGTCTCCGTGCCAGCGACGGCGGCTGGTCCTCGTCTCCCTGGCCGCTCCCCCGGACGCCGTGATGACATGGGGCGCACCGAACAACCCAGGAGAGCCCAGCTGGGTCAGCGCCACAGAGGGCGCCACGGCCCCCGGACCGGCGGGACCCCGGAGCCCCCGCCGTCTGGCGCGTTGCCCTCAGCAGAGGCGGGGACGGGCCCCGGACGCTCGCAGAAGCTCTCGGTTTCTTCCGCATTTCATTTCGTCTTCCCTCGTTCACGTGTGATTCGCTGTCTTCAGTCATCACGCTTATTTTCTCTCTTGGACGGAATTCACACACCCTAGGGTTTGCTGTTTCGAAGTGAGCGGCTCCGCGGCGGGCGGGATCTCACGGGCCGGCGGCAGCTTTGCCGCGTCCGTTTCCCAGCACGGCCCGGTCCCGCCGGGAGAGCTGACCCCTGACGCCGTCTCCTCTCTGCCGGCCTGTGGGGACACGTCACAGGGCGTGTGTCCCTATTTCGCGGAGCGCGCACGGTCGCCAGCGTCAGTGCTCCTCTCCTCTTTCTGGCCGACCCTGTCCCCCTGCGTGGACGGACGAGTACTGTCTGTCCGCTCCTCTGCGGAGGGACGTGGTGTCCACGCTGGGCTCTGGCGAGGGGAGCTGGGGACACGGGTGCGCAGGCTCCCGTGTGGACACGCATGTTCAGGGGTCCGGGCGCTCACGCAGGAGGGCAAGCGCTGGGCCACGTGGCAACTCTGCGTGTCAGCTTGTGGGCAAACGCCCAAGTGGCCCCCAGCGGCTGCAGCATGTCCACACCCGCCAGCCGTGCCCCGGCCTCCACGCCCCACGCCCTCGCCAACCCTCGCGAGCTTCTGGGGCTGCTGGGTTTGTCCACAGGCCTTCGTGGCTGTGCGGTGGTACCTTGTGCTCTGCCCCCGCCGCTCGCGATGTTGAGCGTCTCCCTTGTGCTGATTGGCCCGTGTGCCTCTCCTCTGCAGAGACGTCTGGTCGGACCCTTTGCCCAATTTTTACGATAGGGTTGTTTATGTTTCCTTGGTGAGTTGTCAGAGTTCTTTACATGTTCTGGATACGAGCCTTTTTTCAGATATGCAATTTGCCGATACCTTTCCCCTCTGTGGGCTGTCTCTCCACTGTCCCGTGAAGGCACGGAATGTTTTCTATTTTTTTTCTGGTATCACCAATGCTTCTGGAATCCTTATTCCTTTTTATCCGCCTGCAATGGGTACGTGTTGCAAGGTACCCAAGTCCTTCATGAGCAGGGTGGTGGGAAGGTGTGCTCAGCATGGGCACGGGCCACAGATGCTCAGGGGGCCAAGGCCGTCAGGGAAGACTTCCTGGTGTCAAAGGCTGACCGTTCACGCTGTGGGCCCGGACTTTGCCCCTTCAGCCTGGCGGGGGCTCCTTGGTGTGGGACTGGGACCCCAGAGCCCCTGCCCTGCGGGCTGTCCTCGTCTCCTCTCCCGCCTGCCCTCCACGCCCCTCCCCTCTGAGCCCAGCCACCGGACCGCGAACGGCGAGTGGCGGGACGCAGGACTGGACACACACAAGGTAATTAATTTTGACTCACAGAAGCTGTATTAAATTGGATAGAAACTGGTGAAAATAGGATTAGGGGAGCAGCTTAGCCAAGAGCACACAGAAGGAGAATGCCGGCCCCGCTCTCGGAGGCGGGAGCACGGGAGAAGGCGCTGGACATTTCTTGGCGATCACGTCATGTGCGAGGCTCGGCCTCCCCACGCCCCCGGAGGGCGGCCAGCTCGGGGCCAGGAAGATGGGGAGATGGCTGCTCCCCTCCCTGTGACCAGCTTATCTGCGCTGAGCTCACTCCAGTCAGAGGATTAATTTGGAAACAATTAAAATTCTGTGCAAAAGCAGCAGCAGGCCAGCAGGCGCAGAGCGCTTTCAGCACCGAGGCCGAATCCAATTAGTGTGGATTAAGTCGGCCACAAACCAGCAAGCCGGGGACAGCGCCCGGGCGGAGCGGGCCGTGCTGGCGTCTCCGCCCGCGCGCTGCCCCGACC
>LNAC01000081.1:4117758-4131875 GCA_002007465.1 Ailurus styani | reverse complement strand
GGCACCCCGCGCTCACAGCTGCGCTCTGCCGACGCCAGCCGTGCGCGGCCTGGCCTCTGTCTCCGGAGCGGCTCGTTTGTGATCTCTGGAGGCACCGACCCTGTGCGGGTCACGGGGACGCCGTGGCTGTTTGGCTGGTGTCTGGAGTGGCCACCGGGCAACAGCGGGGACATACGGTGACGGGCGCGGGTCCCCGGGCTCACCTGGGGTGCAGGTGCGTGAGGCCCGGGCGGGCTGGCGCGGAGCCGAGCCCACAGAAGCTTCCGGCTTCTGTTCGGGGCCCACGTACAGACAGTCAGAAGGACGGCGGAACCAGGCCTCCTGGAGGCCCCGGGGACAGCAGCTCCTCCTCCACCCGGCCCGAGGTCTGGGGGAGAGCGGCCCTCTTCGGGGCTTGGACACGGCAGGAGCTGGGGGCTGGGGGCGCAGGACTCACTTTTCTCCGTGGAGGGGCTCCCCACGCAGCCAAGTGTCTACCCTCCTGGGGGGCTCCCTGCCTGGGGCGGAAGCCCCTCAGAGCCGCCTCTCAACTCTGCCAGGCCTCCGCACACCTCCTGGGGGGCCTCGGGCCCCAGGGACAGGCCCTGTGTGCACACGTCTCCCTCCCGCCGCGGGGGCCTGCGAGCATCGTCTCTGGGGGGATGGACTTTCCAGGCAAGGCGGGTAGAGGCAGAGGGCTGGGGAGCCCCGACACCCCGTCCTCTCGTCCTCTCGTCCTCTCTCCCGCCCCGCCCCCGCAGCGGGGTTCTCAGCTCACCTCCAGCCACACGGAGCCAGTGGGGGATGCTGCTCATGGGCTGGGGGGAGCCAGGGCTGGGCTGCGTCCCAGAGCGGGGAGGGCCCGGCCACCCTTCCCGCAGTGAAAGACAGGGGCGGACAGGTCAGCCCCCGCCCCATCCCTGGGCTGCCTCGGACTGAGTGCTAATGAGTTTGAACTCTGGCCCCACCTCGGCCTGCAGCCCGCCTCCCGGGGCTGTGCTATCAGTTCCTGAAGACTCCCGCAACCCTCCGCCGTCCCTCTGCCGCTTGGGGCCTGGACGTCTGCCCCGGCCTGTGCCTGTGCGGGGAGGGACGGTCTTACCCCCCGGCGGCCTCCCCCGCAGAGCCCAGCAGCCTTCCCCAGCGGGGGGAGGGGAAGCCACTGGCCCAGGCCCCCTCCTCCAGCCTCTCTCTGGGGGGCGGGGGGACTGGTGTCTCCCTGAACCCAGAAAGTGAACGGAACTATGGGGTGAGACCCCCCCCAGGATTTGCCTCCCAGCCAGAGCATGGGCGCTTCCCCCAATTTCCACTGGTATCTTTGCCCCCAGGGCGGTGGAGGCAGTTGGGGTGGAAGGAGCGTGAGTCCCTCACCTGGCCGTGACCTTCACCGGGGTTTTCAGGTGACCCGAGTAAACTTCTGCTTCTGGGTGAATCCCCCAGTAAACTGAGGGAAGCGGGGTTTTCCTGGCTGGAATGCAGGGTTCGGGCCAGGGTTGTGGTGACCGGCGCTGTACCACAGAGGTGTCCTCCGTCCCCCGGGGCAGGCAGTGGGCTTGGTGTCTGGCTGCCTCGGGGCGTCTGCGGTGTGTGTGGGGGACACTGTGGTCTTCCATCCCCACAGGCGCTTGTTGTCACGGATGCCTGCCCCCAGGTCTGACGCACACTCCAACCCGACCGCTCAGGCTGTTCCCAGCAAGGGCGGGGGCCTGCCCCCGGGGGATCCGTGTCTTCCCTTCCGGGACCTGGCGGCATTTGTGGCCTGTCCCTGGGCGCCTGGCTGTGGGATGGTGAGGGCTGGGTCCCCGGAGCTCAGAGTCAGGGCCGGGTGGCCTGGTTTCTCCTTCCGAGGAGCTGAGTGGGAAGGGTCCTCTGTCCGTCCTGAGGAGCGGGGACCCCTCCCAGGAGGTGGGATGAGCTGCCGAGGGCACTTCCCGATTTGCCTGGAAAACACCGTTGGAATCCACTTGGCAAGTGGCCACAGTACCTTTGCAGGACGTTTCTTCTGCTTCCAGTGAGAGCAAACAGAGCCCGGAGGCCCCACCCTGCTGGACACACAGGGTGGAATTCCCTGGGGTGACTCACGGGGCCTGGCTCGGGTGGCAGAGCCGGTGCCCAGGCCGCCTGTCCCCGGTGGAAGAGGGACGGCTGTCAGGCCTGGCTGGCGATGCTGCGCCTGCTCCCGGGGGAGCCCTGTGGTCCCTCCCCGAGGGAGCGAGTGGGTGGGCATCTCAGAACAGGCCCTTCTTGTCCCGAGCTCAGCCCCACTGAGCTAGCACAGTGGCCAGCGGAGCCGAGGCCCAGGCTGAGATGGCCTGGCCTGGGGGTCACGGTGCAGGGGACCGTCCAGGGCCGCGGCTCAGGCAGAGGCAGGGTGCACCCTCTGGGGCCATGGCGAGCCACAGCTTGAGGAGGTCTTGGGGGACCAACAGGGAAGGAGCCACGTCCTCTCCCCAAGCCCCTGTTTCCTCCGGCCAGATCCCCCACCGTGGGGTAGGAATCCATCCCCTAAACAGGGAGGTGGGCGCCGGCGTCTTCAGTGGGTCCCTTCTGTTTCTGGGACTCAGTTTCTGGACACGCCTGAGCAGCGGGCAGGTAGCCTCGCTGAGGACAGAATGAGACGCCGTGTGAGCGCTGGGTGTGGAAGGCTCCGTGCATGAAGAGTGCTTCACTGCGAACGTTGCTGAGGAGCCGGGGAGGCGCAGGGCCTGGGTTTGGTGGCAGCCCTGCCCCACCAAGCTGGGCTGACCCTGGACCAGGGGCCTGGCCCCCGAGCCTCAGTCTCAACATCTGTAAAAAGGGGAAGCAGCACCCAGCTGCTCCACAGTCCACAGGTGGGGTCAGATGTGATGGACACGGGCGGCGGGCGTGGGAACAGGTGGCAGAAAGGGCCTCTGCACCCAGACCCCAGGGTTGCAGCGAGTCCCCCAGTGGGACTGTGGTGATTCCGAGGGCCTCAAAGTGCGGGGCCCCGGGGGCAGCCCGAGACGGCCGGCGGCCGTGGTCCGCAGAGTGGTGGCTCCTGCCCGGTCTCTGCTTCCCGGCAGGGCACCAGCCGCCCCAGACGGCATCCGACGGGGGAGACGAGCCCTTGGGGTAAGGGCTCCGCTGGAAGCAGCTCACAGGCCGGGACACTGACCCCGAGGTGGCACCGTCCCTGGCGGTCACTGAGCCTGGCGTTACCAGGGAGACGCGCCCTTGGAGGGGTGTGCGCGGGGGCAGGTGGCTGGGGGAACTGGGACGGGGCGTCCGCGTGTTTGGGGAGCAGGACCCGGGCCGCTGGAGAGCAGCCGTGCTCTGGTGTTCCCTCCCACCTGCCCCCCAAACATTCTAGCTTGTTCCGTGAGAAAACCACACACAAGGAGCCGGGGAAAGGCTCCTTCAGAGGACGACCTCCTTCCTTCCTTTTCGAAACGTCCGAGGCGTTCCGTCTCCCTGATCTGTGCGGCCTCGGGCAGGGGCAGGGGCCGGTGCAGCCGTGCTCAGCCGCGGGAATGCTGGCGCTCGCGGGGCGCACGGGGTCACCGAGCCCTCGGGCACGGCCGTCCAGGTCCCCGTCAGGGCGACGCGCTTGCGGGATCTGCGAGGCTGAGAAAGAGTGTCCCGTGTCCACCCGGACAAGGGGCGCCGTCCTGCCCTGCAGGGGAGTGAGATGCTGTGGCCCCTGCGGCTCGGGGGACCGAGGCCGGACGCCGCTCACCAGTCAGCCAGGACGGGCCGCAGGAGGGGCGGTGGCGGTGGCGGTGGCGGCAGCGGTGGCGCTCGGGCCGCTTCTCCTGCCGTGGTGACCACCGTGGAAAATCTCCTGGGGGGCGGGGGCCCGTTTCCATGACGATGCTAGAAGCCGTTCAGGGGAAGGCATAAAGGGACGAGCTGATGGCACGTGAATCGTGTCTCCACGGAACTGCCGAACCGTGAAGCCTCTCGTCCGTGGTTCTCACGGCAAGTGCAGGCGGCAGTGATCTTGTTTTGGACGCGCCGGGCTATGACGTGTCCGTTGGGGAGGACGGGATAATTCTGGTCCCACGACAACGGGAAAGTGCTTCACGCCACGGAGCTGTGCACTTAGATGTGGTTAAAATAGTACATTCTGTGTCATGAATATTTTACCACGCCAAAAAAGGAAACAGCCCGGCGGCGTGGCCTTCCTTCCCCCCGGCGCGCACGTGGCCGTGTCGCGCACGCTGTCCCGCCCCGGGCTCGCGCCACCAGCTGTCCTCACCCGGCCGGGCGGTGGGGGGCCAGGCCCCTGGGCCCCCCAGGCCCGACCGCCAGCCGGCCACAGAGCTGCCGGGCTGAGGAGCAGTGCCCCTTCCCAGTGGCTCGGGCGTGTGGTGGAACCCAGCCGCTCTCCGTCGTGGAAGCGGGGCCCGCAGGAGGCCCCTGTGAGTCGCCAGGCCCCACGTCCAACACCCCGACCAGGGCCCGCGGTCTGCTCTGCCGAGGGGCCGGCCTGGGGCCTGGCTGGGAGCCCTGCCACAGGAGATCAGGGCGACCTTGGTGCCATCCCGCTCCCACACTGGGCAGACCTGGAAGCTTCTGGAAGGCTTGGCCTCCTTGCTCCATGGGGCTTAGCGAGGACAACAGGGACAGCCCTGTTGGCCAGCCAGGCGGCCAAGCTGCTGTGGTCAGGTTCCCATTTCTGTAGGTCGGGGGCCACTGGCTGGCTCGCAGACACCCCACCTGGAGCGTTGGGCCCCCGGCCGTGTGAGGGGCAGCCCCAGACCGTCCGTCCAACAGAAAACAGATGGCCCCCTTCCTCCGGGAGCCCAGGGGACTCTAGGCACTGGTCTGGGGAGGCCGGGACCCCCACTCCGCATTCCAAGACACACCACGGCTTCCCGTCGGCGTCTGAGACCAGGAAGGAAGTCTGTACAGCCCCCCCGACCCCTACCCTCCCACCAGATGCACAGGCACAGCCCCCCAGATGCAGCTGCATTCTGGCAGACCCCTGGCGACCCACTTCCTGTCAGGCCCTGGGAGGCCTGGGCCCCTCGTCTCCCTGCCCCGGGAAGCTGGCTCCACGCAGCTCTGCAGATGCCCGTCATCAGGGCAGGCCACCACGTCCCCCCAGACACACGCCTGGCCCCAAAGACGCTCATCTCTCCCCCAGGCCACCTTGCCTCCCCTGTGGGCTGGCGCCTGGGCTCCCAGCTGTCGGGGGCCCGCCGTCCCCTCCCCACCCCGGCCTTCTCCCTCCTGTTGTTGCCCCCACCGCTGGTCACTCAGTGCGCTCGGGGGCCAGCCCCAGGGCCCCGGCGGGCTCGCAGGCCAGAGGGCCTCCTCGCCCCGGAGTGTCCAATGGCCCCTCTGTCCACCTGCCACCTCCTTCCCGTCCGTCCGGTGTCACCCTGTGCCAGGCCTCTGCTCCCCTCCTAGGACGCAATGCCGGGTCTCCTCAAGGCTCCCGGCTCCCCAGAACCTCCGTAAGTGACCTTATTTGGAAACAGGGTCTTTGCCGATGTCTCTGTATTAAGGTCTGGAGTAGGGTGTGCCCTAAATCCGGGGATTGGCGTCCTTGCGAGAAGGGCGGAGGACAGACACACGGGGAGGGCAGCGCGTGGTCATGGGCAGAGCCCCAGGGATGAAGCCACAAGCCAAGGGATGCTGGCCACACCAGTAGCCGGGCGAGGCGGGAGGGACCCTGGCCGGGGCCTCCGGTGGGGCTGCGGGCTGCCACGCGTAGGTCAGGCTTCCCGCCCCAGACTGAGAGGGGGGTGTGGCCTGTGTGCGTGGTTTCGGCCGCCATGGGACCGAGAGGCCGCCCGGCCCACCCTGATCTGGGCCGCCGGGGCTGAGTGTGTTCACGCCACACGGAGCCCTGGGACCGTCCCCCCCACCCCGGTCAGCCGGCCATCTGCCAGGTGGCTCCAGGCCCTTGGCTCCCCGCATGGTCGTGGGTCCTCTTGGCCTGGACGAGGCCTTCCCAAGGGCCGCCCCCTTGGCCTGCATAGCCCCCTCCCCCGTGGCCGCTGAGCTGGGCCTCCTATTTCAAATTGCCGCCTGGTCGGGTTCCCACTGCCCCCCACCCAGCGGCTCCCCCGGCTTGGCAGTGAGGTGTCCTGGTCTGTTTTTCCAGCGGGCGTGGGCCGGGTGGAAAATGACCTCAGAGGGGTGGGGAGGCCAGGGAGTCCTGGGGGAGCTCAGAGGGCATCCCGGGGGCACGGCGGGTTCCCACGCTGTGCACAGGGCCCCTGGGATTCTGTGAGGTAGGGGTCACCCGGATCCCCAGCCCTGTCGGAAGACCCCTTGCTGCTGCGGCTCCACTCAGCTCCCTGTCCCTGGGCGGTACCGACGGAGGTCTCCATGGAGGGGGGCGGCTGTGGGCTCCACTCCCACGGCCTGGCCCCCTGAGCTCCGGTCACGGCAGAGGAGGCCGGACTGACTGTGCCACCAGCTCAGGGAGACGGTGGGGCCACGTAGTCCCTTGGACAGTAGGGTCAGAAGCGGCGCTCTGGGCCACGGGTAGGGGCCAGAGGGCTCAGGGACAGGACCACGGGATTGGTAAGAATGGCCTTCAGTCAAGGGCCTGCCAGGAAAGAGAACTCCCTCCCCAAGGCATTTACACCAAAGGGAGCAGGGTGACTCCACAATGGGCTGCAGGGGAGGGGCGAGGTGTGCAGAGACAGGCAGCCGCTGGTAGGGCCGTACCTTGGCAGGAAGGACGGAGGGTGGAAGGGGAGCTGGGCCTGGGCCTTGATGCTGTGGGATGCGACGGGTGGAGAGGGCGGGGGGGTTCCCCATCTTCCCCCACCTCCACGCTTAACCCCCCAGGGGCTCAGAGAGCTCAGGGAAATGCCCCAGACAGGTGCCTGAGGTGGAGCCAGGAAGTGAGCACAGGTGCCCAGCCTCAGCTGCCAGGCCACCCCCACCCCCCGCCTGGCTTGGTGGACGGAGAAGGGACAGACCACCAGGTGGAGGGAGGAGACTCCCTGGGTTGGTAACCTGTGGCAATCCATGGGGTTCCTTGACCCGTGCCTGCATCACTCCAATCTGTGCCGCTCGCCTTGGTCCACGTCTCCCTTCCGTCTTCTTATTGGATTTGAGGTCCATCCCAGGTAATCCAGGAGGATCTCAGTTAGAAATTCTTGACTTAATTGCACCTGTACTCAGATCTTTTTCCAAACATGGTCATATTCACAGGTTCTGGTAGATGTGAATTCTGGGGGACACTGTTCAGCCCACTGCAGCTGGGCACAAAGGCAGGTCCCAGAGATGACAGGAATTGGAACTCACTGTGTCTTTCCTGTCCCCAGGGCCCCTCAGCGTCGCTGGACAGAGGTTGCTGCATGACCTCCAAATCCTTGCCAGAAAGAGTCCAGAGCAAATATAGGTTATGCGCCCACCTGCAGAGCCATCCGCGGAATTCAAATTCAGTGTTTGCTGTTTTATCCTCTGGCTGGTAGCTCTGCTCCTACTAGTGAGTCCCTGATAGCCAACAGAAGGGAGTTGAAGGCTATTTGCCTCCCAGGCCCTGTTAACTCTGTTCATCCACCCACCCATCCATCTGTATGTCCTTTCATCCTTTTATCCACTTGACCATCCAACCATACAACCACCCACCCACCTCCCCATCCACCATCCACCCATGCACTTACCCATCCATCTGTCACCCAACTATCCACCATCCATCCATCCATCCATCCATCCATCCATCATCCACCGTCCATCCATCCACCATCCATCCATCCATCCATCATCCACCATCCATCCTCATCCACCCATGCATTTATCCATCCATCCACCACCCAACTATCCACCATCCACCCATCCACTATCCACCCATGCACTTACCCATCCATCCACCATCCATCCACCATCCATCTATCCACCATCCATCCATCCATCCATCCATCATCCACCATCCATCCATCCACCATCCATCCATCCATCCATCCATCATCCACCATCCATCCTCATCCACCCATGCATTTATCCATCCATCCACCACCCAACTATCCACCATCCACCCATCCACTATCCACCCATGCACTTACCCATCCATCCACCATCCATCCACCATCCATCTATCCACCATCCATCCATCCATCCATCCATCATCCACCATCCATCCATCCACCATCCATCCATCCATCCATCCATCATCCACCATCCATCCTCATCCACCCATGCATTTATCCATCCATCCACCACCCAACTATCCACCATCCACCCATCCACTATCCACCCATGCACTTACCCATCCATCCACCATCCATCCACCATCCATCTATCCACCATCCATCCATCCATCCATCCATCATCCACCATCCATCCATCCACCATCCATCCATCCATCCATCCATCATCCACCATCCATCCTCATCCACCCATGCATTTATCCATCCATCCACCACCCAACTATCCACCATCCACCCATCCACTATCCACCCATGCACTTACCCATCCATCCACCACCCATCTATCCACCATCCAACCACCTAGCATCCATCCATCCACCATCCATCCATGCACCTACCCATCCATCCACCACCCAACTATCCAAAATCCATCCATCCATCCAGCATCCATCCATCCATCCATCCCTCCAGGATCCATCCACCTACCCATCCATCCACCATCCATCCCTCCATCCATCCCTCCAGCATCCATCCACCTACCCATCCATCCATCCATCCATCCATCCACCATCCATCCACCATCCATCCATCCTTCCATTCATCCACCATCCATCCATCTATCCATCCACCATCCATCGATCTACCCATCTATCCATCCATCCATTGATCTACCCATCTATCCATCCATCCATCCATCCATCCATCCATCCATCCATCCATCCTTCCATCTGTCCACTCACCCATCCACCCACCCATCTATCCACCATGCATACATCTGTATGTCTATTCATTCTTTTATCTGTCTATCCATCTATTTGTCCATATTTTTTGTGTGTTTGACCTTGGGTGAATGATAAACTGGAGGGGAAGTGAGCCCCAGGAGGCCTCACAGTTCACCGTGGCCCCCAGGGCTTTGGCCTCCCTGCTGGCCACCAGGCAGGCAGCGCAGACCACAGCTGTGGGCTTCAGTCGGGAGTCTGGATCTTCTGGCTCCTGTCACCGCAGCTGAGAAGTGTTTCCAGGCTACAGCAGTGTCATCGCTCACCCTCCTTTGACGGCGAAAGCCCCAGGAGGGAAGGCGTGTCTGCCGGTCCAAACTGATTCAGACCGGGGACAGGGCAAGAACAGCGGAACAGAAGGTGGTCTGGGCAGGAGCGGACAGGAGAGGAGGTAGCTGTGAAAGGCAGAGCCTCCAGGCTGGGAGACTCCCAGGAGAGGAGGTAGCTGTGAAAGGCAGAGCCTCCAGGCTGGGAGACTCCCACGGGCTCCTGGCATCTGGTGGTCCTGAACGTGTGAGGAGGCAGTGCCAGCCTGGGGGGGCGCCTGAGGCCTGGGGTGTGGGCTTGGCTGAGGAGCGGCAGTTGCTGGCCGGGGTGGTTGGACGGTTGGGGCCCTGGGAACCCAGTGAGGGGGCACTCGGCCCAGTGTGAGGCCAGCTTCGTGGCAGGGGTTCATGCCCAGAGCGTCTGGACAGAGACCTGGAGGGGCCTGGCCCTGAGGGGGTGCCGCCCAGGGCACAGTGACTGAGGGCCCCTGGCCCCAGCTGGCCATCACCTGCCCAGGTGCCTGAGGCCAGTGGGGATGCTCTGAGCTTCCAGCTGTGGAGGGGAAGCTCGGTGCTGTGAGCGACCAGTGGGTTATGGGGGGAGGGTGGGCCAGAGGGGCTGCAAGGAGCTGGGGGCCTTGGCTCTGGATGGGGCCCTGCTTTGTGGAGGTTTAAGGGAGGAAGGGGACGCTTGGCGAGTGAGGGACCACTAAGTGGCCACATCGCCTCCCTCCCCCTCCCACTTTCCCTGGGAAGTGAGCGGGGTAAACTGAGGCTCGGTGCCACGGAGCTGGGAAGCGGTGGGGCTCACATTCTCAGCCAGCCTGTGTTGCTGCCGTGGACTGAGGCCGGTGAGGAGGCGGCAGCAGTCGGCTGGGCCAGAGCCCTGTCCTGGAGACCCCCAAAGCGACCACCAGCCCCGCGAGCGAGTGAGCCGGTCAGCGGCCTTGCCCAAGGTCCCACCAGGCCCATGTGAGCTCGGGGCTGTGGCCCGACAGCTCCCACTCCCTGGCGTGGGCTGCGGTGGACAACGGGGCTCTGTTTAGAGCTGGCTGAGTGGGCACCGAGGGGGAGGGGAAGAGCCCAGAAGGGTCAGAAGGGGCCAGTGTTGACCTGCCCACCAGTCATTAACCCCTTCAGGCCGGGCCAGGGGTCAGAACAGCGTGGGCCAGCTCCCTGGTGCTCCTGGGTGTGCGCTACAGGTTCGGGTTAGCGGGTCTTAGCGGACCCTCAGTGTGCGGGCGGGGGGCTGGGCCAGGACCCCAGGAGGCGCTGGCTGCGGAGGGAGCAAGCTTCCTTCCTTCGCTGCACCCCACCCCTCCAGGAGGGTGTCTGCATTTTTTTTTTATTTTTTTTTAAGATTTTATTTATTTATTTGACACAGAGAGAGAGATTACAAGTAGGCAGAGAGGCAGGCAGAGAGACAGGGAGAGGAGGAAGCAGGCTCCCTGCTGAGCAGAGAGCCCGATGCGGGCCTCGATCCCAGGACGCTGAGATCATGACCTGAGCCGAAAGCAGAGGCTTTAACCCACTGAGCCACCCAGGCGCCTGGGTGTCTGCATTTAGAGAGGGCTTCTGTGTTCCCCGCTAACCGAGAAGCCCTGGGTGTGGGGCCATGCTCTCTGCCTTGCACCGGGGACCCTGAGGGGATACAGCCAGCCCCTCCAGCCCTCCTGCACCCCCGCCCCGCGGCAGCCTGGAAGGTCCCTGGGAAAAGGCACATAAACATCCCGGCTTCCCCATCAGAGGCTGCGGCCCCATCCCCAGCTCCCCACGCCCCTGCAAACAAACTGGGTGCTCCTGCCTTGTCTGCGGTCTGGGGGGACCCCTCCGGGACTCTCACCCAGGGGCTTGCAGAGCTGAGTGGGGAATCCCCGCTCCCCCCGAGGGGCTGCTTTTCGCCCGGGTCTTAGAGTGGGGAGGGGCTCGGAAGGTGGTCTGTCGGCAGGCCCCCCATCCTTGTGGACCTCAGAGCGGGGTGGGGGAGGCGCTCTGGCAGGAAGGGCGGTCAGTCCGGGGCTGGGGCTGTGGGCGGGGGAGAGGGGGACCCCTGGGCGGAGGGGAGCCCCGGCAGCCCTGATTCATTCCAGTGCTGACCCCGAGCTTGGGGCCGCCCTCTTCCTGAGGGTCCTGTGAGCTCGCTTGGAATTAGAGGGCCCCCCACTCCCGCCCAGCCTGGGGCTCTGCTCCAGCGACTTCCCAAGGATGCGCCCCCCGCCCTGGCTGCGGCTGGCTGCGGGGAAAGCGGGGAATCCTGCCGGCTCGGAAACAAGGAGGGGCCGGAAGGCAGAGCCCCACAGGGGCCGGGGGGGGGGGGGGNGGGGGGGGGGGGGGGCGGAGGGAGCGGTCGGCCCTCGCCCTCCCTGCGGCGGTTTGTGCGTTCACGGCCCTGCGGGCTTGCGACAATTAGGTACAGCCATTTGCGGTTTTCCTCGGCGACGACTGCCGGGTGCAGCCCATGACCCAGAGGGTTGGAAGCCAGGGGGGTCCGGGAGGGTCCCGGTTCAGGCCCGGCCGCGGCCCCACGCGGGGGGGTTTCTGCTGCGAGGTGGGGGGCGGGGCTCGGCCCTGGGCGCCCCCTTTCCTGCCCCACCAGCCAGCTGACCTCAGCAAGCCCCTCGGGCCTGGTGGGCTCGCGTGTCCTTCCCACCTGCGGGCATCTCAGACCACAGCCACCTTCCGGGGTCCGAGGCGGACAAGTCAGGACCTGGGCCGAGGGGCACAGGAGTAGTGGGCGCCTGCCAGGGATTGCGTGTGCGTGCTCAGCCCTCGTTCTGGGGCTGCCGTCCTGGGCCCCAACACTTGTGACCCGTCAGTAGCCCTGGGACTGTGGTCTGCGGGAGGAGGTGCATGTCCAGTCAGGGGAGAAGTCAAATCTGAGCCCAGTTTGGTCAGGCCCAAAGCTTGGCCTCATGAGTTTCCCTGGGAGCAGGGCTCAGTCAATACTCTGTGTGTAGACTCATCCAGGGTGACAGGGGAATCCACGGGGGAAACACAGCCTGATTCCTTCCACAGTAAAGGAAGAAGCAGCGGAGTTCCTGACCAGCAGTGGCCATTCCTGGTGGGAGCTTTGGCACAGGAGGTTGGTGAGGGCCAATTGGGGGGATCGGGGAGCCCTAGGCAGCTGGATTCTTTTTTTTTTTTTTTTTTAAAGATTTTATTTATTTATTTGACACAGAGAGAGAGATCACAAGTAGGCAGAGAGGCAGGCAGAGAGAGAGACAAGGAAAGGAGGAAGCAGGCTCCCCGCTGAGCAGAGAGCCCGATGCGGGCCTCGATCCCAGGATCCCGAGATCACGACCTGAGCCGAAAGCAGAGGCTTCAACCCACTGAGCCACCCAGGCGCCCGGCAGCTGGATTCTTGCACTTAATTACCTCCAACCTTCTCAGGTGGTGGGACCCAGGAAGGGTGTTGTGATCTGCCCAGCAGCTGTCAGCTTCAAGGTCAGGCCTCTGGGATCCCTGGAACTTGACTGTGGCTCCATCAGAGCCAGAGCACCTCTGGGCCAAGCTGCTCCCAGATGCGAGGGCTGCGTGATCAGAAGCTGCGTGAACAGCAAACGTTTCCGTGGCCTGAAGCAGCTAAGACTGAGGGCAGTGTTTTATACGCCTGTACCAGGCGGCTCAGGCCGCCGCCCCGAAGTCCCACACGGCCAGTGCACGGCAGAGATGAGTTGTGTGCCAGGGCTGGAGGCTGCAAGGCCGAGGTCCAGGCGTGGCCGGGCCGACGCCCCCCGGGGCCTCTGTCCGGGGCGTGTGGACGGCCGTCTCCTCCTGGGCGCCCCGTGTGCGTCTGTGTCTTGAGCTCGCGTGAGGCCCCCAGCTGGAGGAGATTGGGGCCCACCCTCCTGACCTCAGTGTACCTAGATTGCCTCCCTCAAGACCCATTTCCAAGTGCAGTCACAGTCTGGTCCTGGGGGCTGTGGCTTCAACGTGGAATTTGGGGGGACACAGCAGGGCCCCACTGCACTTCTCTGCCCTGGCTCTGGCCTTCGTTCCCTGGCGGCCAGGGAACTTTCCGGAGAATGGAGGCACTCCCTGGGAGTGTGCACGCAGCACCTGGGGCTCCCACACGGGTGGCCTTCATTCATTCACTGCCATGCATTTGTTCATTTGTTCATCGCGAAGGGCCCACTGAGTCTGGGGTCTTTGGCTCCAGGCGTTCCGGACAGACTCCCCAGGACTGCCCCACGCAGTTGGGGGGTACCCGGGCTTGTGCCAGCTGGACACCACCACGAGAGCCGACACGGTGCTCTGGGGGCTTCGGGCCCAGTCGGGCTCTGTCTCTGCAGAGCTGGGTCCCTGCGTGTGGGGAAGGCAGCCCCCGCGACTTTCTTTGCCTCGTCACCGGGAGCCCGCAGAGCTCAAGAGGAAGGCTCCTCCCTGTGCTGTGGGGGGCAGGACGGCCTCAGGCAGGGCTCAGAGAGGTGAGGCCACCTGGCCAAAGCCACCCAGCTGGCGGCAAAGCCCGACCTTGACTCCGACAAAGCCGCGTCTGTTCATGGTGAAGGAAGGCTCCACGCTTGGGTCCTAAGGAAGGGGTCCCCGCGAGAGGAGCCGCAGCCTGGTCCGTGGGAGCCCGGCGGTGGGACCTCACGGGGTGCAGACCAAGGGCCACGCACGGGCACAGCTCCACGGCTGCTCCGGAGCCCGGAGGCTCTCGGGTCTCCTGGGGCCCGGAGACCGGAAACTTCCTGCTGAGACCACAGCCAGGCCGGCCCCATCGTGGCCCCAACGTGTAATTAGGGAAGTGGGCTTTCAGCTGGGGGACCGCAAGCCATGGTGTCGTAAGTTGAAGAGGACGCCAGCCAGCACCGTGCCAACCCGGAGGCTGTTCCCCCCAACACGGGGCTGAGGGCTGAGTGGGCGGGCTCCAGACTGGGGCTTCGGGGCCTGGGGTCTGGGGAGACAGCCAGCAGCCACCCTGTGCTCGTGGGGCCCTACCCTGAGCCCTGACACCCCTCCTGTCCTGGGGGACCCGAGGCCCCACCTTCCCCTCACCGCCCCCGGCCCCC